>CM033394.1:345846-945846 GCA_019426215.1 Buddleja alternifolia
CATAGCTATATGGTGAATGTTTATTTTTTTTTGAGTTTTGAAAACTTTTATGATCAAGAGTGAAATAAATTAATTATTGAGGTATTCTTTCTTGAGTTTTTAAAGCGGTATGAAAAACTTCGGCTATGTTTGTTCTATTTGTTTTGGATTTTTTTTTTGTTTTATGAAAATTTTGGTAAAAAGTTTATTGGAGTTGTGTATTTTGGTGAAAATGTGTTGGTTTGTGTTTAATTTTTTTTTCAAAAAAGACAAAAGTTACTGTAGCAATCAAATTACGGAAGTTTTTGTCTGAAAAATTATGTTTATAATTAGTTAATGATTGAAAAATATAATAGAAAATTTATATAATATAAAAAAGTAAGCCAAAAGTGCAGAAAGGTGTAGGGTGGTGTGGGCAATTTAGCTGTCAGAAATGTTTGGCCAAAAAATACCTGTTTGGTAAAAATGGATAAGTCAAACGAGTTTTGACCAAAATTTGGCCAAAATATAATTTCAAAATAGAAACAAACAAAGCCTTCCATTTCTGTTAGTAGAGTGATGTTATATATCACTGATTATTGTTCATTTTTTATTTTTTTTAAGTTGATAGGAAATGAATGCCAAAAAATGTATTTGATTTGATTTACTTAATTTATAGTTATCATAATAAATATATATTTTATATGATGGATGAAAAAAAAGGTGAAAAAATAAATGGTAAAATAAAGTATTTTCCAATTGCATTTGTGTCCCATCCCGACTTAATATCCCATACCAATTACCTTCACTTGCAAACTTCTCTTCTTCTTTTCATGATCTATAATTCTAAGCAATTCCAAATACTTCAACCCAAACACAACCTTACAATTTTAAGCATTAAATAAACTTAGTTAATTCTTTTTCATTGAATATGATTTATAAGAAAAGCAAATAGATTAAATAGGATTTGTGGTTGATATAATTAAATAACTTATAACTGAATATGATACAATTAAAAAAAGCAAATCTTCGTAGTTTAAATCTACAATTTGTTAATTTATCAATTTAAATTAAATATTTTGTTAATTTATAAACTATAAATTTATAGATTACAAGATTTAAATGATTTGTTAGTTGATAAGATTAATTAAAAAATATTTAAATAATTATAATAATTCTTCATAATTCTTGAATTAACAGATTATAAGATTCAAATAATTTATTAATTTTGAAAACTTAAATTGATAAATACATTTAAAAAAAATGAAGGAATCATCGGTTAAATAATATAGTGCTTACTATTGCAAGTTGTGTTTGGATGAGAGCATTTGAATAACTTATGATTTTCATGAAAAAACTATTTAGTATCTTTTAAAGTTTAAAGAGGAATATGCGATAGTTCAATGAAACATTTTGTATTTAGTCCACAATTCTATTATCTATATCACTTTTATTTAAGTTTGGTTAAATATCCCACCCCACCCCCACCCCCACCCCATATGTTTTTGAATTTTGATGATAGGAGGAAAAATGGTCCATACACACATACTCTCCATAATTCATGGCCAATTCACTCTCCAATATTCAACTCTTTTCTCTAGAATACTCGACAATTGTCCTTCACACTGGCCCACATCTACACATGTCCAGCCTGGATTCCACATTTCCAATCAATCCATTTTTTCCTCCTTCACCTTTTTTCTTCTTCTTCTTTTATACTTAATCCAAATATTATTTATCAAGCTTCAAATTAAATACCACCACTTGTTTTCTGTACTGTTTATTCCTTCCTTTTCTTTTCCTTTTTTAGCCTTTTTATCCGTGTAATCCAGGTCGGTGGTAAATTTCACATATTACAGGACGGTTATTCTTTCGAGTCGAATTCAATAAGATATTATTCAAACTTATTTAAAATATAATTAAATTTCAAAATTTATATTTAATTTTATTTAATTATTAATTGAGTCGAAACGTCATTAAAACTTATTAATAATACAATCAAATTTCAAAATTTATATTTAATCTTATTTAATTATTAATTAAATCGACGAATTTTAATAGACCTAACCACAAATCGAAATCGAATAGTGTGATTTCTTTCTACATATTTTTATTATTTTTTATTAATCAAATCAAGCTCGAGCCAATCTTCAAAATTTATCAAACACAAAATAATTATTTAAATTTAATTTGATAAATTAATGAATCGAGCCCAAACAAAATATCGAGTAATTTGATTCATATTCAATCATCCCTAATTCCAACCGCAGCTGAGGTAATTAAGGTTCATTTTTAAGTCCAACCGCAGCTGAGGTAATTAAGGTTCATTTTTAAGTCCAAATCCCAAACCCCAAAATTCAAAGTTGCAAACATCAAAGCTTTGAATTCTTCAATTCAACATAATGACGCCATACCTGCAAGCTGAAATTTAAAACTGGTAAAAAGTAAATATTAAATATATCAAAAAATAAATAAGAAAAAATCAATGAACATAACTTAAATAAAATAATAACGGGAGGGAGTGAACGGAAATGTACCTTAGACGAAACGAACGCAAAGATGCCATACGTACGACGGACGGAAAACAGTCACGGCGAACGGAAACGTCAACGGACAATAAACGGCTAACTGAAATAGAACGCGAACAAACACGTAAATAAATAATACCCAAAGGCTGCAAACACCAAGAGAATGACACTTAATTGATCTTTGATTATTTTTGCAAACAACCAAACAAACTCAAAACAACAAACAAAACTTGGATCACTTTTGTATGATATTTAGATTCAATTATAATTTTCTGGTGCTCAATAATTTTTAGATTCTTCTGAATGTGATGAGAAATTGGGAAAACTGCATCACTAAATGTCCAAAATGTCCTTCAATTTCCATGTCATATGTACAACGGAGAGTGATTATATCGGTTCCCCGGATGCTTCCAAAAGTTGCTTAGGTGTTACCGATCGCCGGTGTACAAAAAAACCGCCGGAATTCTGACATCATCAAACGCCGTCTCCGTCGAAGACACAATACCAAAATAGCCAACCTGAAATTCGGAGTTCTTTCATCAGAGATCCTCTGCTTTAGACATGATTGAAAGTCGGCTCGGTCGCGGCTGAAAGTCGGCACGGCGACGCTGCTGATGAGAGGAAGGACGAATCAAAGCCGCTAAAGCTCGCTTCATCAGATCTCCTTCGACAGTACCGATTCGCACCAGAGAATTCGTCATCGCCGATCTCCTCATGTTCAACCTGTGCGGCGAGTACTGCATCGACTGATTTCCAGCTCCGGCGAAGCTGTTCTTATGCAAAGCACACCGAAACGACCTGGATGAGTCGTCGGCGAGCACAACGTCCTCTTCTGAATGTTTCCGTTGCTCCTCTGCAACACCTGGCTACGCGGCGCCGACGCAATTGACCGGCGTGGAGATATGGATCTATCAATCGAGAATCGAACAGTCGGCGCCGGAGTCGGCGGAGACAGGCCGTGGAGGTTCACGCGCGACGGCGACACTGAACGCCGCTGATTGAAGAAACCAGCCGACGGAGACGAAGTATAGTAGCTGCTGAGGAAGCAAACGAGGAAGACGACGACGGCGCCATAAATGAAGAACCGTCTGACGTCATCATCGTGGAATTATAGAAGGGACCGGACCGTTGAAAAGCCGACGCGCTCGATCTTCTAGAGGATGTAGCCATTAACAATATTTAAGAAAGCTAGAAAAAAAATTATATCTTCTTAGAGAGAGGGAGAGAGGAGAGAGGAGAAAAGTTTATATTATTAGAGCTATATTTTTCTAAAAGGGCCTGAGGCTCTTCAGTTTGGCAAACCTAGCTGGTGTCAAAGGACGGATTTATAGGATGGAAGATGATGGCATACCTCGTAAATAAGACAATCGATTGGGGTCGTTTCTGGGGAAGATTGGGCCAAACTTTGATTTTCTAATAGGAGGGCCCACATTTTACCTTAGGTGTTGGTTGCTTCTGTTGAGCGAATCTGATCCAAAGCTTGTGAATGGAGAAGCCATTGTTACGTTTTATTTTTATATATATGTGCTCTATATAATCATATCATATATGATTCCAAAAAAAATAAATAATCATATCATATATGTCGATAGATATTGTTTATTACAATAATTACAAATAAATGCTTATCGACCTAATGGTATCAGCTTTTAATTTCAATTTTATTAAGAGGTCTTGGTATTTCTACTTTCATTGGAAGGTCAGTGTTCAATTAAATCAGGTATTATAAGTTGTAATTTTTCTCCTCTTATTTAAAATTTTATAGGATTTTGGAGACCCATGATTAAAAATTATTGATTCGAATTGATAGGATCAAGGTATCCCCTTGTTTAGAATTAAAATAAAATAAAAATACATGTTCAAAGTTAATTAATTACATCACGAAACGATAATCCTATTCTAAGCAATTAGGGAGTAATATAAAAGTGATAATCCGATTCTAAGCAATTAATCGATCTTGTACCTCCACTATGAAGTATCTTTTGAAACTGTAACACGTTTCGGCATAGCATAAAAATCTAAAACCCCATTAATAGCGACTTCACAAAGAAACGAGTTTCTAGAAATCCCTATAATTTGGTGCCCTTTTGCTTTCCGATTAGACGCGAACCCTTCGGTTTAGGTATGGAAAAAGACACTAACACTTCTTACCGTTGTAAAAACTGGTACTCGAAGTTCATTATTAATGTTATATGGTATCTGAGTGTTCATAATAATTTAATTAGTACAAATTTTATCATAATTATCAAATTAATACCTCATATATGATTTTCATCCATTTCTCCATTATAATTCTTTCATAAATACTATTATACCCCTAGCCATTATTATGAAAAATACAAAAGTATGTATTGTAAATTAAAACTTGCATTTATGTTTTCTAATTATATTTTTAAAATCTATTGAATATGACCTGATGTTTCTCAAAACACGTATTTTATATGATAATTTTATTTTAAAGTGATAAATTTACATTCAAGTAGTAAATAATTTTAACTTTAATATAATGTAGAAAAGAAAACATTATACCCATGTTATTACGAATTTATATGAAAATAATAAATTGTTATACTTTTAACTAAATAGTTATTTTATACATGTATATATAAATGAGTAGACGATTTCTAAAAGTGTAAAATACTTAAATTAATAGATTTTTAAAAATGTCACGAGATTGAATAAAAAATTCATTTAGCCAACCAAGATTTTTTCCCAAGATTGGCCTATTTGTTCATGATATCAGACTCCTGCTTTTATCATTTTATTCGGTTTTAGTTTCTCTTATTAGACATAATGACAATAAGGTTGTACATTGTTTAGCTTTAGTGCTTTGTTATTAATTTATCCCCGTTAATTAGCAGTTGAAACTTTTGTTTATGACATCATTTTGCTGATCTTAATATCATATTGCGTCAGAATAAAAAATATAATCACAATGTTCACCTAAAAAAAAATTAGTTCCAATATATTTGAAAATATATTAAATATATATATGTATATACTCTTAGATAAAATATATAATTATCTTACACTTTAAAAATAAATACTCATTATATTTACATATACAAATAACTATTTAATTAAACATATAACAAATTATTATTATCATACAAATTCAAAATAACAACCGTATAATGTCTCTTTTTTACATTAAATTAAAGTTAAAATTAATTGTTGGCTTAGTATTTAAATCTATCGAATAAAATTGTTATATACAAAACATAAAATATATATTTCAAAAAAAATCAAGTCATATTCAATAGTGATACGGTTAGAATTTAAACCAAGAATACATAAAAATTCAAGCATGATTCGTATTTCTAATAAACACAAGAAATCTAATATAGGAAGATGAGTAATAATGCTAGAGATAAATAGAAATGATAAAGAGAGATACTTTTTTATTTATTCAACTGTGTTCTTGAGAGATCTTTATTTTATTTTTAAATCAAGTGAATGTAAAATGCAAAAAAAATAACTTTCTTGGTATATAAAAGGACTAATGACTGATCCCTTCCAAACCCCCCCACACCTCCCTTTAGGAGTTCTTGGCAGATTTTTAGCAATAAGGGGGGATATGGGGATCATTTCCCCTTTTTAGGGGATATTGGTTGAGATTTGATCTGATCCATCCTTATTTCTTTGTCAGCTATGCCTTTAAGCATCTTATCTAGCTATCCTGTGTGTTATCCCATTAGGCGACTTACGAGGCCCTCTATTAGCTGATCTTCATGCTCACACCGGGCTTTCCATACGAGCTTTCTTTTGAATTTCTTCCATCTTGGGCCTCACGTCCCATTTTTGGCTCAAAACATCACAATATAACACGACCCATATCTTTCCAAGACCCAATGCCCAATGATATAGCTGAAAATAACGGGCATATCAAAAAGATTTTTAAAATATAATCAGAAAACATAAATGGAACTTCAAATTTACAATACATGCTGTGATATTTTTATAATAATATTTAGGGGTATAATAGTCTTTAAAAAAATATAATGGAGAAATGGATGAAAATCATCCATAAGGTACCGATTTGACAATGATGGTAGAAGTTAGGTATTAATTGAGTCATTTGTGAACACTCATGTACCAATATGACATTAATGGTGAAAATCGAGTACCAAAATAATTTTTACCCCTTCTTATAATATTATAATATGTATTTATGTGTGGAAGTTAATACTGGTTAAAATGTGAAAAAATAATTTTTAAATTGTTCTCCACCATTTCTCTCTCCACATCCTGATCACTCATGTACACACTGATCATACATCAACGTATATTACATGAAGTGTTATACCAGAATGTTATAGAGGATTTGAACTTGAGGACAAAGTTGTTTTTGTTGCATTTTGGATTTTTCATTTTAGAACATTGTTCAATCTCGTATTTCATTTCACTTATATATGAGATGCGACAGACAATGTGCAAAAAATATAATATTGACTAGAATTTGTTGGAATTAGCTTTAAACCTTTATTAAATTATTATTCAATATTTTTATTTCATCATAATGTGCCTTTCTAATTTATTTTAGATTTATAGCCCCATTAATTGATTATTTTATGGGATATTTGACCATTTTATTCATATGTAATTGAACCTAATTGTTATTGATTTTAAAGTGATTTGTAATGGTTTCACTGTCCCACTGTTATCTTATAACACTCAAATTCTATTTTACTATATAAAGAGGTCATAACTCCTTTGATTGGCATAAGGTGATATTATGGGTGCTTAAGGTGATTTACGTTCTACTTCCACAAGGGTATTAGTATTTTGGCAACGTGATAGCGGATTGATTCCTTGTCTCCTCGTGGACGTGCACCCGAGACAAGACAACGCTATTAGATAATAGATTTAATACTAAATTTGTGATCAACCGTCAAAACCTCATGACTTTAGGACAGTGACAACGTCGTGGCGCGCAACTTCATATGTATTAAGTTTCATACAATTTGATTTATAATTTACACATCGTGAAATTATGATAATTTGATTAAATATTATTGTTGAGATTATTCTAATATCATATAAACACAAATCACACTATATTTACAAGAGAATGATATATTTGTCATTAATATAAGTGAAAGAAAACATAAAACTTGTACATCGTTTTGAAGTAAATGCATAAGCTAAAGCTTAAAGTGCTCACCATGTTCAATGAATCTACTATAAGAAAAATATACATGCTTGATCCAAAAAGGAAGAATATTCATGCATATATTGACTTGGAAATAAATTGAACACATATAACATTTATAGTTTGTTCACTCTGCCGTGTGAGTTGCGTGTAAACCATAGAATTAGCAAACAAGGCGTGACGAATTCAAATCAAACTTAAATCGTCTCTTGCGTTTACCAAACGGCCACCCTAATATTAAATCAAAACTAAAACACATCATAGTCATTAGTCATTGCAGAAATATAAGAGTTAATTAGAAGTATATATGTTTATTAAAAAAAAATTAGAAGTATATATATATATATATTTTCATTACAAAGGAAGGGTGTTACTCTAAGGACTTTAGTCCGACAAACCAAGATCAATAATCACATCTGTAGGCTATCTCGTGCCTCTCAAATCATGTTCATAATATTAAGTATTCCGGACTCGGACTTTTGTTTATTAGATTAGCTGAAATGCGCCATTCAGAATTTGTCTGGGCTAGGATCCAGTTCTCTTATCCCTTTCAGAACCAGTCTGGGCCACTCCCCATAGTTTGGTATCCGATTAATGGCCCATTAGTAATGGAACAGTTAGCGAGCAGGGTTGAGTCAATACATTAGGCGACGGTCCTAAAAGGGGACAAAAAACGTATTTTTCTCCAAATAATGGGATGAAGCCAACCTGCAGGCTTCTGCTTCCTGGAATATGCCCTTTTCTGACATTTGGGCCCACAAATGATTTATTTGTGGGCGGGAGTTGAGCTGTCCTTTCCATTCTCACGCCGCTCTAGGGTCCAAGTCAAATCAAATAAGTTGTTGTTCTAATTTATTTAAATAATTATCGAGCATTAGAATTTATATTTAATTATTAATATCTCAAATGAATTTTAATCGATTCGAATATGAGTCGGACTCAAGCGTCTCGATTTTCTTAGGCATATTCTATCTCTGTATACTACTGCGGACCCAGTTGACGGCTAACTTTTGAAAAATGAAAACGGCAGGAAGGCAGCACCAATTATGGATATTAGAAACCGGAACAAAGTATTCATTGTCTGTTTTTTTTTTGATCTCAAAGTATTCATTGTTTGCCTTCCTTTTCTGTCCAATCATTAATCCAGCTCATATACACCTACCCCGAAAATTCTTGCAACTCTTATTTTGTTTTTCATATTTTGTTTGCTCTTCTAACAATTCTGCATACGCGAGTTCGTTGATAATCACTCATATCATTAATCTTGATATACAAGTAGTTCTCTCCAAGGTACGAAATACATACATACATATATATATATATATTTATTATAATTTTCTTTTCTTTTTTAATTCTTGCTATTTCTGTTTGCAGTTGTAGATACTAATTTCTGAAGGTTTTCTTTCTTTCCTGTTAATTTCTATACTATTTTTGTTAGAATTGATTTTAAGGTGGTTTTTTTTTTTTAATTTTATTTCAAAGCATATTATAGCAATCAATTTTTTGATTATGAGTTAGTATCAAGCTTGGACTTTATTATTTTCTAAAGAAATTGTTTTCAGAAGCATCCCCTCATTTATCTTATGAACTGTGTGTTAAGTTGAGTCGTGCATGTTAATACTTATTATTGTAGCTTTGGTTTCCTGATTTTGATTGTGTATATATATATATTTATATTCATTTAACGTGCAGCTGGATGTGATTTGAGTGAGTTGTTATTTAAAAGAGCAAAATCAGAGTTTGTCCTTTTAAAGCTTTGATTTTGCGCTATTCATTGGAGTGAAGCATATGGGGAAGCCGACTGCGAAGAAGAAAATTCAGGTGGGATCAAAATCCAGTGATGGAAATGCAAAGCAGAGCAATGGTTCGGAGCGTAACTCCAAGGCATTTGATGAAGACACTGCTGTCTTCATCAACATGTCTCAAGAATTGAAGGAAGAAGGCAACAAGTTGTTCCAGAAACGTGATCATGAAGGCGCCATGTTAAAGTACGAAAAGGCTCTCAAATTGCTCCCAGCAAACCATATTGATATTGCATATTTGCGCACCAACATGGCTGCTTGTTACATGCATCTCGGCATTGGAGAGTACCCTAGAGCAATAAATCAATGCAATTTGGCACTTCAAGTAGCTCCCAAGTATAGTAAAGCTCTTTTGAAGAGGGCTAGGTGTTATGAGGCCTTGAACAGGCTTGACCTGGCATTACGGGATGTCAATAATGTGTTGAGCATGGAACCTAATAATTTGTCTGCTCTAGAGATTTCTGATAGTGTGAAAAAGGCGATTGAGAAAAACGGTATGCAGGTTGAGGACAAAGAAATCATTTTGCCCCAAAATAGTGTCGAGCCTACTTATGCCCCTGCGTCAGCCAAGGTTGTCAAACAGAAGACGGCAAAAAGGAGGAGTAACAAGTCTGTCAGGAAGAATGTCCAGGAACCCGAGGAGAAGAAAGTCAATGTAGTCGAGGAAACGAAGGCTGAAGATAAAGTGGTTGTGGAAGAGAAGAGGAGTGTTAAAGAAGAAAAAGTTGTCATGAAGTCTGTGAAATTGGTTCATGGGGAGGATATTAGATGGGCGCAGTTACCAGTAAATTGTAGTGTTCGTCTGGTTAGAGATGTAGTTATAGACAGGTTTCCTAATTTGATGGGTGTGCTCATCAAGTACAAAGATGAAGAAGGTGATTTGGTTACCATAACTACAACTGATGAGTTGAGAATAGCTGAAGCATTGGCTGATCCTCAAGGCTTCTTGAGACTGTACATTGCGGAAGTTAGTCCAGATAAAGAACCACTGTATGAGGGAATGGGCATTGAAGAAGAAGAAGTGCACAAAAGCAATGAGAAACCAATCATGGTTGTGGAGAATGGTGATGTGGAGAAATGGCCGATTTGTGTTGAGGATTGGATCTTCCAGTTTGCGAGGCTATTCAAGAATCATGTTGGATTTGAATGTGATTCATACTTGAATCTTCATGAAATAGGAATGAAATTGTACTCAGAAGCAATGGAAGATACTGTTACGACTGAAGATGCACAAGAGCTGTTTGAAGTTGCTGCAGCAAAGTTCCAAGAAATGGCTGCTTTAGCCTTGTTTAATTGGGGAAACGTTCACTTGTCCAAATCAAGGAAGAGAGTTTTCCCCACTGAAGATTCTTCTGCTGAATCCGTAACAATGCATGTCAAAGCTGCTTATGATTGGGCACAAAAGGAATATGCAAAGGCAGGGTTGAGGTATGAGGAAGCTTTAAGAATCAAACCAGACTTTTATGAAGGTCTTCTTGCGCTTAGTCAGCAGCAATTTGAACAAGCAAAGCTTTCTTGGTATTATCTGGTTGGCACCGGAGCTAACTTAGGGATAGGGCCATCTGCAGAGGTACTGGAGCTATATAACAAGGCCGAGGATAGCATGGAGAAAGGCATGCAACTATGGGAAGAAATGGAAGAACAACGTCTTAATGGACTCTATAAATATGAAAAAGATAAAACAGAGTTACGAAAACTTGGTTTGGATGGGCTATTTAAAGATATATCAGCTGATGAAGCTGCTAACCAGGCAGCAAATATGAGGTCTCAAATTTACCTCTTATGGGGTATGATGCTGTATGAACGCTCTGTTGTCGAATTTAAGTTGAGTCTACCGAGTTGGGAAGAGTGTCTGGAGGTTGCAGTTGAAAAGTTTGAACTTTCCGGAGCATTACCTACAGATATTGCAGTTATGATCAAGAACCATTGCTCAAATGAAACTGCTTTAGAAGGTATGATATGAGCTACTGTAGTTATATTTGTATACTTTTTCATGCATGGATTAGGGTCTATGTTTGCTCAGTATTTTATAACTTCTGCGATGTAGGATTCAAAGTTGATGAGATAGTACATGCACGGAATGAGATGTACGATGCTGATAAGTGGCGAACCGGTGCTGCATCTTTCAGGCTAGAACCACTATTTAGGAGGCGTTCTCCGAAACTCCATTCTGATGTGGAGCATCATTGAATAATCATGCTCCACATCGGGAGATTTAAAAGAAGCAAAAGAGAAGCATACTTATTCCTCAATGCTTCCATGGTAATACGCCTCCATGTTGTTGTAGGTAAATTTCATGCTGCTGATTTATCATTGAATTGCCAAGATCTAGATGCTTTTGTCTTTGTTAATCTTAACATATTTGCTCATAATGTCTAATTATCTGTAAATGTTTTCCATACTCAATCAGTGATCCAGAACTGCATTTCTATATGCCCGGTTCTAATATGAATAATTGATTTCTAACAACACAAAATGAAAATGTATGAAATCGGATGATTAATAACGGGTTCAACTTTAGATGAGTCCTTTATGATCAATTCATTATGCCCCATGCCATGCTACTACTGTCAGGGAATAGTTGAAAAAGAAGTTTCTTGTTCTGCAGCTTATTCTTTTGATCAAGTGGGTAAGAATTTATTTTGTAACTGGATGCATATTCACAAGGTAGAACATACAATCTTTTTTCCCCTTCATTTGCTCCGTTCATTTTTTGAAAGTTTTCCTGGTTGAAACATAATTCTTTATAATGTATACACATGTTGCTTTGACTGATGACATTTTACCGACAATCTTGCAGGTCTCGTCATAGACGACGTTTTGTTTCTTGAGTATTACCTCTCTTGGGTTTCGTTGGTTTCTTTGAAAGTTGAAATGCAAAGTTGATTGATTTGTTCTTTGGCTCTGTTTTTGGATTGAGGAGCTATTCTTTTGTGACATATATAGCATTGGATTTGTGTAAGTCTTTTGTGAGGGATGGAGTGTATTTTTACATTGTTAGATTGTCAGCTTGGCTGTTTGTGGAACAAGTCTGAATCTTTTGGTGAAATTATCCAGGGGGATATTCATTTGTATTCATTATTCAAGTTGTGTCTATGTTGTATGGATTTTTTCCTATTACATTGGGATCCAAGAAAGAAAATTCGTATTTCATCTCTTTTTATTATGCATGTCTATATCTTTATTCAATTGTTATTTATTTCCACTTTACGAGGAAAGTTTTTCTCAATGTCAATTACATGTTAATAAATACATCAAAAATTGAATCAAGTTTTCTCATAATAATATTTGACTATTTATCATGAGCAATTGAGTTTTATGTGCAAGCAAAATTTGTCCTAAAAACTATGAAATATAATAGTACTCCCACTTTAGAGTGTCTAAGGAATGTTTCAGAGAGGTAATAATCATTTTATTAAGCGGAATTGACTTCTCACCATTCAAGATTTCGAATTTCCAACCATACGCTCTCACTTCAATAAGCAGCATCATCAACACTTCAAAATTGAAGTATTCGAATTTTCACGTCTACGCTCCCACTTTTGTAATTCAAAACGAGGAATGTTCTAAACGGGCTACATTAGGCATTAAACATTTAATTATCAATCCAATTTTTTAAATCTTATTAGCCCACTAACTGCAAAATGGCAAGAAGGAGATTTCAATAAATAAATTTGGTGTGGCAATGAAGAGTTTATGTTCACCAACAGGATTGGTACGACTGGTAAGCAGCTGGTTCCGCTTAAGTAAGATTTCGGGTTCGATTTCTTGTGTACGCAGTTACCCCATTTGGAGATTCACCCACCAGGCCAGGTGTGCGACTCAATTCGACCAACATATTAGTACGACAATGTCCGCGATGGTAGCAACAAAAAAATAAAATAAAATTAAAGAGTTTATGTTCTGCCCAAACGCGAACACCCCCCAAAAGCCCGGCGTCGCCTCCTCTCTCCTCCGTTCACTGTCTGTCTACCGGCGCTGCTTCCGCCGCCCTGCCCTGAACCCATTTGTCCCCATCAATTGCACACTCTATTTCTTCCCGACCACTCTTCTCTGTGGAGTGTTACTGAACCTCGGGGAAATGCTCAATTCATACCACCACGTCGTCGTTTCACCACTACGACCTCCTCCTCCATCCATCACTTCCACAAACTTCTCTCCTCCCTCTCTTCTTCCCAACTTTAGGACTACCATACCACCAACAGTTTCTTCTCCTCTTCTGGTTCTAGCTTCTAAATCCACAGGTATATATACATACAAATTCATTTTCTCTTTCTTGTGTGTTGCCATCTCTATAATCATTTACCGTTGTTTTACTCTTTTTGTTTTTTGGGGTTAAGTTCGCTATAAATTCTATCTTGTGTAAGAGTTTATGTCAAGGGTCGTAATGTTTTCAATGAAGAATGAAGTTTTGGGTGGAAAAAATCATATCCTTTTCATTCTGTCTATAGAATTACTCTTTCTGGGCGCAGGCTTTCTCTTGCCATCTCTCAAAGTTAGCAGCTTGCGCAGCTGCTTTTTCCGTACTTCTGTTATTGGTAATACGACTGCTCCGACAAATGAAGCGGCTGATGAACATATGCCATTAAGTACGCAACCCAATCAGGATGAAGCTATTACTAAGCAAAATGATGAAGACATCGAGGATAGGGATGTTGCTAATGAACATTTGGATGATCACAAAATGGTTCGCATTTGCAACAAACTAATTGAGGTCTTCATGGTTGACAAGCCTACCCCAACTGACTGGAAAAGGTTATTAACTTTTAGCAAGGAGTGGGACGATATTCGACCTCACTTCTATAAGCGATGTCAAGACAGAGCAGATAGCGAGACTGATCCTGGAATGAAGCACAAACTATTTCGGCTTGCGAGGAAGCTGAAAGAGGTATCACCCATCTTTTTTTAATTGTGAAATTGCTTGACATAGGTTGCTAGAAATGTTTGATGAGTTTTTGGCTTTCTTAAGCTTAAAAAAATCATAATCTAGATCAATTTGTTGTGAAAGATGTATTGATACTTGTCACTCGTGTTTCCTTTCTGATTAAGAATGTTTTTTATTTCATGTTCATGAATTGCCTTAGTAGTTAGGACTATGTGCATATTTTTTGGAAAATAAGGTGTTGTACTTCTCCATTCTAGTTAGAACAAGTATGTTTGGCCATGTTAACTTATCTTGTATTCATATGACTTGAACTTTGTCAAGATAAAGTTCGAAGAATTATCTCGAGCTCATTTTGGGAATTAACTCAAATGTTCTCATCCAGATAGACGAAGATGTTCAAAGGCATAATGAGCTTCTTGATGCAATCAGAAAGTCACCATCTGAGGTTGGTGAAATTGTAGCCAGACGTCGTAAGGACTTCACCAAAGATTTTTTTGTTCATCTTCATACTGTGGCAGAATCATATTATGATAACCCAACAGAACAAAATGGTGAGAGTTTTACTTTCTTCCAAATGTAGAACATAACTACCTAGTTTACTAAATTGGTTATTAGTTTATCGGTGTTGTAAATGATATTTCTTGAATGACGAGAATCATATGTGAATCGGCATTAAATGTTATTATCTACCAATATTAGACCTACATATGATATTTTCTACCAGATGTTTTCACGGTTATCCTTATCTGATGATTGCTCCAAATGTTGGTTTCAGTATTGAGTTAATATACTTAAAAGCCTATGCTCGTCTTAAGTGAATGCTTCTCCAGTAGATCTCTAGTCAATTGGAGTGAACAGGGTTTTAATTATTTATAGTTTTAATCTTGGACAAGTAATACTTGTAACATTCTTCTCTTTTTGGATGAGTAGCTGTGGCAAAGCTTGGGAATACGTGCTTAGCTGCTGTAGAGGCATATGATACTGCAACTGAAAGTATAGAGGCACTAAATGCTGCAGAGTTGAAATTTCAAGATATAATTAACTCTCCTACTGTAGATGCTGCTTGCCGGAAGATTGATAATTTAGCAGAGAAAAATGAACTTGATTCAGCATTGGTTCTCATGATTACAAAAGCTTGGTCAGCTGCCAAAGAGTCGAACATGATGAAGGATGAAGTAAGTTTGTTGTTCATCGCATTTGATACATCATGTTTTCCAAATTATAGTAAACCTATATATCAAGGTAGCTGATACGAAGAAGTTGGGATAATTGCATTTTTAACCCATCTTTGCCACTATTCGGTTTCAGTCCCACCCTTTTACTGCTCGTCAAATTAGTCCATAACGTTAACTTTTCTGATAAATTCAGTCACCATCGTAAACTTAATTGCTTACGGAGTTGAGTTGCACATGTGCAACTAAATGCAAAACCATGGTTACATCACTTACATGTGAAGGACCAGTGACCCACAATTTACGTTCACTATATTTCCTCTTTTATCGTTTTGTTGCAGGTGAAAGATATATTGTATCACTTATATAAAACATCAAGAGGTAATCTTCAGAGGCTTATGCCAAAAGAAATTAGGATAGTGAAGTATCTTCTTACAATTGAAGACCCTGAAGAGCGCATGAGTGCTTTAAAAGACGCTTTTACCCCAGGAGAGGAATTTGAAGGGAAGGACGTAGATTGCCTTTACACGTATGTGTTTTGAACCCAAACCATACTGCCAACATTTCAATGCATAGGCATGAAAGTCACCTGATTGACAAATTCATGGCTATGATTCTTTTTTTTTCTTTTCTGATTTTTTTGTTTCCCATCTTCAACATATTATAGAATGAAAAGCTTTTTTTTTTTCTCCTATGATTTTAACAGGACGCCGGAGCAGCTACATACCTGGATTAGAAGCGTGGTTGATGCATATCATTTCAGCAGAGAGGGCACTCTCATAAGAGAAGCGAGGGATTTAATGAATCCAAAAATCATCCAAAAATTGGAAGAGTTAAAAAGAACAGTCCAAGACAACTTCATGTGATCTTCATATACTTTTTTGAGTTTTTCCTTTGATTATCGCATTCAGCATCAGGTCTCACGAGATCATCGAAGCCCATGAGATAATATTATAACCTTGTAGAAAGCCAGCCAGAGTCCTTGGGTGTGAAATGCTGGCTGAATCTAGATGTTTTGTATTTCTTAATGTAGCACACTTGCTCATAATGTCTAATATTCTATAGATGTTTATCGTACTCAGTCATCTAGAGCTGTAAATATATATGCACGGTTCTCTTCAATATGAACGAATGATTTCTAAAATTATGATGTATGTGTATGAAAGAGGTGGTATTATTTGTTCTGCATTCTTACTATGGCCTGCTGAGTTGATTAGTAATTTCAAGTACACAATTTCCATCGCTTATGATAAATCCTCTACTAAGCTCAAAAGCCATATAAATATGTATTGAATATTACAATTATGCAGCAGAAAGAATCTTCAAAATCGTATAGGATAGCTGTACTAACATTTAAACTCACAGATGCACTTGTGCTGGCAAAATCCATCCCTAATAAGGCCATCACAAAGCCTAATTCAGTCAAAAATCCTCTCCCCTGTGGATAATAAAAGAAACACAACAGAGCTAAAGATACAAAGTAACCCCGGGATAACGAAAACCGCTTTCCAGCTATCTGGGCTCATGAGATCCAGCTCAGCAGCCTTTGCAGCTTCAAGAAGTCGACCCGTAAGATCAACCCCAACTATCCCAGCCAAGGTACCTGCTGTATTAGAAACCCCCATAACAATTCCTGCATATCTTGGAGCCACATCCATGTGATTTACTGCGAATCCAGCTCTTCCCAGCGCCAAAAACCCAAGAGCGACAGAAGAACAGAAAATGACCCCATCAGGCGTTCTAAACATGGGGATAGCTATCAAAGCAAAAGACGCCACCACAAATCCCACTGTGTTCAAAACCTTTCTTGTTCTAGTCACAGATAAAATCTTCTTTGTAATCAAGTGATCAGCAATCACCCCACCAATATTTGAGAACACAAACATATTGAGATAAGGCATCATCTTAGACGAGCCCATTTCCTGAAGACTATGCCCGAGGCCTAGTTCAAAGTACGTAGGAAGCCAATTCATGAGTACATAAAGAGCATAATGGAAAGTAAAATTGTTCGCCACAATAGCCCAAATTGGCAAACTGAAAACGATTCTCTTCCATGGAACTTTTGACGTTCTAACGGAATGTACTCCCTTTTCTACTTTCGTCTTTTGATTACCTTTAATCGGTAGTAAGGTTTCACCAAAACCTGCAGCTGTAGCCTTTGGATGATCTGAACGAGGCGGATCACTGGCATACTTAAACCAAAGTAGAGACCACATGGCACCTAATGTAGCTTCAGCGAGAAATACTGATTGCGGGCCTTGCAACTCGACCAGGCTTGGGAGCAAAAGCATTCCTGCAGCTGCACCAAAATACATGCCTGACATCGTGAGGGAGACAGATCTCGATCTTTCGTGTGGTGGGATCCATTGTGCTAGGACGGTGTGGATGGAGGGAAAGATGAAGCCTTGGGCCACTCCAACGAGCAAGCGGGCTATGACTAAAAGTACAACCCGGTTTGGGTCAAGTGGTACGAACGCACAAGTCAGGGACCATAAAACAAATGAAAGTAGGAGAACACGCCTTCCCCCAATTTTTTGAGCTGCCCAACCACCAGGAACTTGTGAACAGGCATACCCGTAATAGAATATTGAAAGTATCATACCTTTACTTGATTGATTTACTTCAGCAGCATCAGCAGCAGCAGTATATGCAATCGAGAAGCCCACTCGTTCTATGTAGCACACACAAGTGCAGATAAAGGTCAAAATGACAATCACATAGCGTTGGGGAATATATATGCTCTTCATTCTCTTTTGGTTTCATGAATGTAGAAACCCACACTTTCTTCCTAGATTGTTCCAAAACAATAGACACAATTGCGGAACTCTAGGAATCACCTAGGGAGAAGCCCTCCTGAAAAATAAGGTTCATGTGCATAAAAGCTTTAAACCAGATGCGGAATTTTTTCATAGAAACTTCTGCAAACACAATGTCAAATGAGTCCAAGTGGCGTAGAATTCCTTTAAGAGTAAGTCTAAAGTGCAAAATGCTAGTAAGAGTTATTGGTGGAAGAGACGATCAACACAAGGAAGCACTGTGATTTCTTGAGCTAGTAAGCAGGACTATGATAGTAATGAACATACATAGCTGCTACCAAATTATTACCAAGTTGTAAATCAGATAGGATGACATACTGCGTATTCTTACCGGAAAATTTGCCATTTGAGTTATTTATTGGGGGCACAGGTAGGAAAAAATTTCAAGATCGTAACTTTCATTTCACACATTATTCTTAGCAAATGCTATGAAAAACAGGAGCTAAGCTAAGATCACAATAATTTTACCTAAAGTTCATTAATTTTCCAAGAAAAAAATTCCTTACTCTCCCAACATTTACATAAATTATAACTTGCATATATCAGTCCGTTTCCATTATGCCAAAAACCATTCTTACATAAGCGATTTTGGGTAAATGTCAGCAATATGCATATAATTAACCTCATTCACACACACAAGCACATAAAATAAACGAAAAATTGACCAAATTTATATTCTGAGAAATACACATCATCATCCAAATAACTGAATAATCAATAGCACCAGCCAGATAAATATTATTTAGAAGGAAAAAAAACTGAACTTACCTCTGAAGTGAAAAGGGTTCCCCAGATAAATTAAAAAAATAAAGCCTAAAATTAGTCGATTCAGTTATTAGGCAAAGCTACATTTTCACGGTGATCTAATTAGATAAGTAAATAAAAAGGATATAAAATAAGCCGTGTAGCAAAGCTAAATATTGGCTGTTAACTTTTAAGCATTTGGGTAAATAATTTATTTATTTAAGAATGAATATGTGAAGAAGAAGTAAAGGAGTTGAAACTGGTTTGGTTGGTTCTCACTGAAATATATATATATATATATATATATATATATATATATATTATAGAGACAAAAGTGAAAAAGGCAGTTTAAAGACCGACGACAAGGACTCTCGTGACTGATTTATAATAATGATTCTCTTCTTAAAAACCTTGTACCTTTTGGGCCTTACTTGGGTTGGGCTTCCATTTCTAACTGGATCCCCAATTTATTCGGGAGGGCCGATCCTTTTTCTTTCTGTTTTCTTGTACATTTTCAATTATGAGTTACTTTAATACAACTTACATAATTAGTCACGTTCAAGAATTCAGAGGATGGGGCTGAAAGAGAAAATAAACTACTTGATACTTGATTCGAGATTGTTTGATTGTTTGAGAATCAAACTACTTGATACTCAATTCGAAATTGTTTGATATTTTGTTTGAGCTTGGTTTGTTAATATATCAAATCAAATTTGACATAATTTTTGTGTGGTCGATAAGTTGGAATCGAGCTTGACTAGATTAGTGAAAAAAAGATATATATATATATATATATATATTTGTGTGTAAAAAATAAATAAATCAAACTACTCGAGTTCGACTCGATATACTGTCAAACCAAGCTCAAACACAGATTCTAAAGCTCAATAATAATTCAGACAAGCTTGTAGGACAACTTGCTTGACTCGATTCAACTCGTTTACGGCCCTAATTCAGGAAACTAATTATTTAATTTTGATGATTGAAATAAAGTGACAAATTAGTCCAATATTTGATTTCCACTAAAAGGTATTATTAGCAAATGTAAAGTAGCATAACGTAAATGGGAATAACATTTGCAAAAACACCATCTATATGGACATCAGTTCATGCAGCATATATGAGATTGTTTCTCATAGGTTCTTAACAAAACATTAAAAAAGAAAAAAATACAAGTACCGGTACTAA
Organism: Buddleja alternifolia; assembly: GCA_019426215.1. Classification (NCBI taxonomy): domain Eukaryota; kingdom Viridiplantae; phylum Streptophyta; class Magnoliopsida; order Lamiales; family Scrophulariaceae; genus Buddleja; species Buddleja alternifolia. The sequence continues at coordinate 366,092 of CM033394.1, forward strand.
AGGAATTGAATCATCAACATATACGAGGTTTCAGAAACATAATAGCATGACAAAGTATTATGAAATTGACAATCTAGTCCTGTTTTTGAAAATCTTCCAGACGTCTCTAAGAATCTGTGGCGGGGAGGTACCTGCACGATTGTGTTGAGAATTAATGAAGTTACTTGTGAAGAAGATAGAGCTAATAAATAGAAACTACTAATGTTGATTCATAGAACAAACATTATTAGTTACCTCAATAGTTGACTCCATGACTTATTGATTTGGCTTGACAAGTTTCCTGTGACTTGCTGCTCACCCTGTTAGGAATCGAATCCATCATTACAACTATGTAAAGCATGTAATTAATGTGAATCTTGGTCAACTATTTTAAGAACAAAAGATAAGAATATTTAAAATCTTACCATTGATGAACTAATTTCAGGTCCAGGACCCTTACGATGATCAGTCAAGGGGAGACCAATACGAAGTTGTAGATGACAATGTGGATCATCAGTACTGAAATTGTATGTATATTATAATTTATGAGCTTATGGCTTAAGAATAGTAAAAACTGATTGCTTAATCACAAATTTAAGAACACAAAGATAAAAGAAATACCCGTCCTTAATCAGAGTGTTTAACGTTGTCTTGTTAATTTGAGGAAACTCAGTTCTTCCCTTGAAAACAGGATTCATCTCTATGATAGGCCTAAGCTCTTTTATAAGCTCTTTTCTCAGAGTTGAAAAATCTCCTTCGAAGGAGAATTCTTTGTGCTCCCTGTTAGTTCATAAAAACTCATAAAAGCCATGCGTGCATTTCAAAAACTTTGGGATCTATTTTTAGTGCTGTAATTTACCTGAAGTTTTCAATTGTGAGGAGCAAAGTCATTTCTCGATACAGTTCTCTGTTTGATTCTTCAAAAACTCTCAAATCTTTACGAAGAATGTCTAAAGCCACCGCATGCTCATTCCTATCGCCAAAATATAAATAAAAAGAATTGGTGAGTCAAAACTTATAAGCCCCATTAGAATATTAATTCATGAAAACCATATCAATAATAATCTTACTTGTATAGTGCCTCATAATACTTTTGCTTCAGAATATCAAAATATATCCTAGTCGAATATTTGTTGTCTTTAACACTGGTGAAACTTGAAAGATATTTCTGGACCTCTTCCCACTTCCCATTGAGGATCAGGCTTTTGAAATATTCCAGACTGAAGAAATAACCTGATTCCTGTTCAAGCCTATATTTAAGATAGCAAAATTAAGGAATTAGTTCCCTGAATAATAATAACTATAGAACAGCTACAAATTCCAAACTTACATGTGGACAGTCTCTCTGAGGTTCGCGTCTGCACATAATTGCAAGATCAAAAAGATGGGGTCATCTGCACGGTTGTCTTTAATGAGAGACATTTCTGGAGTAGCTTTATGTGTCTCCTTTAAGCAAAAGACAATAGATCAGATGAACACGTGATCGACTTAATTCCATCAGGAAAAATGGCAAAAACCACGAAATCAAACAAACTTGACGTAAATAAAGAGAAAACAGATGTAGCTTTAGCTGGTAAATTGATCAGATTCAGTAGAGTGAAACGAATTCAAAACAAGGGGAAATGATTTATGAAGCCAACTTTGATCTGATTGAGTTGTGAAATACTCTAAAGGAAAGGTGTACTTTTGATAAAAACTTTTGAATGGAAAAGACGAATCATGAAACTAAACCTCGAAAACCTATTCGCCTGTCTAAAGTTTTTATCACAAGAGATTCTCTCGCTATTAGCCGGAATCACAGGCACTAAAGAGAAATCAATATTTTATTTTCAGCAGAAGATGCATGAATTAATAATCACTTGAAAAGAATAATAAAGTAGAAGAGAATCAAAGTTTTGAATAAATATCTATGATCAATTCATACATACTACCAAGTAATGATGCAAGGACTAAGGATTTTCCATTTACAGAGTACACTGCAAAATCATGAATGCACAGTAGCTAGTTCAGAATTTGAATCAATCGATCGCCTGATCATACACAAGATCCTCAATTCTCAGTGAAATAATTATAATCACGAAAAGCGATTCCAAAATAATTACTAATCACGATTGAGGAAATAAACTACAAGAATGATTCGATAATCATAATTCTCAATTTCATCAACAAATGATTCACACACACACACACACACACACACACACACACACATATATATATATATATAGACAAAGAAGAAAACCTAATACTAGAAAGAAGAGGCGTTTCTGAATCAAATATTGTGCCGTTTTTGTTTTCTTGATTTTGAATTCATAGATAAACTTACTTTGGTGATCTCGATCGAAGAAGAAAGAATCGACTAGAATAAACAACTTCTCTCTCTTCTGCGTACTTTCTCTCTCTTCTGCGCACTCTCTCTCTCTCTCTGAAGACGAAGAAGAAGTAGCAATGTCAGTCTGCACCGAAAATAGTTGAAGTTGCAGGGGTACCTTTTAAGTAGAAGATTTTAGAAAGCGATGATGCGTGCAAGCAGTTAGGATAACTGCGTATCAGATGCGTTGTTGAGGAGCGGAGATATATAAGTTATTTCACTTATCGCCCGCTTTCAATCAATTCACATTACTTCCAACTATTGTACTACCTACAATAAATTAACGCAATTCAACTTTTCTGTTACATATCCGTGTGTAACATTTCTTGTTATATTAAAAAATAAATGACAAGTGCATACACAATTGATTAAGATATGAAGAGAGCAAATATTAAATAATTGAATTTTACATTTACCGCCTATTGAAAAAATACTACAAATCTCCAACCTACCGCCTATTCCCTCTTCCTCCCTCTCATATGTCCCTCTCGCTGCCATCGTCAAGCGTCGATGAAGTTGCCAAGTCGATTTGCCAATCGAAGTCATCACCGCCTCCCCATTTGCAAATCGATTCGGGCTCACTTTGTTTTCGAAATGGGAATGGCGAACGAAGGCATGAGCCGCTCGCGTGGCCTGACACTCATGCAAGATGAGGAAGGAGATGGTATTAAGGGTAGAAGTTTGGGTGAAATTATCCTAAACAACTATAATTACAAATCAAACGTAAAATTTCTTAAATATCCTCAATTGTGCGTAATTTTTTAAGCATTGGGAATTATTCGGGTATTATTCATAAGTTGTAGATTTTAACCTACCAATTCATACACAATACAAAAAACATTCCACTTGTAAAATTTTATCATCAAAATACACAAGATATGAAACTTAGTAATTGTTCACAAACCAACTCTTCTTTGGTCATTTTATTTATCCACTATCATCCCAACTTTATAAGCAAACGAGACCTTCAAGTATAGGCACACAATACGATTAAGATTGAGAAGAAACAGATAATTTATATGTAGATAAAAATTGAAACTCACTATAAATAACTCGTTAATTATTGGATGAGGGTCCCGAGACTTTCGGGTGCCCGAATAGTCCTACCCATCTAAGCATGAAGATCACATACAGTGAATGATTTAGATGATCAAGGATTCCGAGGTGCCATGACCCCAAAGTGTAACCCCTAATTATTTGTCATTTATCCAAAGAAAATAGTATATAAAGTTTGGGAGTTGATAAAGGCACGTCCCTTTTTAAATTAACGAAGTTGACTATAATGCCCCTCAATGTATTATATAGTATCTTTATTAATATTAAAATGTGAACTTAATAATCCATTCTAAATTAGCTTTGAAGAATATATTTTAATTATTTTTTGTGAAAATAATACCAAATAAAATTGCGTTTTTTCTCAAACATCTTTTTGGAAATAAAAAAAAAAACCTGCTTTTCATCAGTGTAATAAGACTAATTATCTTACCATGGATATTAAAAACCGATATGATTTTATCGAACTCGTAAATGATATCTGTTGCTCATTTGCTCCATACTAAATAAAAGAATTTCTTTTTTGAATATTGAAAATTAATATAACATCAAATGCCCTATAAAACTATCAAAAGAGTACAAATAATCGTTAGATCATATCACACTGAGTTAGTATGGGTAAACTCAATATGTCCACCTAGAATAATAGCTAACTTTATTTTTTGTTAAATTTAATGAAAAAATAATTATCAATTTTATTCAAGATAAAATAAGATTTATCCTAATTTGGTTCTAAATAAATAAGTAAAATTTTTAGTCATATCTACGAACTTCTTTTTTACAGTAATTATCCGTCGTTTTTAAAATTTAAAATTGTGAACTATCATGCTTTGAATACTTATTCTACATTTAGTTAGCAAAGTGGTATAAAATTAGTTTGTTGAAGAAAATGATAAGAATTATCTTTTTTTTTTTTTGAGGAGATGAAAAGAGTTATCTTAATAGACTAAAACGCATTTTTGTCCATATGGTGCATTTAAATAAAAGTGGAGCGCCGGAGTGCCTTCATCAACTCCCATAAAATTTTTGTGTGGTTTGAGACTTTCATGGGCTAGCTTTGGGACTATCCATTTGTAAATAACGTTGCAAGTGTCCAGCTGAAAGAATGCTTTAGAAATTGGGTTGGGCCTGTACAAATTGCTTATAGAAAAAATTCAAATTCGAAAATTAAAAAGTATAATAGAAGTATAGAACACAACATAGAAGGGTGTATAAAGCCCCCAAATTGAAAAAGCAGCTCCTTTTAGAGATTTGTGGAATACATCTAACTATTCCAAAAATACTATCTATAGGTAGCATATATCACCACTGCTCCTCAGGTTCTCAACAAAAGTATCAGTACGAAAGGAATTGAATCAACAACATACATGAGGTTTCAGAAACATAATAACATGAAATAGTATGAATTTGACCATCAGCATAGAGGAGTGTGGTGACTGGTGACAGGATGAAAATCTGATCTAAGTACGAAAAGTTCAAATCTTTCGGAAGTCTCTAAGAATCTGTGGCAGGGGGCTACCTGCATGATTGTTATTGAGAAATAATGAGTTTACTCGTTAAGAACAGAGAGCTCATAAATGGAAATTACTAATGTTGATTAATAGAATAAAAATTTATTACTTACCTCATTAGGCTCCTACAAGGGGGGACGTAGACGAAGATCTAGACGAGCACGTTTTTCATCAGCCTGCGCACTGAATATTATAAGTTTTAGGATCAGCTGCTTATGGCTCAACAACATATGATACATTGAGATGATCACTGATTACTTCAGCACAAGGAAAAAAGCTTTGAATCTAAGAACACAAAGATAAAAGTAATACCAAACGTGCTTCAGAATGTCTAATGTTGTCATGTTAATTTGAGGGACCTTTGTTCTTCCTTTGATAACAGGATTGTCCTCTATGACAGGCCTAAGTACATTTATCAGCCTTTTTCTCCGAGTTATCGAATCTCCTTCGAAGGGGATTTTAGTTTGCTCCCTGTTAGTTAGTTAGTTCATAAAAACTCGCTAAAGCCATTTCAAAAACATATATAGGGATTGGTGTATATATATATATATATATATTTAGTGCTGTAATTTACCTGAAGTTTTCAATTGTGAGGAGCAAAGTCATTTCTCTATACAGTTCTCTGTTTGATTCTTCAAAAACTCTCAAATCTTTACGAAGAATGTCTAAAGCCACCGCATGCTCATTCCTATCGCCAAAATATAAATAAAAAGAAATGGTGAGTTATAACTTATAAGCCCCATGAGAAGTAGTAATTCATGAAAACCATATTATTAATAATCTTACTTGTATAGTGCCTCATAATACTTTACTTTCCTAATCTCAAAATATATCTTAGTCGAATGATAGTTGTCGTTCACTCCCGTGAATCTTGAAAGATATTTCTCAACCTCTTCCCACTTCCCATTGAGGATCAGGTTTTCGAAGTATTTGAGATCGAAGAAATAACCTGATTCCTGTTCAAGCCTATATTCAAGATGGCATATATAATTAAGTAATTAGTTCCCTGAATAATAACTATATATAGAACATTTAGAAATTCCAAACTTACATGTGGGCGGTCTCGTTGAGGTTCGCGTCTTTACATACTTGCAAGACATAAAATATGGGATCATTTCCGGGGTCGTCTTTAATTTATTTAGAGACATTGCCACATTAGCTCTATGTAATCTCCTTTAAGCAAAAAAGCATCTACACAATAAGAAATAAACTTTCAGCTAACAAACATGTATGCACAATCTTACAGATGAACAATTAATTGAATTCCGAAGAGAAATAAAATCCCAAAAACCACCAAATCAATCAAACTTGATTATGTATATTATTGATCAAATGTAATTCCAACAGGAGAAAAAACACGTGCAACTTTAACTGATCAATTGATCAAATTCAATTAGAAGAAGGAAAAAGATATTTCAGATTCTGTAGAATGTGATTAATTCAAAACACGCAGATTAAAAAATGCTTCTCAATTGCGTCATGAATCACATTAAGCACAAAAGAAATTTTAAAATCAATCGAAATAAACGGTTCTATATGTTCTGATCATATGGTGAGCTACTTTTTCCATCGCTTTGCTTGATTTGGATTTAAAAATGGATTTGAAAAAGAAAAAAAAAAAACAAATTCAACTATATCTGATCATGATGATTAAATCCCAGTAGACTAATTGTAGAACAACTAGAAATTCAATACAAAACGGAAAAATGGAAATAAAACTTACAACAATTACATGCAGCTGGTTCTAGAGTCCTTAATTTCATCACCAAATGAAGTCAAGAAAGAAAGAAAAAAGGAGTAGAAATAAATCCTGAGTCTTATTTTCTTGATTTTGATTTCAGAATGAAAGATCCATAGAAACTTATCAAGAAACATGCATGAAAAAGAACTTGGATATATACACATATATATATATATGTATGTATATATACATACACTTACTTTGATGATTGAGAAGAAGAATTTAGAACTGAATATAGAACTGAACTTCTCTCTCTTCGTCGCGCTCTCTCTCTCTCTCTGATATCTGAATAATACAAACTAGAAGGAAGTAGAAGAAGAAAATGGTTATCAGATATGTTGTTGAAGTTATGTTAACCGCTTATCAGATAGGTGGTTGTCTTGTTTAGAAGGTGTTTGGCTCAAGTTTTGGGTAATTTTTAGCATAAATTTTACATATAATTTTATGTCAATTATTATAAGTAGTTAGAATTAGTTCACTAAAGAGGAAAAAAAATAGAAAAAAAATATATGGAGAGAATTAAGGAGAAAAACAGAGAATAGAGAGAGGGGAAACAACGTGTCGGAGAGAAAATGAGATCTGTGGAGAAAATTAATTTTGCCACTTGTCAAAATTTTAGTGAGTACAAGATGCCATACCAAAAAAAAAGCAAATCAAAGGCAAATAAGGTGGTTACTCGTCTTTTCCCTTTGTTAATAGTACTCCCTTTATTTTTATTTTTTTTGGTTTCCTATGGGTTTCGCCACACCACAATGGATATAAGACTAATCTCGCTTCCCGGTACTGAGCCTACCGCTGGTTTGAGGGAATTTATCAATGAGGGGAGTCTAACCCGCTCCCCACTCAGGAGCGTAGTGGTGGATAAGCCACTACACCAACCCTTCAAACTAGTAGTACTCCCCTTTATTAATACTAGCGGTCAACGCACACTCGATGCGTGTGCTACTAAATATTAGGATAAAAATTACACTTTGCTGATAAACGCAATTGCATTATAATTAGTGTGACTCGATAACAGTGAAACTACAAATTTGGTGCTCAAGAAATGTAGTACTTATTCCGTACAAATAATTCATATGCAAAGAACAAACATAATGCTGTTTTCAGAAATCATAAACGTAACTACCTAAGGCGCTCTTGAAGAAAATGGAAATAACCATTATTATTGTACATAACGAAGAACAACCAAAATGAATTTAATTGGACTGCAGATGTAAAATAAGCTTACATACACTCTCAACTTTGACCTCAATTTTGCACCAATATTACCTAATGGTTGATCTTGAAAAAAATAATTCTAGAGAGAATTGAAGTGGCGGTTAGTGATAAAATCTCATATTCCAATGGAGAATGAGATCCTTTGTTTTTTCTTTTTCTTTTATGGAAGAATGGATTACACAGAAAAAAATAATAACTGCATAATATAACTACCATGTGATTTCGAATAATGTAGAAAAAAAGGACAATTAATTTTGAAGCGGTTAATTAATGCCACACATTCTCCACTCTCTCTTTATAATCGTGAGAAATGAGTTTGTTAAAATTTGGAGAAGGGTATTTTAGGAAGTTCAAATGAAAACATACTATGGCGGTTACTCTAGGGAGTTAAGGCTTTATAAAAGAGTATAGATTATAGAAGTACAGATATAAAAAAAAAGTTTGAGCTTTGATGGGCAAGTTTTGGGCCTATCCATCTGTCACTAAAAGTGCCAGAGTCCGTCCAGCTGAAAGATTGCTTTCAAAATTGGGTTGGGCCTCTAAGTGATAAATAAAAAAAGAGAACAAAATACGAATTAGAAAAATAAAAAGAAAAAAGAATTCAAAACCCCCAAATTGGAAACAGAAAGCTACCTTTAGGGTTTTATTGAAGTGAAAAATACAGTTTTGGTCCCTAATGTTGCTACTTAAATCAGTTTTGGTCCCTCATTTGTTGGACTCGACACTTTTGATCCCTAATCATTCAATTTTTGACACTTTTCGTCCTTACCGTTAACCTTTTGGTCAAAATTGACGGAATCCCTCCAAAAAAGTCAAAATTAGGGTTTTGTTATGTTTTTCAATTGGGGAATTTTCAATTTCAACCCAATTGTGCATAGGTGGTCAAATCCCAATCCGCCACGTGGAGATTGGATAAAAACATAAAAATAAAATGAAAAAATTAATTGAAATTTAATGTAAAATAAAAAATAATTAATTAATAAAAATAATAAATATTAAATTTTTTAATAAAAATAAAAAATTATTTAAAATCATAAAAAAGTAAAATATTTTTTTAAATAATAAAATTAATAAAAAATAAAAAATAAAAAAAAAGTAATAATAAAATAAAATAAAACTAATTGAAATATTAATAAAAAATAAAAAATATTTCAAAAATTAAAAAGTTAAAATATTATTTTAAATAAAAAAATTAATAAAAAATAAAAAATCAACAAAAATAAAATAAATAAAATAAAAATTAGTTGAAATGGAAATTAAAAATAAAATTTAAATTTAAAAGTTTAAAAATTAAATTTTATTTTAAATAATAAAAAAATGAAAGATAAAAAAATAATAAAAAACTAATGAAAATTTTAATATAAAAATAAAAATATTTCCAAAAAAATAAATAACACTAGAAAGGCTAAATCGTAATATTTATTTAATTTTTAAATATATTTAATGTAATATTTTCGTTATTAATATTTAATTATATTAATAGCTGTCTTTTAATTAAATATTTTTCATGTTTGATTAAATTATTTTGAGTGATTTAATATTTAATATTTCATCATATTAGAATATAAAAATCTTATATATTTTTCTATAATTTTCTTAATGTTTTTTTAGTTTTTATCCATTTCAGAATTTAAAATTAAATAAAAATTTAAAAACTGCCACCTGTGACATTTCCGCTAAGTTTAAACAGAAAAGTTAACGGTGGGGATGAAAAGTGTCAAAAATTGAATGATTAGGGACCAAAAGTGTCGAGTCCAACAAATAAGGAACCAAAATTAATTTAGGTGGCAACATTAGGGACCAAAATTGCATTTTTCCCTTTTATTGAATTATCTATAACTATTCCAAATTCCACATTAGAGCATATATATATAAATTGCTATCTGTATGTATCATACCAACTAACTCTCAGTCTCTCCTTTCTACATTCAGCTTTCTTTTTGGTTTTGTTTGCTTTAAGGCCAAACACTAAAAATGGAAGCTTTGAGTACAAAAATTGTTTTGACGGAGAGGCTTATTAGCTCTGTAATTGAAGCTTTTCCGGTGGAAATTACCACTACTGTCGCTACATCTCTTGCTTACCTTCTCTTCTTGGTATAATCTTGCTTCTAACATATTTATGCTTTTTAATTTTGGAATTATGTTATGTGAATTGAGCAAATATTGCCTTATTTCTTTTGAAATTGAGAAATAAGGCAATATTTGCACAATTCACATAACATAATTCCAAAATTTGCATTGTGAATTGAGCAAATATTGCCTTATTTCCACGCACTGGTTTTTGTCATGTTTTTATCCTTTACTTCTGTATTTGCATTGTTGTACGCTTTTGGGTATAAGAGACAAAATCACGGTAATACTTTCGGGTGGGATCATACTAGCACTAATGCACGATTTTTTTATTTTTTTATTTCTACCTCCTGTTTGTATTATTTCTCCTATTATCGTTATAAAAATTATTATTATCATTATACTTTTGGATTTGTTATATTCATAACTGTATTTTGGTATGGTTAAAGTTTGTGCACTTCGGAATTGTTTGTAGGTTATCTTTTTTCAACTAGGCTGTGATTTTACTATTGATGTGCGTTCAGAGGATTAGGGGGTTCTTTTCAGCTGACATTGTTGTTTAATGAACTATGGGGTTGTGTTCGTGTTTGGTGTTTTGAATAAGAATTGGAGATTAGTAACAGTTGAGAGTATATTACAGGATGATAAGGTTGTGTTTATGAATTTCAGACGATGGATCTAAGCATTTTTTATGTACTCGAGTCTATTTTGAGTGTTATGTAGGTTGGTTACATATTTTGAAACTTTAGGATAGTTTTCATTGTTATTTTGTTCGCGGAGGAGAGTTAGAGCTTGTTTGGGGTTAATACATTTAGGTCCTGTTAACCTTGTTAGGACAGAGATTGTTCGGTCGAGATCTCAAATCAACTAATGAACAATGAGTTGGTACAAAAACTTCTCCATGTATTTCACTGATGTTGCAAGAGCGGTAATTTTATCATGTATTACAGACAGGATCTTTGTCATATGCTACTGAAGTGTTCCCCAAAGAAGCCATTGTGTTAGAGAGGTTGGTTTATTATCCCTCTTTTTTTCTTAGTTACACCTAGAACTGGCAGCATTAATGGGGAAATATATGCTTTGAAGGGTGTCAATAACTGATCGTTACACAAAGGAGTCTGCAGCGGAGAACAAAGATGCCAGTGAGGATGAAGATGATGAAAATGAAGTTGAAGACGAGCCTGAAGATGAAGATGTTGAAGAGGAAGAGGACGAAGATGATGATGAAGGTAATGATGATGATGATGATGATGAAGATGGAGGTCCTGATAATGAGCCTGAGGCCAATGGCGATGGTGGAAGTGGAGAAGATGACGATGACGATGACGATGATGATGAGAATGATGATGAGGAAGACGATGAACAAGAAGACGAAGAAGAAGAAGATGAGGATGAGGAGATTCCCCAGCCACCAACTAAAAAAAGAAAATAAGTGTGTATCGACTCCGTCTTTAGCAAGGACGTTGTACTCTAATCTCAGAAATCCACGAGTTGTCAGTTCTTTTGCACCAAGTTGAACATTCTGCTAATGTGAATAACCCCGATTTATCGTCTCTACTCTCCACAATCATATATCGCGTCTTTTGATTTTTCTCTGAATTTTTTTGTGGCAATACCTGATTTATTATAAGTGTTTCACATCGAATCAAAGAAAATAAAGGGGAAAAAAAATCAGTAAATGCAACATATCATTGAGTTAGATTTTAAACTTCCAGCATCCTTTATCAAGATCTCAAAAAGCTTCTAATATTGTCTTTCTGAGTTTAAAAGATGAAGAAATATTTCAGCAGAGAGGCTGAGCTGAAACTGGCCTCAGAAGAAATGGTGGATCCCAAGCATAAGAGAATCTGATCGAAGCCTCCGGTTCAATGGGGCGGCCTTCGTTTAAGAAGCAACGGTCACCAATTTTTCTAAAGACTGTTAAGCTAATTGGCTCCATGCTTAAAAATCCCGGGCACGATAAAACTATATTTGCCTGTGGGCACTTACACTTGTTCACTACTTCCACATTCCATTCTGGCTTGCCCTGTATTTGTCTCCCACTCCTAACTGTCCCCACTACAAAGTTGTTTAGATCACATTGGCAAAATGCTGCAATTTGATTAAGAAAATGTCGTTAGTACTCGTGAAAATAAAAACAGATTCTTTTTCTTATTTGTCTTTGTTAAAACAAGAAGTGGAAAAGATGAAAGAAAATCTGTTACCTTTGCTGATGAGACTAAGCAGCAGAAGTGCCATGGAAAACTTAACTATGTGTAGCATTGTGTCTGCATTTGAAGAAATTAAGAAATACAAAGTCGTGTAGTGATCTGATATGTCAGCGGGAAACAGCATTTGTGGAATTTATATTGTTCTGTTTTGCAGATATAGAAACATTTCAAATTATAATTTCAAGATTATTTTTCTGTGACAATTTATGACACATTATTACAGGTTGATTATTTTCTGGTACCAGAAAAGGTAACACCTTCAAGTCTGAATCAGTAACATTTGGAAATCTTTTTAATGGAAAGAGTCACATTATCCATTCAGAAGAGAACTAATTAGTTAGCTCTTTTACTATTATCACCATGTTTGACTCAAGGATCTCGATGAGAAAAAAGAAAGGGGTAGAATAAAGGAAAAGTTACAACAACTAAAGCAAAATACCACATACATAAAAATTCTTGATTTCAGGAACAATACTCTTGAATTGAATATGGTCTAAAAGGTATCAAATAACCCGATTCATAGCCAAACGCAAACTCTTTGCCGGGGTAGATTGGCTTGCCACCGTTAATAAGGCAAATATTTCCAGACCTGGTAATTAGGGTATCATTATTAATCCCTGTGATCTTATCAGCTCCAGGACAGAATAGCTTGAGATCCTCAACAGTACATGCACATGTATTACGTATCGTCGCTCTCCATATTACTGCTTGTTTCCCGGGGTCCAAATCAGTTGCAACTTGTATCAATCCAATATTTTTTGGAGAACACTGCTGCAGAGTGCCTGCATTTTGAATCAAAACTAACATGATTTTGCTCATAAGGAATAGAAACAAAACCATGAAAATAATTTTGGTGATGGTCTTCATTCTAGTGGACAGATTTTTCAGGAATGCAAGAGGTTCTTTGAAGCCTTTCCTCGCCGAATAAGAGAAATATAGAGAGGGTGTATTTATTTAGATATTAGGAGAGATAAGATTTTCTGAATTTTGATTACAAATGCTGTGAATCTTACAGAGATGAACAAAATCTCAGTTAAGTTTATAGTAATTTTCTGGTTTCAAATATCAGTCAATGCTTGAATTTTCAAATCAAACCTCAGATTGTCGCAACCAAGTTTTTCAACGTAACTATTACTAAAATTTCATTATATGTAATCAAATACAAGATACTTTAAAAAGATTCATATATTTATTGGTCAAAATTGTTAAAACCAACCATTTAAATGCATTTATGTACGTACTAATTTAGTTAATCTGTAGCTGGTTCTGAGTTCTTCTAGTTAAATTACAATTGTTTCATGTATTTATATCATTGATTGTACAAACTTTGTAGACTATGAAAGTTTTGTAATGTTGACTGATCCTCGTGTTCACTCCGAGCAGTCTAGTGGTCAAAAAATGTAATTGGTAACACAATCTGAATCAGGTTTTATTTGTTGGTTGTTTATGTTCATGACATTACTATAATTGGCTATAATATCACAAACATCTCAACTCTTTAATCTTCTCTTGAAACACATTTCTAAATTTCAAATTATGGTTACTTGAGCTTAACATTTACAAAATCTTTCAGGAAAGTGTAAAACCTGACATTACAAATCTTAAAAATGATTTTTCAAATATTTTGAATGCATGTGTATATAAGAAGGGCACCCTTATATGATTAGCCTATGTTCAAACACAACATAAAATTAGAGTCATGGCCTCTCTAAATTCCTTTTGCTTTACAATAAAAACAACTTTGGCTTCACTTATCGCAATTTCCTTTGGAATATCTCAAAGCAAACTATACAATCCCTTTTTCACCTCAATCAATGACCTATGCGAAATGACCCTTCACCCAAAAACATGTTATGATAGCTTTCCTCCTCTAATTGACTCAAAGAATGACTATGATTCTCAACTCCTGTATAACCTCTCTATCAAATCCTCCATTAACGAGGTCTCGAAAGCATCTAAGGGATTCTCAGAAAATGGAACATTATATTGAATACTTGAGAATACTAATGAAAACTTTTTGATATCCGTATTGGAGAGTTTCCACGACCTTCTTTCCCTAGCAATATATAATCTCAATTGGTCGTTACCCACGAGTGCTAGTGCCCTAACGGCACATGAAACCCGAACCAATTTCAGGACATGGCTAAGTGCTGTAGAAGCTGACTTGGAAACATGCAAAGATGGCTTCCAATATGCACCTTTTGAAGTAAGAAACATTGTTCTTGAAAATTTGGACAAATCCACTAAACTTGTTAGAAATAGCCTTGCAATCATGTGTAAGATTGATGACCGTATAAAGTCACACGAAGAACCCTCAGATGTCGATAGAATTCGCAGTACTAAAGGTAAACAACATACTGGTGATCATAGGGAGCCTATATGGTTGTCTTTAGAGGACAAGATGCTTCTACATGGTTCAAAGCAAACTATGAATCCCGATGTTATCGTGGCAGCAGATGGCTCGGGAAATTACACGAGGATAATTGATGCCCTCAATGTTGTGCCTCTAAATAGTGACTTGAGATTTGTTATTTATGTGAAGAAAGGAATCTATTATGAGAATGTGAGAGTTGAAAAGGAAAAATGGAATATCATGATGTTTGGTGATGGAATGGACAACACCATTGTTTCTGGCAACCTCAGCATTGCTTCCGGAACACCAACAATTTTGACAGCTACTTTTGGTGAGTTGTATATTTGATAATTATCAAATAAGTGAGGGGGTGTGAATAAAATTATCCTTTTGAAATTCTAATCCACTTTCTTTATCGTTTTCTTATGCATAAACCTAAATATGCAGCTGCATATGGTAAGGGATTCATCGCCCGGGACATGGGATTTCAAAATACTGCAAGGGCGGCCATGTATCAAGCTGTCGCCTTATTATCAAAGTCCGATCAATCAGTTTTCTACCGTTGTAGCATAGATGCATACCAAGACACTTTGTACACACAATCCAATCGACAGTTTTATTGAGAATGCAAAATCTATCGTACGATAGACATCATTTTTGGAGACTCATCTGTCGTAATCCAAAACAGCACCATACTCGTGAAGAGGCCATTACCGGGTCAAATCAACACCATAACCGCTCAAGGAAGAACCAACTCGCTTTCCAACACGGGCATATCCATACAAAACTGTACTATTTAGCCTGCAGAGAATCTTTCGGAGGTTCAAACATTCTTGGGTCGGCCGTGGAAAAATTACTCGACCACTATTATTATGGAAAGCCAATTGGGAAGCTTGATTGATCCCAATGGATGGATGCCATGGGGTCGTAATATTACTGCTCCTGATACGATATTTTACGTTGAATATAATAATACGGGTCCAGGTGCAGTGACTGCATATAGGGTTCCATGGAAAGGATTGAGAGTTAACACTGATGTGTTATGACTCAACATGAATCATAAGAATTTGTATTGATAATTCTCCGAATTTGATGTACAAAGAGATACAGAGAGAAAGAGGGAAAAGAATACAATTGCCAAATCTCCGTTTTTACCCTAACTAATGGCTATTTATAGAACTTTTACAACTAAATGTAATTAATATCCCTAACTAACTCGGTTTACAGCTAAGTAACCCTAATCCCAACTGATTAACCACTTCGCCCAACTGTTATTCTGTGATTGGCCCTTGGCAGCTGTGTTTGTTAGCTCCAAAACGACGCCGTGTTGATATAAGTTTTCCCCCATTTTTATTATTAAAAATGGGGCTCTTCCAGATCTTCTTACGTTTTTCCTCTTTTGCCTTAGAATAATCCTCCACTTTCAGCTGATTAACTTGATTAACCATAACATTACTCCCCCCCTCTAATAAGTCTTGACCCCAAGACTTGATTTGAGGAAACTGATGAGTAATCAAAGACCAGTCCTCCCACGTGGCTTCTTCACAAGGTAGATGGGCCCACTGAATGAGAACTTGAGGGATGCCTGAGTTGTTTCTTTTCACCAGTCTTCTAGCCAAAATTTTAACAGGTTGAAGTATAATGGAGCCTTCCTCATTCATCAATGGCAAAGTAGGTGAGACAATATGGTGAGAACCCACTCTTTTCTTCAGTAAGGAGACATGAAACACTGGATGCACCTTGGAGCCTTCTGGTAATTGGAGTTTGTAAGCTACTGGTCCTACACATTCCATGATAACAAAAGGCCCAACAAACTTAGGGGATAGTTTCCAAACCTGACTGCTATGCAATGAGAGTTGTTTGTACTGTTTTAGCTTGAGATACACTAAGTCCCCAGGCTGGAACAATCTTTCTCTTCTAGTCCTGTCAGCAAAGTATTTCATCCGTTCTTGAGCTAGTGACAGCTGGTTTTTGATATGTTGAGCCATGTGTAATCTCTCTTATAGCATATCTTCCACTCCTACCACAGTGGATGCCATATAAGGACCAATCCCCAATTGCGGCGGTTTGTACCCATATAGTGCTTCAAATGGGGTCATCCTTAAAGCTGTGTGAAAGGTGGTGTTGTACCACCATTCAGCTAATGATAACCAGTTAGACCATTTCTTGGGAAAATGACCACACATACACCTCAAAAATGACTCCAAACACTGATTCACTCTCTCTGATTGTCCATCTGTTTGAGGATGGTATGCAGTACTCAAACAGTGGTTGACTCCCATTAAAGAAAACAAATATTTCCAGAATTTGCTGGTGATGATCTTGTCCCTGTCTGATACAATAGATTCTGGTAGGCCATGTAATTTATAGATAGTATCCAGGAAGATATGGGTTAAGGAGGAGGCAGTAAAAGGATGGGCTAATGCAATGAAGTGGCTGTATTTTGTGACTCTGTCAACTATCACCCATATGGTATTTTTGTGATTAGATGAGGGAAGCTGTTCTATGAAGTCCATGGTAATATGTGACCATGCTTTAAGGGGAACTGGTAAAGGTTGTAATAGGCCAGGAGGTGCAGTGTTCTCATGTTTTAAAAGTTGGCAAGTATGGCATTGGGATACTATCTGGTGGATCAGTTTCTTGATTTGTGGCCATAAGAAAGTGGTCTGTACTCTCATGAAAGTACCCTGTAGTCCATTGTGGCCCCCCACACTGGATTCATGGAAGAGTGTAATTAATTTCTCTCTCAAGTCAGTAGAAGTCCCTACATATATTCTGCCCTTATACCTCAATACCCCATGCTGGTAACTGAATTCAGACATATTGTAAGGAGTCAGAATGGAAGTAGTGATCATATCTTGAGCTAGTTCATCATTCTCATAACTAGCAGATAGCTCTTGTAACCACATAGGTTGGATCACAGTTATAGCTGTTAGGTCTCATATTTTACATATTTTCATTATGATTTACCTCACATTTATCTTTATTTTATGCCTTGTTGTTAGTCTTTTCCTTTATTTTTAGCCTAATTTATGTATTTTGATTTCTAAGTCGTTTGAATGCTTTTGTAGGCATAAAAGCGATGATTTTGATGAGTTGAAGGAGTATTTATTACGAGAATAATGAAGGCTATCCAAGAGGATGTGAAGAAATGCATTAGAAAGGCCAAACGAGAATGTTTCGTTGAAGAAAAATGAAGAGAAAAATTTCTGCACAGGCAGCTGCACAACTGTGTAGATATTCTGCATAGCTGTGCAGCTGCGGATTTTTATATTTTTGTGGGCCGATTTTATGACTTGGATGGGCATAATTTATGTATCTAAGACTCCTTTTTAGTTAAATAAAGTGGCAAAAACATTTATATAGGCTAGAGTGAGATGGAAGATCATAATTCATTTTTATTCATTCTTACAAAAAAAGTAGATCTTGGAGAAAAAAGAAGACTTATAGAGAGAGAAAGGAGATCTTGAAGAGTTCTTGGAGAAGAGTTCTTGGAGAGGAAAGCTTCATCTTTTCAAGTTGTATTCTTCCAATCCTCCATTGTTGAACATGAGTAACTTTATGTTTATGCAATTTATTTCTTGTTTTTCTTTAATTATGTATAGCCAAATTATTTTCTAGGGTTTAAGATGTAGTCTTGTGTATTGATTTGGATTATTGATGATTGATGGATGTGATTTCTTGTTTGGTTTATCTATTAATGAGTGTTTAATGCTTGTAATTGATTGATCACCAATTGCATGATTTAAGATAAATTAAGAAGTACCGGGAGGTGAATTAGTTTATTGGTTCGGATTTAATAGACATGTGTAAATTGCTTAATAGGGATATTGGTAATGCATGAGACTAGTTAAACAATATTCATAGAACTTAATGGATTCATCTAAATTAGTTTTTGATCATGGGAGTGACGTTAATTAATTTAGGTGGGTACTCATGAAGATCTCGGGAGAGTATTCGTGTATTTAAGGAAATTGGGTCTTTAATTTAAACAAGAATGATAATCCATTGAAAGTCAATAATCCATAGAAATACCTTGATGAAATCTTAATCCATAGTCTTTTCGTTAATTGATTATTCGTTTTAATTATATTTGTGTTAATTATTTATAATTAATTCTGTTTTTATAAAATTTTTGCTTTTAATTAGTTAAAATCTCAAATCTTTGATAATTGATAGTCTAAATAATAAGATAAACTTTGTTTGGTACTTGATAACCTTCCCTGTGGAGACGATCTTACTTTCACTATATTATTTGTTCGATTTCGTGTTGTTACGGACGGTTAACAATAGCAGCCAAAGCCCCTTCCCTTTCTTGTCTAGAGAGTGCATCTGCCACTTTATTTTCACATCCCTTTTTGTATTCGATCTTATAATCAAAGCCAAGCAACTTTGTCATGTATTTTTGTTGAAGAGGGGTAGAAATTTTCTGTTCAAGCAGATACTTCAAACTACACTGATCAGTCCTAATTACAAACTGACCATGAAGTAAATATGACCTCCATTTGTTCACTGCTAAGAGAATGGCTAGAAATTCTTTTTCATATACTGATAAGCCCAAGCTTTTAGGACCTAAAGCCTTGCTTAAGAATGCAATAGGATGCTTATCCTGAGTTAATACAGCTCCCAACCCTGAGTAACAAGCATCAACCTCTACTATAAATGTTTTAGAAAAATCTGGCAATTGGAGGGCTGGAGCAGTTATCATAGCCTCCTTAAGTTGTTTGAATGCATCATCAACTTTCTCATTCCATCCAAATTGTCCTTTCTTAGTGAGATCATTTAATGGTTTAGCTATTATACCATAATGTCTAATGAATTTTCTATAATATCCAGTCAAGCCCAAAAAACCTCTCAATGCCTTAAGAGTTTTAGGAACAAGCCAGTGTTGCATACATTGTATTTTACTGGGATCAGCCCCTACCCCCTCCAAACTTATCACATGCCCCAAGTACTCAATAGAAGTTTTTCCAAAAGCGCATTTGGACTCCTTAGCAAACAATGTATTCTCCTTCAATTTTTCAAAAACTGCTCTAAGGTGGACTTTGTGAGTGTGAATGTCACTACTATATATCAATATGTCATCAAAGAAAACTAAGACATAGTCTCTTAGTTGATTTTGAAATACCCGATTCATCAGGGATTGAAAAGAAGCAGGTGCATTTGTAAGACCAAAGGGCATCACCTTGAATTCATATAGCCCTGTCATGGTGACAAATGCTGTTTTTGGTATGTCTGCTGGGGCCATTCTGATTTGGTGATATCCAGCTCTCAAGTCTATCTTGGAGAACACTCTAGCTCCTCCTAACTGGTCCAGTAAATCATCAATGAGTGGAATAGGGAAGCTGTCTTTAATGGTTAGATCATTGAGCTTCCTGAAGTCCACACAAAACCTCCAAGTCCCATCCTTCTCTTTAACCAACAATACAGGTGAAGAGAAAGGACTGTTGCTGGGCTGTATCACTCCATTGGCCAACATTCCTTCACCAATTTTTCAATCTCCAGTCTTTGCAAATAGGGATATCTGTAAGGTGATTGTTTAAAAGCTTTCACCCCATCCTTCAAAGGAATCCTGTGATCATGTTCCCTATGGGGAGGAAGCCCTTTTGGTTCCTCAAATATTATCTTATATTCCTGTAATAAGGGTTTAAGTTCTGCTAGATTCTCTTCCTCCTGTTTTTCAGTGACAGCAGATACCATACATATGCATCCTCATACTACATCTCCCCCTTTCCTTACTAGTTTCTTCAAGTGTTTCCCTGCCATCATTTTTATACTAGCTTCAGGTTGGATCCCTTGAAGTGTAATCTGCCTGCCTTCCTTAGAGAAGGATATCTTCTACCCCTCAAAGTCAAAATTTATAGGTCCCAATTTCTTCATAAAATCCACCCCAATAACCATATCACAACCCCCTAATGGTAGCACTCTTACACTGGTTTGAAATTTATGCTTCCCAATCATCCATTTAAATTGAGGGCATCTAGAGCAACATTGTATCTTCCCTCCATCCGCTACTGTTACCATGAGTGGATTGGTGTATTCCACTTCACATTTAAGCCTCTTGGCAGTGCTTGGGTCAATGAAAGTGTGTGTACTGCCGGTATCTATAAGAATTGACAGATTTTGAGTCCCCACCCTTCCCAGTACTTTGATGGTGTCATGGGTAATTTGGCCAGCTAATGCATTTAGGGGAATATGGAATTCTTCACTCAGTTCTTCCATTTCTACTGCTTCTATTTCCCCCTCTTGGTCACTCCCTTCCCATTCTTCTCCCATGATTACAAACACTCTTTTACATTTATGGCCTATGTGATAAATTTCATCACAATTAAAGCATAGGCCCCTTTTTCTTCTTTCATCCATTTCACTGCTACTTAGCTTCTTGATAGGGGGGTATTTATCACTAGTTGCAGTAATCCCTTTCTTATTGAAATTTGTGTTATTCTCCTCTGCTTTCCAATTCTTGGTTGAAGTTTGGTTCAAGCCCTTTTTATACACATTTGGCCCTTTATTAACTGCTTCCAGTAATGCTTCTTGTTTTCTTGACAAGTGAATGGCATGTGCAAGTGTTAAAGGAGTAAACATTTCCACCATTTGTGCTACCTCTTTCTTTAATCCACTGATATAACTTTTAATGAAATAATCGTCACTTAGGTGTCTATGCATACTTGTCATGAATCCCTTGAGTTCTTCAAATCTGTCAACATACTCTCTTACTGAACCAGTCTGTTTCAGTTTGTTAAATTGCCCCACCACTATGTTTTCATTTCTCCCCACCACAAACCTATCAATAACCAGCTCAGTAAACTTTTGCCACCCTATATTCTCCCTTCCTTCCATGTAGTCTAGATACCAACTATCAGCACTACCTTCCATATGCATAGCAGCAGTCACAATTCTTTCATAATCATTCATGGGGTGCATCATGAAATACTTTTGACATTTTCGAATCCATGCCGAAGGATTTTCGCCCTCAAACCTTGGAAAATCTAAGCGTGGCATTTTCACATTCAAATTAGGGCTAAATTCAGTCCTTACATTGGGGTTTTGAGCTGTGTTCCTCGGTGTATTGTGTTGAGAAGTATTAGGATCCGCCATTGTTTCTTAGCTTCGAGCAGTGCTTGTGTTTCTGCACATTTCTTCCAATTTCATCGCGATCATTTCCATCTGCAGCTTGTTCTCCTTTTGCCCATTTGCCAATTCCATTATATGGTGCTCTACAACCTCCAATCTTGACGCATTTTCTTGATCGATTTCGGCTCGGGTTTTCATCATCTTCTTCGTTCGATTGCTTGAATTTTCAATGTGGATTGCGGAAACGTGGATTTAGATCGTATGCTCTGATACCACTTGTTATGACTCAACATGAATCATAAGAATTTGTATTGATAATTCTCCGAATTTGATTTACAAAGAGATACAGAGAGAAAGAGGGAAAAGAATACAATTGCCAAATCTCCGTTTTTACCCTAACTAATGGCTATTTATAGAACTTTTACAACTAAATGTAATTAATATCCCTAACTAACTCGGTTTACAGCTAAGTAACCCTAATCCCAACTGATTAACCACTTCGCCCAGCTGTTATTCTGTGATTGGCCCTTGGCAGCTGTGTTTGTTAGCTCCAAAACGACGCCGTGTTGATATAAGTTTTCCCCCGTTTTTATTATTAAAAATGCGACTCTTCCAGCTCTTCTTACGTTTTTCCTCTTTTGCCTTAGAATAATCCTCCACTTTCAACTGATTAACTTGATTAACCATAACATGATGAATCAGATATAAGCAACTTTACAGTTACATCTTTTGTTAATGGACTCCAATGGCTTCCAGCAACAGGTGTTCCATTCCAGCCAGACTTGTGATCTTCCTTTTTTGTTGAAATAGTGAAGATTTTATATTCAATACGTGCACAGATGTTAAGAGCTAAATATTAAGAAAAAATTAAGATATTTAACAATTTGATTCTTAGATTGAAAAAAATTCAAAAGGTCAATATTCTATTTGCACAAAACAACATATATAGACCATTATTGTTATTAAGGATTCGCAAAACGTAGATTTTATCGACCCTCCTCCGCTACTTTCAAGATGATGGTTTTATACCTTTGCTCATACGGCAAAGAAACATAACCAAGATAATTATTTTGGTGATGGTCTTCATGGTATTATACAGATTTAATTTTCCAAGAATACAAGAGGGTTCAGATTGTTGTATTTATTTAGGCCATTTGGAGAGAATTCAACTAAGGTGAATATTGAATTTTTATAGATGGACAAAATCTTAGTTAAGTACATAGTATTTCTGATTTCAAATATGAGTCAACGCTTAAATTTATTAATTAAAATCCAGATTGTCGCAATCAATTGAATAAGAGAAATGTAGAGAGGGTGTATTTATTTAGGTAAAAAGTTATGGTGTTCGAGGCCATGAGCGAATTGAACTAAGATTTTCCGAATGTTGATGATAAATGTTGTGAATCTTACGAAGATAGAAAAAATCTTTGTTAAGTTCATAGTTTTTCTACGGTTTCAAATACGAGTCAATGCTTAAATTTTGTATCAAAAGTCAGATTGTTACAATCAACTTGATATTACCACTTTTTTTTTTGTAATGTAATAAAATTTTCTATACTTTATAAAGATGTATACATTTATCAGTCAAAATCGTAAAAACCAAGCATTTTAATGCAATTAATTAAGTACTAATTTAGTTCATCATCTATCTCTGATTCTGTACAAGCAGATTATGTAGCTGGTTCTTGTTGGATTTTCTGCACTGTTAATCTGAAATATACTGGAAATATATGTGATGAACAAATGAAAACGAATGGAGGTGAGAGTTGGACTCTCTATCCTTAAAGTTATATTGCCCCGCCTACGGTGGTACGGGTTCGTGCAACTAACTTCCTAAGATACAACGATTACGTGTTGTAATTGAACCACTTCAAGAACAACACTTCACGAACTTATTTTGCTCAACAACTCTCACTGTTGTGATGTATGTAGAATGCTTAAAATGCAGAAATGAATTCTGATTTTTGTGTGTTCGTCTTCTTATCTTTTCATTTATATGGGAGACTCTTTATATTGGAGAAATTTGGAGAAATGAAACGTTTTCACTAACCACTTTTAAAAGTGAAACATTTCATTTATACTTTTAAAGTGAAAAATATTTCACTTACCACTTTTAAAGTGAAATGTTTTTCACTTATAAATTCAAACGTTTCAAATTTAGCATCAAGAATCTTTCAATTTCTGACTGCTTTACAAATGAAACGTTTCAGATGTAATTCAACCTTCTGCTGGGCTGCCTGATTTCTTTGGAAAAGAAATGAGCCTAAATTAATTCTTATTGGCCCAAAAGAAGAAAATAATTAACTGGGCCCAAGTTAATTTAATTCTAAATTTTGTTCAAAAAGAATATATTTAGCCCAACGACCACCAAGCCCAGTCACGGCCCACGGCCCGCGTACCAGCCCTATCCCGGACCCAGACCCGAGCTCGAGTCCGTGGTCCGAGGTTCGGTCCGGTCCACCTTATGGTTTATATCCAAAGTGGGATATCTACATTCAAACACCCAACAATAGCAATTAATTTCTCATTCATTTCAATTCCGAATCGAGAAATTCGAAATGCTAACCTCATCTACTCCCGGAGTAGAATAATATTATCCAATAATATTTAGTATCCTCAATACTTGTGGTGTTCGAATTTCGTACCCAAAAGAGGTGTTCACACACTTTTCATACATATACAATATTCACCCAATATCCAACAATCCCCCACACGAATGAAATTAATGCAATTGATGCAATGCATGATACTGAGAGTTCAAACGAATATTTATCACATCAGAAGAGGTAGCTTTTGGCTTTGAACCTTTCTTATTGAGATATCATCGGATTTACTAGGCTACCCAATGAACATGATGTCTTGAATTGGTCAGCCGTTCGTGTAAAACCAGACAATGATATTCACATGATAAATTTTCTAAGCAAAATTTTAGTTCTCACTGTTGGGCCCGTTTTGGCCGTGGCGCCCCCTCTTGGTTTCATAAGTGTTTACATTTTACTCAATGTTGAGGCGGCCTACACCTCACACTTACATAGGTGATTTCCTATTTAAGAGTATCCTACCATACTCCACTTCATTTTCATGACAGTATAGGAATCATTAAAAGTTCCGACTTAACCTTTGCTACACTTGTAGGATGCATTTCTTTATCCTAGGCAATGGGTTTAGAAGTTATTAAAACTCTTAAGTGCCCTCTTGAATTTTCACAACTTAGTTGTCCCATTGAACCATGATCTTGGGATCTCCAGTCAACATGGTTGGGTTACCGCTGTGTCAATTCTTAATTTGTAGACTTTAATCTCATTCCTCTTGATAAGCAGTCTATTTGATCTCTATGGAAGTCCTTTCGTCAAAGGATCTACTTTATCCTCCATGATCAGTGGAGATAATGCCATCTTAGATCAACTGCATAATGGTATTGTGCCTACGACAAGCCTGTCTAGACTTACCATTATTTATGCTACTATATGCCTTTGTTATTGCAGACGGACAGTCGCAATTGTATGCACGTGCTATTGCCGACTTATTGTCTCAATATATCAAATTGGGCATATGTGCATATTTCAATATGGGTGCACCATGGTTCTGCACTAAGTCTTTAATCACTTTCTTACAAGAGCACTGTTATGGAAACTATTTCCAAGTAAAGTCTCAGTAAGACAAGTCTTTGGACCGTACCCATATCATTTATGTCGAATTCTTTTTCAACATCCTTTCAGTAGTCATGATTACTTACATAATCAACATATCAAACTTTCACACCAGAAAAGGTAGCTTTTGGCTTTGAACCTTAGTGAAATTTCATACTATGAGCTATGTGTTTTGTTAAAACCACATGTATCACGCTCGTTGATTATGAAGTCGTTTGAAAACATAATATTTTGTCAAACCTTTCATGCCACTACTTTGGAGCTATGTTCGAGTCCGTATACCGACCCAACATACCCCTCGGTTAGTTCCATGTGAACTTCCTCATCTAATCCTTTGTTTAAGGACCGCAGTCTTAATATCCATTTCAAATATCTCATGGTTATGCAAATTAGCAATAACAATGAATATTATTTGGATTTAATTCCCAATCCCGAAAACATGAAAAGACGATCAAGGTCTACCATTTGAAGGTTCTCTTCGGCTACCAAGTATGCCTTGTAACCTTGTTAAGGTTTGGGTGGTTTTACCTTAACCCACAGCCCCCACATTTGTATGTAACTGTAGGAAATCTTGCCATCTTTCAGGCAGATTCTTACTTTTTACTACTATGTGGGACCGTCATTCAGAATGTAGTTATCTAGGACCACGTCCCCCACAATTCTGAATTGATCCAACGCATCATTATCTTCTTTAGAGTATGATTTTGGCGTTCGGAAACCACACTTGCATCAAATTCTTTGAACGATGCACCATAGGATGTTTCATTGACTTTCTCGATTTTACTCCAATGGTCAAGTCCTTCGTATTTTTGACCAAGTTGTGTACCTCGTACACCACGTCGTCTAGACATTTCTCTCTTCAGAGAATATGTGCCACAAACAGTAGGACCGATCTCTCTCAACAACTGTGACGACGTCCAAGTTTATGCACAACACCACTTTACCTATTCCAAACCACAAGTGACTTGATCAAGTTTTCCATAAACATCATCAGCTCATCAGCCGGAGTGTAAGATGTGCACTTGGTTTGGAACTCGGTTAAAACCTGGTTTTTACTCTTATACGTCCAAGATTCCAACCTTGGTTCTCTTATAAATATTGTGTAGTCACTCAGCTTTTCCATCAACTTTATCTAAAGCTATGAATTCTGACATGATCTATACAAGTTCATTTAGATGATTTCATTGACACTGCTCCTCCAACGATGGTAAACCAGAACCACTCGTGGACTTAGAGTTATTTGTGTCAGATATCCAGTATCCTTGAGAAAAGACAACGATTCTATATTCTATGATTTTGTCGTCATGAATATCAGAATTTCTTGACTTTGTGCACGAGATACGCTATGAAGTGCATATCCAATATGCATTCAACGGTCCTTGACCATATCTTACTTTGTTTGGATTTTCGATATTCCAAAAACTCCACATTTTCAAAGTCACATATCCCGGGAAAACTTTTCTGATGTGCAAGATCAGATAAAACTGCAACCACAGAGCATACTCAGAATACCCGAGCTCTAATACCACTTGTTGTGGAACTCAGAGTCATATTCCACCAAATATAGAAATAGAGAGTTAATATTGTACTAGAAATCACACTAGATTTAATTCCCAAGAAAGATTGGAGGCGTCACAACGGCCGCACTTAAAACCCAATCTCCTTGACAGAATTAACTAGACGAATTTAATAGCACAATATAATACTACAACTATAACTAACAATGGCTACTTTTGAAAACATAGTTCGCTGAGAGGATCGTTTCCCTCCCCCACAATTCTGCGATACACCAAAATTGATTAAATCCCCTTATCTCCTTGAGAATATTTTTGGGATAAATAATACCAACAACTTCTGGCGATGCGATTTGTGACATCTAACGTTGCCATCCTCGATGAGCAACAGCGCCATCATTTTGGTCATATTAAAATAAATCTAATTTATTTATTCATCAAACCCAAAATAATTACAACAAAATTAAAGCCAATTTAATTTTGATAAGATAATTAAATCCAATTTAATCAATTACCAAATTAAATCCCATTTAATTTAATTAATTGGGTCCAACCCAATTTAATTCAATTGAAATTCAGTGGCCCTTGCCCACTCTCATTTTAAACTTAAATATGTTGGAGTTCAACCCAATTTAATTTTAAAATAGGTGTTGGGTCCAACCCAAACTAATTTCAATTAGGATCCCTTGGCCCAATACTATGCCACATATTTGACCAACAGCCCAATAGGCCGAACCCATCGAATAATTTTAGTGCTTTGGGACAAAGCCCACATCTCATTGTACTATGTTGGCCAATTCTATTTATTACCAAGTGGCCGCACACCAAAAGAAACAAAAAGCAAAAGGCAAAAAAGCAAAAACCCCACTTTTTCCCATAATGGTCGGCTGCTTTGTGACTTTTATTCTTACCATCATTTACTAATATTTTATTTTAGTAGAAAGCAAAAACAAAGTTAATTAATATGATTAAAGTTTTAAAGAAACGGCCATTATGGCATGCCTTTTACTTTTGTCTTTGCTAAAGTTGCCTCAACAATTTATTCTTCCTCAAATCCCGGACTCGGCCAAAATTGCCAGATAAAGACAGCATCTTTCATAACTTCATTTGGCCATCTCAGGCAACGCCTTTGGCGCCGCTCGTAGCGCCGGCGTCAATTGTGGCATCGCTCCAAGCGACTCATTTCAATTTCGACTGCCATCATCAACGATGATTCGAGGACCACAAGAAATTCGCTCCGAGCAATTTCTTTTTCGTGAGATTCGAAAATCGCACCTGCCATTTTCATGGCTTCTCCGGGAAGCAATCAACTTCTTCTTCCCTATTGACGCAGTCAACAGCTAACGTCTCGCCGGCGAGTTTCCGGTCACGGCTGCGACGCCCAGTGCCACCGCCATCTTCCGATACCCATCCGACCAACGCCATCGAAACACCGAGAAAAACCCAACTTCCAACCAATTTCAGTCGACAAGCAACGCGACTTCCATGGCTCAAATCGGCCTTTTCCGGTTAGAACTTTCCGGAACTTCAATGACGTTTGCCATTGCTTGAACTGGAGCCCTCTTGATAGAAGCCCGGTTGTCTCCCTCAATTCTGAGTCTGACAACCAACTCTTCTAAGCTCATCTCCTTTCGTTTATGCCTTAGGTAGTTCTTGAATTCATTCCATGAGGGCGGTAATTTTTCAATCACAGACCCCACTTGAAAATTCTCACTTAAAGCCATTCCCTCGGCATGAACTTCATGTATGATAATCTGAAGCTCTTGGACTTGGCTTGTCACAGACTTAGAGTCCACCATTTTGAAGTCTAAGAACTTCGCGACCATGAACTTCTTCAGTCCAACGTCCTCGATTCTGTACTTCTTATCTAATGCCTTCCAGAGGTCTTTCGAGGTTTTCATGGACAGATAAACGCTGTAAAGCGAATCGTCCAAACCACTGAGCACATAATTTCTGCAAATGAAATCACAGTGTATCCAGGCATCATACGCCGTTCTCAGCTGAACATCGTCAGATTCTTCAGGGACAGACGGGGCGTCTTCCCATAAGAACCTCGCCAGGTTCAAAGTAGTTAAGTAAAAAAGCATCTTTTGTTGCCAACATTTGAAGTCAGTCCCGCTGAACTTCGTTGGTCTTTCTGCTTGTGCCGGGATAACCGGATTAAACGGTGGTACAATAGGAGTTGTCCTTTCAGCTCGTGTCTGAATTACCGAATTAACATTAGTTACAACCGGTGGATTCGGACCAGAGCCTGAACCGGACCCAACCCCTAAACCCGAGGCGAAACCTGAATCAAGACCAAGACCGAGACTAGCTCCAGGTCCAAGGCCAAAGTCGAGAGTAGCAGCAACATTTTCATTAGCACCGAATTCAGCCATTTTTTCAGAATTTTCGAAAATACAGAAATCAACAACAAAAATATAGCTTTAAGCTTGTTGGATTTCCTGCACTGTTAATCTGAAATATACTGGAAATATATGCGATGAACAAATGAAAACGAATCGAGGCGAGAGTTGAACTCTCTATCCTTAAAGTTATATTGCCCCGCCTACGGTGGTACGGGTTCGTGCAACTAACTTCCCAAGATACAACGATTACGTGTTGTAATTGAACCACTTCAAGAACAACACTCCACGAACTTATTTTGCTCAAGAACTCTCACTGTTGTGATGTATGTAGAATGCTTAAAATGCAGAAATGATTTCTAATTTTTGTGTGTTCGTCTTCTTATCTTTTCATTTATATGGGAGACTCTTTATATAGGAGAAATTTGGAGAAATGAAACGTTTTCACTAACCACTTTTAAAAGTGAAACATTTCACTTATACTTTTAAAATGAAAAACATTTCACTTCACTTTTAAAGTGAAATGTTTTTCCCTTACCACTTTTAAAGTGAAATGTTTTTCACTTATAAATTCAAACGTTTCAAATTTAGTATCAAGAATCTTTCAATTTCTGACTGCTTTACAAATGAAACGTTTCAGATGTAATTCAACCTTCTGCTGGGCTGCCTGATTTCTTTGGAAAAGAAATGAGCCTAAATTAATTCTTATTGGCCCAAAAGAAGAAAATAATTAACTGGGCCCAAGTTAATTTAATTCCAAATTTTGCCCAAAAAGAATATATTTAGCCCAACGACCACCAAGCCCAGTCACGGCTCACGGCCCGCGTACCAGCCCTATCCCGAACCCAGACCCGACCCGAACCCAGACCCGAGCTCGAGTCCGTGGTCCGAGGTTCGGTCCGGTCCACCTTATGGTTTATATCCAAAGTGGGATATCCACATTCAAACACCCAACAATAGCAATTAATTTCTCATTCGTTTCAATTCTAAATCGAGAAATTCGAAATGCTAACCTCATCTACTCCTGGAGTAGAATAATATTATCCAATAATATTTAGTATCCTCGATACTTGTGGTGTTCGAATTTCGTACCCAAAAGAGGTGTTCACACACTTTTCATACATACACAATATTCAACCAATATCCAACAGTTCTGTGTGTTTTCCTAGTCTAAGAATTCTCAACTCCTTTATAACCTCTCTATCCGAGTGCATCGACGAGCGAGGTCTCGAGAGTATCTACGAACTTCTTTGAAAATGGAAAATTATATCGAATACTAGAACATACTAATGAAAACCTTTTGATATCCAAATGGAAAGTTGTCGTGAAGATTAATAGATTCAGCATGCAGATTTTTAAGAGAAATATCTATTAAAAAGGAAGTGTTTGAAGACAAAATCTAGAATTAGAAAATTATAGTGATAACGAAAAGTGTTAAAATAATGGAAAGAAACACAAAAGACTTTCATTGAAGAATTGTTGGTAAAGAATTACAAGAAGAAGAATCCAGAATAATGAAAAAGGAGCAGGAAAGGGATATTTCTATCTTTTTTCTTTTTACAACGGCTAATTTAAAAATTAACTAAAAAGACTAACTTTACTTAACACTTTAAAAGTGTATTTCTAAAACACAACTTTACATATAATTTTATACATTCTTAACACTCCCCCTCAAGCTTGTTTGTCAAAAAGATTTATGACACCAAGCTTGCCAAGTAAGTATTCATGCTGTAATTTTCCTAAAGCTTTTGTTAACAAGTCAGCTGGCTGCTCACTGGATTTGATATAGATGGTATCAATCAAACCTTCTTGTATCTTCTCTCTTATGAAATGGCAATCAACTTCAATGTGCTTTGATCTTTCATGGAATACAGGGTTAGCTGCTAGCTGCATTGCTGATTTACTGTCTGTAAACACATGAGCAGGTTTCTTGACTTCAATCTTTAATTCATTAAGAATACTGAACAACCACAAAACTTCACAAGTAGCTGCTCCTAATGCTCTGTATTCAGCTTCTGCTGAACTCCTTGACACAGTTGTTTGCTTTTTCACCTTCCATGATATCAATGAACCACCAAACATGACAGCATATCCTGTAAGAGACTTCCTTGTCATAGGACAAGAAGCCCAATCTGAATCACAGTACACATTCAAACCAAAATCAGATTGAGCAGACATGAAAAGACCTAAACCTGGTTTACCTTTTAAATACCTTAACACTCTATACATGGCTGAAAGGTGTGATTTTCTTGGAGCATGCATAAATTGAGATAAAACTTGAACAGCATACCCTATATCAGGTCTAGTGAGACATAAATATATTAACTTTCCCACAATCTTTTGATATTCTGTGACATTTGTAATAATAGGATCAGAATTATCAACACTATGATCAAGTAACTTAACATTTTGTTCAATAGGAATACCCACTGGTTTACATCCTAACATACCAGTGTCACTAAGCAATTCAAGACAATACTTCCTTTGATTCATAACAATGCCTTTTGTAGATCTAGCTATCTCAATTCCAAGAAAGAATTTGAGCTCACCTAGATCTTTCATATGAAAAGTCTTATTCAAATATTGCTTACACTGATTTATCATATCAAAATCATTTCCAGTTATCAATATGTCATCAACATAAACCAAGAGAATGACTATACTACTCCCCCTTGATTTGATAAATAGTGAATAGTCATTTTTAGACTGAATGAACCCATGAGTTTGTAAAGCAGAAGAAAACTTACAATTCCATTGTCTAGAGGCCTGCTTCAACCCATATAAAGATTTCAGTAACTTACATACCTTTGTTGAAGAAACACTGCTACCTGGATGATTAATGCCTGGAGGAACAGTCATGTAGACTTCTTCATCCAAATCTCCTTGTAGAAAGGCATTAGTGACATCCATCTGCCATATCGGCCAACTATACTTTGCTGCAAGACAAATGACAAGTCTAACAGTGACATGTTTTGCCACTGGTGAGAAAGTTTCAGTATAATCAATTCCCTCTTGTTGTGTATAACCTTTTGCCACTAATCTTGCTTTATATCTTTCAACTGTACCATCTGAGTTGTACTTTATAGTATATACCCATCTACACCCTATAGGTTTCTTATTAATGGGTAAATCCACAATATCCCAAGTATGATTCAACTCTAAGGCAGCAATTTCTTTTTCCATAGCAATTTGCCATTTTCTATCTTTCTTAGCTTCAAAAAAATCTTTGGGAATTTTCTCATTTGACAATGCTGAAAGATAACTTTTATATTTTGAACTAATGTTATCATAGTTAATATAATTGGATAATGGGAAATTCACATTACTAGTCACATGAGAAGACTGTAAAGAAGGAGAAATGTAATCCTTAGCCCAATATGGAGCTCTAGGAATCCTATCAGACCTTCTAAGAGTAACATGTTCATGTCGAGGTGAAGAAACTGCATCATGCACATTATCATTATTATGAATAACATCATTATTTATCACATTTTCATTTTCAGTGTGATTATGAGACATATAAGGAGCAATAAACTCATCATGGTATACATGATTATCTTGAGAAGGGAATAATTGTTTGTCAGAATCACCAAGATATGAGGAAAATGGGAAAATATTCTCATGAAACACAACATCTCTGGAAACAAACATAGCCTTAGTACCAAGATCAAGCAACTTATATCCTTTCTGTGTAGGAGCATATCCTAAGAAAACACATGGTTTGGCCCTTGGTTGAAACTTATCATATTGAGGAATAATTTTTGCAAAACAGAGACAACCAAAAACTTTTAAATGTGAATAAGCAGGTTTCTTTCCAAACAAGACAGAAAAAGGTGTCTTTCCTTTAAGAAGAGGTGTAGGAGTTCTATTTATCAAGTAAACTGCAGTTAAGATACACTCTCCCCAATATCTAACAGGTACATTGGATAAGAATTTTAATGATCCTGCTACATCCAAAATATGTCTATGTTTTCTTTCAACCACACCATTTTGTTGTGGTGTGTAAACACATGAACTTTGATGAACAATTCCCAAGGATTTAAACAATATTGAACATTCATGACTAAAAAATTCCATAGCATTATCTGTTCTTATAGTTTTGACCTTAACAGAAAATTGTGTTTGAACATAAGTGAGGTAATTCTTTAAAATTTCATACACATCAGATTTGAATTTCATCAAGAAAGCCCATGTGGATCTTGAATAATCATCCACTATAGTTAAAAAAAATAAGCTTCTTGATTATAGGTATGTTCTCTGTAAGGTCCCCACACATCAATATGAACAAGCTCAAAAATAGCAGAAGTGATATCATTTCTTGCTGGAAAAATGTTCCTTGGTTGTTTAGCCAAAGGACATATATCACAATACATCTTATTCTCATCAATTTTAACATTCAATTCAGGTAAAAATTTGAACCTACTGAAGGACATATGTCCAAACCTCCTATGCCACAGATTGGCCTTATGCAGAGTGTTACTGGAATCAAACTTATTGCTAGAAACAGTATTACAATTAGGTATAGAATTCTGAAATTTAACATCATGATCTTTGGGAATTGGTTGCAAGTAGTACAAGCCATTGTGGAGCTTACCAATCCCCTTGATCTTGCCACTCAAAGTTGCCTGTATCAAGCAGAAGTTATGATAAAAGTTAACAACTACACCATTATCTTTTGTAAGTTTAGAAACAGACAAAAGATTATGGCTGAAACTAGGAACCAATAACACATCTTTAAGATACACATCTGGTCCTAAATCAATATTTCCAATGTGAGTAATGTCACTAAAATTCCCATTGGGGAGTTTGACCATATTTGAACTTTCACAAGGTATAAATGTATCATTAAAGAATCTGTGATCAGATAACATATGATGATTAGCCCCTGTATCTATTATCCAATTGTTATTATCATGATCACCATATTTATCAGCAAGCATGCAAATATATAGTGTATGAGTGTCAGTCATACCTGCCATATTAGTTGTAACTCCCTTCTGACTAGATTGAGGATTCTGCACATTAACACTTCCAAACATTTGCATAAGCTGCTGGTATTGCTGATTTGTAAAAACACTTGATTGTTCTGGATTATGTGATGTTCCTGGAGCTTCATCAGTGATACTTCCAATAATCTTTACTTTGTTATCCTGTGAGTTAACCACAGAACTAGCTTGATTTCCAATGAAGCCCCTGCCACCAGCATTTCCTCGGTAGACTCCTCTTCTGCCACCTCTTCTGCCTCCCCTTGTCCAATTAGCAGGGTATCCAACCAGTTCAAAGCATCTATCCTTTGTGTGCCCTGGAAGCTGACAGTGTTCACATATCACTTTTGACTTATTGAATCCTTGATTTTGAGAATTGCTCATGAAGGCTATTGTAGTATCTGTATTAGTATGTTGATTACTTATCCCTCTCTGAGCCTCTTCATTGCTAATCAGGGAATATACTTGATTGTGGCTTGGTAATGGAGACATCATCAAGATTTGTGACTTAACACCATTATAACATTCATTTAGCCCCATAAGGAATTGCATCATCTTCAACTGTGTACAAAACTCAATGTATTCCTTTGAAACATCCACTGAAGGGGATGGAACCAGAGATTCATATTCATCCCATAAAGACCTCATCCTTGAATAATACTCTGTGACATTATTAGAGCCTTGTGTCATGGTGTTAATTTGTTTGTACAAAGAATACAGTCTAGCACCACTTATTCTATCAAACGTCTCAGCAACAATTCTTCAATGAAAGTCTTTTGTGTTTCTTTCCATTATTTTAACATGGCACCAGAGCCACGGTTGAATTCCGATTAAACTTCCGGTGACTGATCTTCCAATTCTCCGGTGAAGTGTGCGATTAATTTCTGGAGAATTGAATTCATCATCTGCCAATTCGATCAGCAATCAAAGTTCTGCAATCGCGATCAATTTATGGTGATTTCGATTCAGTAATTGTATTTCGTATCTTGTTTCACCGATTTGTGATATTTTGCATTCATTGTTGATTGTTGCTATTGTTCATCTATTAATCGATCCTGTGAGCAATTGATTCTGGATAATCTTCAAGAATTGAAGATTCTGTGTTGTTGTTGTCTTCCGCTTGCGAAATTTCATAGTCGCGATTAGGTTTCAATAACTCTTGGTATGGAAAAGACTGGTGAAGGAAGAGGTGCAAAACAAGCACAAGTTAAGATAGATCTCAAGATCCGATGTTCATACCCTTCCATACTCCTAATATGGATCTTGTTGCTGAGACGTTGAAAGGAGTAGAAAACTATAAAATTTGGTCTAGAGAGATGATAGTGGCATTAGAGGCAAAAAACAAGATTGGTTTCATTACTGGTACATGTAAGGAACCTGAATCAGATTCAGAACTTCATCCCTACTGGAAAAGGTGTAATGCGTTGGTCAAGTCATGGATACATAGATCTATATCTAGAGAACTAATACATGGAGTTGTGTACACTGAATCTGCTAGTATGATTTGGAAAGATTTGAAGGAAAGGGATATTTCTATCCTTTTTCTTTTTACAACGGTTAATTTAAAAATTAACTAAAAAGACTAACTTTACTTAACACTTTAAAAGTGTATTTCTAAAACACAACTTTACATATGATTTTATACATTCTTAACAAAAAGGTAGGAAAATATCAGCTTAATTCACATGATGTATTGTACTCCAATGCAACAAGTCAATACATATTTATTCCTCCAGATCAGAAAAATAGAAAAGACACACAATCAACGTATCAATCTTCAACTCTTGATCAGATTTAAGAACAAGCTTCTCCATATTGAAAGGGTGCAAAATCGACACGATCATAAACGTAAGTAAAATTGAATGAGGTGTGGGCGTAGAGTGGGTTTCCATTGTTGATGAGACAATGTGTGTCGTCTAATTTAGATATGATGGATGGATCAGGCTGAACTAAGGGCCGAAAGTTAGGGCACAATAGTTTCAAGTTCAAAATACTGCATGAGCATGTGTTGGTGATGTTTACTGTCCATTCTTTCTGCAACTCTGTTTGCCTCCCTGTTACGGTTTGGTCGATTTTAAGCACACTTGGTGGGCATACTTGACTTGAACCTGAAATTAAACACCACACCAAATCATGAAATATTATAAGATCAGAATATTAAGACACTACAAATAGCTATTATTGTTTCTTCACAAAATTATTTCTCACACAAACAACATAGACCATTATGTTTTTGAGGGATTCGCGAAACATAGGTTTTGTCGACCCTCCACAACTTGTTTCGCAGAAAAATCTCAAACGTACTATGTTACAAACTTTAATATAAGATGAGATTTGAGTATGAAAATATAAACATATATATAAATATATATATATATACCTTCAGTCACAAGGCAAAGAAAGACAAGGAAGCAAAGGAATTTGGTGATGTCTTCCATTGAGATTGCTACTGGATATACAATGTTGTTGTATCTTTGTACATCTTTCCTTCACTATTTATAGATGAAATTTTGAAAGCCATACTTGGTAGAACATTTTGCTCATCAATGCCTCCACATAATTTGGCATAATATATGGAAAAACTGTAATTCGGTTACAAAAATCAAAATCTCAAATAACAAATGCTGCTCTTTTACCTTTTCTAGGCAAATAAATTTCTGTAAAATCTGTGATTAATAGAAATAATTATATTCTTTGTAAGTTAAGAGGGTCAAAGGAACGGTACTGAAGTTGAATATTTTGAGGTCTTTTCTTTTGGGGATTAATGCAAAAAAAACCCTGTGTTAATGTGAAATTGCAAAAAAAAATCCTGTGTTAACGAAATAGGCTAAAAACCACCATGTGTTCTTAAAAAGTCTGCACACAGTGGATTTTTGGAGAAAAAAAAAAGAGCGTGTTTTTTCATGTTTTTCACCTTTAATGACATGCTTCTTTGTTTGGAGAGTGTATAAATGACAAAAAAACATGTCATTAAAGGTGAAAAACATGAAAAACACGCTCTCTTTTTTCCAAAAATCCACTGTTTGCAGACTTTTTAAGAACACATGGTGATTTTTAGCATATTTCGTTAACACAGGGGTTTTTTTGCAATTTCACATTAACACAGGTTTTTTTTTTTTTTTGCATTAATCCCTTTTTTTTTGGCTAAGGAGAATATTTTGAGTTTGACCATTGACTTTGTTGAAATATGAAATATAGTACCCATTAATTGTGATATAAATGATAATCCTCTTATTATGGCACAAAGTTTATTGTGTTGAATTTACCCCATACAATTGGTAATTATATATACAGTGAGATATAACATTACTCCTCCTCATCTTATTTGTACACACACCTAAATAAGCATGTTATCTCTTTGGTATTTTTATTCTTCCATTTAAAAAATATAAAACATACACAGACACAGATTGAAGCATTGGCTTGGTAAAACTAGACTACTAGTAATCATATTATATTCTTTATAGTGAATCCAACTTATTATGTTCAATTTTGCCTGTGTGCTCAATTGCATCATTTTTGCTTATTGCTGTTCCATTTCTGAAGCATTTGAATTAAAATTTAACAAAGCAGCACACCCGCAACCAAGGGATCTAATGTGGCGGTGGGCACCCAACACAAATTCTACCCATAATTAAAGTCTGTTAATCACACACTAACCCCACAATCACACCACTATCTCCACTAATCAAACCATAACTCCACTAAGAATCATAACAAAGAAGACTGTGTGTTTTACCTATGAATACTTATGTCACCAAATTATAATATATTATGCATACAAACATTAGCAGGTTTTCTTATAACATCTTTCAGTACTTCACCAAAACCCTAAAAACAATTATAAAAAATATTCAATTTATAATTTTAAAAATTAAATGTAGAAATTCTAAGAGTCGTGTGTCTTTTTAACTTTAAAAAGATTATCTATCATTAAGTAATGTCTAATAATGTGCTTATGTTAATAATAATTTTTGTACCCTAAAGTTGTTTCCTTATCTCGATGAAAGATTTTGGATAGATCTTGAAATTCCATATCCTTGATAAAGGTTAATAAAGTTAGTATAACTAAAGTTAGTGAGGATCAGAGTATAATTAAGGTTAATTAAAGTTAGTGAGGATCAAAATTGAACAATATCTTCCTCCACCAAACCCTACAAAGAATTTTCAGAGTATAAACAGGGGATATTTGTGAGGATCATCTTCTACGAAAAAGAGGAGATATAAACAGGGGAGACAGGGGATCATCTTGCACGAGTAGAAACAGAGTATAAACAGGGATTCAGGGGATCATCTTGCACAAGTAGAACAGAGTATAAACAGGGTTAGTTCATATAAACAACCATGGAACGAGGTACAATTTCTAATAATGAACTTAGTTTCCTTTGTGAGGATATAATTTTTCATGTTATGGGAAGGTTATCAAGGGATGCATGCATTGTGGAGGCTGCCGATTGGGTCTTTTATCAAAATATTTTCAACATTGTTGGTATTCCATCCCTACTCTTTTATTCGATATTAACCGTTTCGAACAAAGGGGTTATCATGGTTTAGATTTTATCATTTGTTAATCGCACTATACTTGAACATAATGAAAGTGTGGTTGAAACTTTGAGCTTTGAGTTACCAATGGGGGCCGAGGCATTGCATTCGAAGGCAAGAGTGGGTGGCTTTTGGAATAGATCATTCTGTGCGCATACTGAAATTAGTCGGTCGGTTATCCACTTCACTCCCCAACGGTCTTTTTCTCACAAACTGTTATTCAGTTAAAATTATATCTACCGAACTACATTGTTAGGTGGGAAGATAGATATAATTTACGAAATTAAAAAGACTCATATTGAAGTACATTGTGCTGTATGATAACACATTTTCTTTACGCCTTGGAAAATGGTGTCCTCAGTTGAATGATTTGCAGTTATTCAATTGTGATTTTAGAGGAGTAACAGAATTTCAGGCATATTGCCTTCTGTAAAAATATTCAAGATGGCATTCAATCGAGCCCAAGGAAATGTGAATATAAAAGTACACTTCCCCAATGTAGATGTCCTTGTTATTTTATTGAAACAAGATGAACAGGGTCCCGGGCATTTACAAGTATGGGGCCGTTAGCTCGTTCTCTACAGTGGATAGTACACCGTCATGTACAATACATCGGATCAACTTGCTCAACATATCGACTACTTCGAGAGTTTGTAAAAATGACGAAAGAATTGCTGTCCAGCGAACGAGCACGTGTGCCGGTTGATTTTGTTAGGGTATATCTATATATCATTGTTTGAATAAGTGCAAATGCTTTTAAGAAGTTTTTTTGATTTTTTTAATTGTTTGTTTAGAGGTTGGCGCATGTGGAGTCTCTACATCGCATTATGGCGAGGTATTTTTTTGTTAATATGCACCGTCTAGAGATCAGGTCTTCGAAGCTGCTTGACAATCTTGCTGTCACATTGGTGCTCATCAGTAGATGTACAGGCTTGAATAAACTTAAAGTCGATTTGGTGGTAATATTTTAAGTTTTATTGTTTGTGGTTTATTAGTTATTACATGGTTTATTAAACACGTTTTTGTTTGGTTTTCTAAAATAAAATTGTAATTGACTTAACATGTGTAGGGTGCACCATGGGAAAATGCGGGCATTAGTGTATCCAACTACGTAAAGGACTGGAAGTTGCAAACAATGGGATTGGAGTCATTGAAAGAGGTCACGATATTCAACTTCTCGAGTTCTGATTGCGAGCTAAGCTACATTTTGTACGTGTTGTCGCAAACAACTGAGTTGGATACACTAAATATTTACTGTGTTAATCAATTTTTTGATGATGTAATTGGTGTGTATAAGAGGGCATCAATTAGAGCGTATGAAGGTACCGCGTCAAAAAATGTGCAAATTCGTTTCATAAAAGGGGCTTACCCTATAATAAGAGTAGAATGAAAATTGCACAATAATTTTACAGTAGTTCGAAGCATCAATTTGATCCAACAATGTACTTAATTTGAATATGAATGTACGAGGTCAAGCAATTTGCACAAGGGCACTTAATTTCACATTCTTTGCCAAGATGTTTCATAACGAAATTTATAAATGAATCAACTCCAAAAAGTTCTCACTCAGTTCATTTTAATTAACAATTAGTAAAACTAACATAAACAAATTCTAAGCAACATCCATAGTTAATAAGACCGCAGCATTCGATAATTGCATTTCAAAGGCCAAAAGCATGAACAAATAATTAACCGAGTATTATAGCAGATGGATACACAACACCATTAATCCAAAAGAGTGAGGTGCAAAATAGTAGTTTGGCAAAAAAACCCAAACAAAAATCCAGCTCCATGGCCTAAGGAGTGATTATTTACATTGGATTCATGCCCAAGATCAAGTCCTTTTCCGCTTGGAAGACCGTATGATGGGTACATGTTCATCATCGGAATCGGCTACACAAATCCAGCGAAAGCTATATAAGTAAGGAAAACAACAGGAATATGTGCAATAAGTTTTAAAAAACAACAGTTACAAGAATATGTGCAATAAATGTAAGTGCATACCAGGAAATATTAATTTGCGAGGGCCTTTTTCAACAAGCGGATTGACATCAACGTCTGAATCGCAAGGTATAGGTTCTTCTGTGGGAGCACACATTGTGGTGGACGACAAGCAAGGAGGAACCTTATCCTTGTAAACCAGTTTATCTGAGCAACGTGTAACGTATAAATTAGACAAGGGAAAAAAAATCATGAAGGATGTCGTAATCTCAAAGAAGACACGGACGCAACCACTATCAAACAACTTCTTTGCAGTTGTAGAGGAAGAAACAAGGTTGAGAGTGTGACTTTGAGTGCCAGCAAACGCAGAGCTAAGCTTTGCTTCTGCTGCTATCAGGTTACCTGCGTGGGCCGCGCCTGCACACATTTATAAACTTAAATAAATACCTGAGGATGTGGAAAATGGATGATGGATAAAGTTGAGGTAGGAAGATGTATGGCCCTGCCAGTAGGGGAAGATGATTTCAAACCCTCTAGAGAGTCGTGCAAAGGTGATAACTGAGTAAGCGAAACAGTTTTGCCCTTATCATCTTTACCAGGTACAAGATCAGGTGTGTCAGTCATTGTCATGTCTTCATTTTCATCGATAATATCTGTGATTATATACTGGTCCTCTTCACCATGCTTTCGCAAGACGTGTTTTTTCCTAATAGTGAAAACGCAGGCCTTCTCGTTGAGTTGTTCGTTTGCAAAATGCATGAAACCATTGAGCCCCTGAAAGTTAGTCAATGTCAGCTATGATATGATAGGCAATTTGATAGATGAAACCAGTGAGAAACCACTCACCATACAATGATCATTCATGCAATCCGCCGCATTACGCCTAAGCAGTTTTTCAGCAATTTCACCAAATGCAAATGCATCAACATCGGCGTCTTTATCATAAAGCATGATTGATACCTTAGCCCTGAATTTTCTATAGTCAATAACCTATGACAGCCCCAATCATGAACCTAATACACATATGCGATATGTCTGACCTGGGAATTGCAACGTGCAATTCTTGGCAACGAGAACACTCAAATTCCCACCCTACTTCAGCAGTCGTAGAGGATGGGCATTTGTCGCACGCAACGTAGAAGCATCGTTGCTCCATATCTGTA
Source organism: Buddleja alternifolia (assembly GCA_019426215.1). Lineage (NCBI taxonomy): Eukaryota > Viridiplantae > Streptophyta > Magnoliopsida > Lamiales > Scrophulariaceae > Buddleja > Buddleja alternifolia. Next base: position 407,812 of record CM033394.1, read on the forward strand.
ATTTTTGCATAGGCTTCAACCCGCGTTTTCCCCATCTTTTTTAACGACCACAAGAGACGGACCATATCAATAAATTTAATCAGTAAGCCTCCGGACAGATTCATGTTTAACATAATAAATAAACTAATGCAAGTGTACGATATACCTCAGTCGAATCCAGGAGCGAATTAATATCCATTAACTTAACGGAATTTGCAGAAGTTGATGCACCTGATCTGGAGAGATAACTTCGGTTGACAGCAATTTCGCGCAGAACGTCAACATTTTTTCATTTCCTACATCTCAGTCACAATCGATCAAACACGCATTCAACGTGCAAATAATGTAAATGCTAGTATGCTGAATTCAAATGAATGATTAAATAGTTTGTACATGAACTTGATGAACAATGACATTACCATGCAATAAGCTTCGCAGCCTCAGGTATGGGGGGATTAATAATGGCACCAGACGAAGCCGTTGACCCTAAAGAAATTCCTGAAGTGAAAATATATGCACAATATGAACAGTGCCAATATCATATACATATTAAAATAAACAACAACGGAGAATATGCACAATATGAACAACGCAAATATCATACACATATTAAAATAAACAGCAGAGGAGCTTTAATATATACCATAATAAGTGTTCACTATAAACGTAGTGAATTTAACGACCGGCATATTACGGGAGTCTACTTTGAGCTTCGCCCCGAAGTCTTCAACCAAATTACTCCAGAGCGTCAGGGCGTATGGTTTCAAACTGATAAACACAAATAGACCATTAAATCTATGATATTTAATTTCAAACTGTAGCATAATTCAAAAGAATGCACAGTTACGAACTCTGAATCGATGACACCCAGGTCCTGAACAGGGATATTCCTCCCACGCGAAACAATAGTGCGTTGGGGCATTGTGTCAATAACAACAACGAGAACATCTACAAAAACACCAACGCAGTGGGCAATCAGTCAGCAAAGAAAGTAATGCAAGGCATAGTGGGTAAACTGCACATACAGATAAATGATAAGCGAGTAAGCAAATGCAAAATCCCCAAAATACATTACCAATTAAAGATTTGCTCCCAACGAGAGATGGTAGTTCTGATAAACGAGTGAAGAGCGAGGCATTTTCAGAACTCGCTGTAAAACCATCATCGACCTTTAATATAGCGGTTTTAGAGTTTATAATCCACTGGTATGGATTATCAATGATCCTATATTTTTCTTCAATAGGATCAATGCGCGCCCTTGATATAATATATGTGTTATGAACCAGCAACGTGTTGGCAAGAGTATTAATGTCACGCTGATACAAAGTGGCAACCACTTTTGAGCCCTGAATTGAAACACACGAATGGTTCAAATAACAAGCAAGAGAGAAAAAGCGCACACCGTCTCTATTTTATGATAACGGTAAAAAAAATCACCTTTTCATCTGCTAATATAATTTTTTGGTACTTGGTGGGACTTGTGGTACTTTGGCGGGGCTACATTTTCTCCTCCACCCGGACTTTCACCCTCCACGTGGGGGTTGAAGGCATAACGTCAGCAATGAAGACCAAATTGGACTGCATCTGAACATCATAGAAGAAAGTATAACACAAGAAGGCATGAAACATTATCTAAACTACATGAATACAGCACATACACAGACATCGCAGAAAATCCAAGCACGAAAAACAGAAGTTGCATTGAAAACAACCTTTCCAATCATATTAACTAACACATAAACAACACGTTGACAACAAAAGGTACCGACTGACACACTTAACATCAACAAGACGATAGCTTAAATATCTCAGGGTAAACGACATTTTTGGTACTATGAAGAGGTAAATGAGTATCATCGTGCGAGATTGGGCGTATGAGAATTTTCACGTTAGAGGAGGTGCGGGCCCTTGAGATGGCCACGTATAATTGACCATGGGAAAAAACAGGTTCCTGCAAATAGATTCCGACATAGTCCAATGTTTGTCCTTGAGCCTTATTAATGGTCATTGCAAAGCACAGCCGCAGTGGAAATTGATGGCGTTTGAAAGGAATGAGACACTTTATCTTATTAGAAGCTTGCAGGGGAATTCTTGGAATGAATACGTGCCGACCTTTGTAGTCTCCTATAGCCACTTTAGCTGCAATCAAACGAGGGCCTAGATGGCGAACAATAAGGCGTGTGCCATTGCACAATCCCTCGGATGGGTCCAAATTTCTGAGTAACATCACTGGGCAATTTAGCTTTAGCACAAGATGGTGAGGAGGTAACCCACTAACAGAAACTGAATTTAGGTAATCTCCATATTCACTCTGCTGCCCTGGATCATCAGTTTTATTGAAGCTCATATATTCGACAGGAAGTCCCGGGAATTTCTCTATAAGTTGTGCATTAATATCATCAACAATATCATTCTTCGGTGTCAATATGGCACGACTGACAACGGAAAATGGATCAGCGGTGTCAGAGTAAAAAGAAGGGAATACACAGTTGATTAATTGACCTAATGAGTCGGCAGGATTGACAAAAGGAATGCACAGATGCGATGGCAATTGTATTATATCATCGATGACACAAGGATGGGTACCGTCACCGATACTGAGCAAGAGATCAATGAACATAGGATCATCACGGGCACGCATGTTGACATGTAGCCTAAGCTTTCGGATTGAAGGCCATAAAAATGAACTAACAAGACTGGCCCCAACCATATCATCGCGAGAACCTCCCACAATTATAGGGAGTGTCTGCCTAAAATCCCCACCAAACAGAACAACCTTACCACCGAAAAGTAAATCTGAATCGCAGACATCACGGAGTAATGTATCCAGCGCCTCGACAACACATTTGTTCGCCATTGTCGCCTCATCCCAAACTATCAATTTGGCCACCTTAATCAATCGCCCTAAACTGCTCTGCTTACTAAGCTTTGAATTAGCATTATCATCAAACTCGAGAGGGAATTTAAACCTCGAATGAGCTGTGCGCCCGCCTGGCAACAAAGAGGCAGCTACACCAGATGTGGCAACTGATAAAACTATGTGATCATGCGACCGCACATATGCAAGAATAGATCTATAGAGAAAAGTCTTCCCTGACCCTCCAGGGCCATCAACAAAGAACGCGCCCCCCACATCACCATCTAAGGCAGAAATAATCAAGTCGAATGCTTCCCTTTGACAAGCATTTAGCATAGATGCTGAAATCAAGTCTTGCGGGGACACGATAATTGACTTCTCCCTAGCTATTTCGGTGCAGAATTTCTGTTCTTCAGTTAGTCGAACGGACTGTTCAGACAAAGAGTAGTCATTTATACTTTTTCCCATTGATTGCAGGATACAATGTATGGATTGTAAAGCCTTTTGTTGAGCTACAGCATCACTGACGTGTGGTTGTTTGCTGAAATCCTGAGAAAGTTGTAGCTGGAATGAGTGCCAGAGACGAACTGGATCACCTGGAGCGCAGTAAACTAAAATAGTGGCAAAGAGGCGACGAAGACTGGGAGCCATATGATGTAAAGAAGCCTCTTCTAAGCAGTCCGAAATATATGAGTCGCTCTCTAATAATCCCAGATGCAGTGCAGCCTCACGAAACGTAGGATATTCAAGACCGTTAACTGTTCGCAGGAATTGAGCCGAAGGTGGACACCGAATATTATTAAGTAAAATACGCTTGAAAAAACGTTCTCCTTCACAAGGATTGACTGTAACCAAGCGACCAACCACCTCTTTTTTGGAACGTACAGACCAAGACCGCGCATAATTGTTCCACACATAATGCTCAGGAAATTCTCTATATAACAGGTTGAGTTGCTGTGCTTTTCTATCAAGAGCATTTGTTCTAAAGAATTCAGTTAGCATTGTTCGCTGAGAGAGAGGATTAGCAATAATGTCAAGCAAGGGAGCCTGTCGACCAAACCTGATTACATGCTGATTTTCCAGATGGACCTGGAGAACAATAACAGGAGGATGCATGTCGCTAAGGGCAAATCCATATATTCTCCAGTGGGCCTCCGGAGCTGCTACCCACCTGCCAGTTTGGAAATTACGAATTTCATCGTCTGCTTGTGCATCAGAATCCCCAACAATGTTATAAGCAACCCTATCATGTCCTTTGTATATATACTTGTACAAATACTTTACAAGCTTTATATCACAGCATATCTCCACATTGATGTAGCAGTTGTACTTTGCCAGCAAGTACGGATTGTAGGGAACGACCCACCTATTATCAAGTCTAGATTTTCTGACAACCACAAAATCCCCATTCTCACTCCTCCTGTACATGGGGTAAGAGTTCGAACCAATATGCGTTGTGGCAACGAATTTTTTAGGGTAGTGGTTCTTGCAATTGCCATCGCGCATGCAAACATTCGTTGGGTTCAAATCCCCGCACGGCCCATGCAGCATGTGTTTTATAACGTAGGACCGAAGGAATGGATGTGAGGACGCACTGGGCAACTCTGCTGATATTATGCCATCGTATATATCTGCCGTCAAGATTTTGTGTGAAGGATTTAAAATCACAAGCCAGTGTACGTGGGGCAATACACGCTTCTGAAATTCTACTACATAGACATACGCAGCCACGGACCCGAACACTTTCTTCCTAACAATATCATTCTTCATTTCATCCAACTTTGCCTTGAATACCCTTGCAAGAAGATCAGGCCGGTCTTCGGCACGTTCATGCTTCAAGAGCGAATCTGCAATCTCTGGCCACGCTGGATTGCATGTCATTGTAAGGAAGATATCAGGCTTGCCAAATTTTTGGACCAAAGCCATAGCATTGACATAGCGCCGTCGCATATCCCGAGGACCCCCAATGAAAGAGGAAGGCAAGACAAAACGTCGACCAACTGCGTTAGGGTTATTCTGACCATCCACTGACATACTATCTACGACGCTCTGGTAAGTATCTGTGCGCATATCAAGTTGTCGCTGCTCTGACCTGTAATAATCCAAGCGCTGAGTCTCCAATTTAATATACATGTCAATTACAAACTGCTGGCATAATCTTCCAAAGTGAAGCAGATAAGATTTATCCCGCGGACGTAACTGAAACAAGTAACAATAATATTGGCGAAGTGACACATCAGATCCCCGCTCACTACCATCTTCTAAAACTGAAAAAAGGACAGAAGAACAAGAATCAGGCTAGCTTTCGTGGTCAGGAAATAATTCACAAAGTAAAAAAAAACAATGATGCAGAAGAATATTTCAAGATGGGGAAACACATTGGAGTTAGTACTTGGTAGGTTACTATTTTGGTGGAGTCAAAATAATACTTGTTAGTTTACAAAACTGAACAAAATAAAAAATGAAAGGGGGATAATACAATCAATACTAAAAAAACGTAAATACCTTGATTTTATACTCACGTGGAGCTATGGATAAGCATATTTGCCATAATTCCCTAGATAGCTTTCTTTTTAGAACAGCTTTTCCCGAGGGAATTTATGGACAAAAATGAGACAAGCTAAGATTTACGCCATATTTCCCTCAATAAAATGAGATAAGCTAAATAAACAAAATTTAATTTTTCGTCAAATTCATAACGATGATACCTTAATCATTAACAGAAAGAATTATCGACGTCAAAATTTATCAAACTATTCTTGTAACCATGAAAGATTTTCCTAAAGAAATAAACATATTGTAAAAGTAGTCTTGTTGATTTTAGACTTTTATAGGGTCTTATATATTTTCATATATTGACCTTACCAAAAAAAAAAATTAATATATTTATCTGAAAGAAAAGAGATCCAAATTTTAATCAGTACCTTGTGATTATGGGTAAAGCAATTACCTGATTGAAACACAACCACCTACTCAACACACTTTAATTGTTGTTTAATTTGATCAGTTACTTAATGGAAAACTCCAGGTAAAGTGATGTGAGAGTGAATAGGTGTGTAAGGTCTAGCAGGTTTTACTCTATTATTAACTATACTGCAATGCAATAACTTACTTGATAAACCTTATTAAATGCTGATGCAAAGAAATGCCAAGTAAGTTTCATGGTATGGTATCATGCATATTCTGTGATACATAAATTATGGATTAGAAGTAAGCAGAGTGAAGGTATAATTTAGCTGGTAATTGTAACTGGGCAATATCGTACATTTCAATTGGATGCTTATTCATTCTACATATCCACATAAAATTTACATCACATGTATACGCATGCTTAAAGATTATATCTATATACTACTATTTATTAAAGTTGAGTACCCTAAAATCATATTGTAAATCAATTGAAGTTTGTCTATAACCATTCTGTTTTATTCTTTAAATTGGCTAGGAACTGATTTATAGAATAATTGGCAGCCATATTTTCTTAAAGAATAATTGGCAGCCAAGTTACGAAGACAGTCCAAAGAATGGATTACTTGGGAAATTAAAAATGCACTTTACAAAATGTCTTTATACCATAAATAGTTTAAAGGCAATTAGGAAATACTTCTTTAGTGATTTTCTAATTACATGTGTTACCACAAATGAGTAGTAGGTTTTGCAAAACTGCAAGGAAATTCCATTGCTCATCGAAAGCAATAACCGACCATTTTCACATTTTCATTTATATCTTTAAAACTCAAAAGGCATGAAATCCACATGAAGGGGGAAAAAGATTGAAAGCAAGAAACATGTACGAGCAGTTTGTACTCATGTGGTCAAAACATATTAGGTGACAATAATATTTTGCGCAAGCCAATGCTAGGGAGGTCTAAAAATCAATGTACAAAATGCAATGCAGAACATCGAAAAAGGGCACCATACCATCAGCTTCATTTTGCAATAGAACATCAGCCGATTCAGCAAGATTGGGAGAGGTCAATGACGCAGACTCTCCAAACGCACGATGGCCAGTGTCAACTACCGGATGTTGAGTGTGTTTCCTATGCTTGGAGATCCGAGAGTGCCATCCAGGTTCGCCTCTTAGGAACAACAATGGATATTGGAGGGGGTCATAACAGCTGTAATAATATTTAATTGTATGGCTTGTATCTTCATTGACATAAACACGTATGTCCCGCGTGATGGTCTCGTTTGATGGATCAGCCTCCTTCCATATTGCGCCAACTTGAGAAACGGAAGGCAAGTTGAAAGTGTGCTGATCCAGGGCAGGTGTACTACGCAGCACAATGGTATAATTCACCAAAGGAGTATAGTGACGGAGGCTTCTGGAAAAGCGACAATAAGGATTGTCCCTGAGCATATGCGCAAGGCTAGCAACCAAGTCAGGATTCAAATGAAAGCTACGCTGACCGGTGGTACGCACCAGCCCATCAAACTCATGAAAATACAAATCTAAATTTGAACCAGCCGGTTCATCCTCCCTCAGGCTGCGAATATAGTGATACACCATGCCTTGAACAACCAGCGTGTACACGCCCTTGTTTGACCAGCAATAATTTTTATCAGCCTTCATACCAATGGACGTGAATGCGAGATAATTGTTGTAAGACCTTATGTGCCGCCTGAATTCAACGGAAATCTCGGACTCTCCAATAAGAAGGTCGGTCAACCCGGGCAACATTTCACGCGAGGCCAAGGAAACCTGACCCTCCCCACAACAAAAACCAGGAGGCTCGCGATAAAATCGCAAGGCATTACAATAGACACAAGGAGCTACATCCGGAAGTATCCACGGCTCAAGGGGCAGATCGTCTATAAGCCTCATATTTCTCCTCCTTTTTCGAGGGAATAGGGTGTTCAATAGGAAACCATAAGACAAGACGAAACACAAGAAAACGGAAAACCAAAAGAACAGTTACAACAATCGAAACAGGGTACCATGTGAATGATCCTCCGCACGAGAAGAAGCCACCCTGATATCCACATGTTGTTCAGTAGAAGCGTGTAGTGGTTCGGGTCTAACACTGACGGAGCAACTTACTAAGTCATCACTTAACACTTGCTCAGCAGCTAAAAATGCCTTTCTCTTGGCACTCCGAACTAACCTTCGCCCTAACAAAGATGCTTGATGTTGCTCTATGGAACGTGTTGCGTATCTCTGACGGTGCGCTCGATTCTTAGCATCTCGATCCATGCACACAACAATCTCTAAACACTTTGGTGCGATAATCCAAACAGGTAATATACCGCAAAATGACGCATGCCAGCAAAAAAAACCCAGCATGAATACCAGTTACAAACATGGAACACATAGGCAGCCAAAACCAAACAAGCACCACCCAACCTAACCCAGTTAAGACACCCCAGAGCAATGACCACGTTCGATCATAGCAAAAGTATCAGGGAGAAACAGGAAAAATCTTCGAGTTTTCATTTTTTAAATAAGAAAACATGATTGTTTTTTATATTCCTTAGCGTGAAATTTATGACTGAACGTGCAGCCCTGGCTACAAAAACTTTTGTAAGGTTTAGGGCAGCGTAGAAAGTTTCAGAATCACCAAATAGCAAGAACTCGCACTCCTCGCATTTCCGTCACACAATGGCATCACAAATGATAATAAGATTATTATCAACCGCCTTGTAGCCAGCCCGAAGCTGGGTCGCAATGAGAAAAGCAAGGTTGAAGAATACAGTTTAGAGATTCTAAAGCGCACAATGCACACTATTGTGCATCCTCTATATACTTATAATTGAACAAAAAAAAAAATTAACAGACAATTGACTATGTAAAACATAAATACTATGACGATTTGATTAGATACTTCTCGTAGCCACATGACTAATTAGCACGCATAGTAATCTGTAAACGTAGGTTAAAGGTGCATAAAGAAATGGACAGTTCACCAAATAATATGGAGTTTCAGTTCGAGGTCGAGACAGCCCGAGTGCACATGTAAAGTAAGACAACTTCTTAACATATATAATAGTATAGTAAGATAGATTACTATATAACTCGATAAACATCTTTATTTTAGGACCCTCTGTTTTTTTTAAGAGACCTTTATTTTAGGGACTGAATTCGATATTTCAATGTTTTGAACATCAACTTCACCACTTGAATTAAATCTCATCCAATTAAAAATTAGTGAGGACAAGAAGGAAGTTTGATAGAAAGTAATTCTTTATGATTTTTTTTTCCTAAGAGAGAGACATAATGTGTGAGAAGAAATAGAAACGAAAAAATATTATAAATGAAGAAATTGATTGAGGCACTTGTCAAAATTTAAGAATGAAAATGAATTCACCAAATTTGACAGCACAAGTAGTTATTCTAGGAATCTCATATTTTATTTAATAGTATTGATTATCAGAGATGATTCTCCTATAAACCAGGACCAAGAATTCTGATTGATCCAAGTTTAATGTGTGTGTGGGGGGGGGGGGTAATCATCCATGTTACAAGTTACAACTAATAAGGGATAAGAATTTATGGCAAATTCAATTTCGAAATTTGGTATTGATTGAACAAGTGCAATTTGAAAGTGGAATGAATTGTAGTTGTAAATTAGGGCTGAAAGATGCATCACACTACTTAATAGTTAATATTCAATCTGAAATCAATTGTTAAAATCTCATATTGTTGAACACATATTTTACTTTTTTGGAAAAACGATCATATTGTTTTATTCAATAAAAGTTTACAATGTAAGAACAATTTTCTTTATAAATTATACTTGGATTGAACCAAATTGAATCTGGCCTAAAATTTCTCATTATTATTCTTATACTTTTGAATCTAACTTGTGGGTATTTATCGTTTATATAACCAATTTATGTTGCACAACCACACGGCTAAACAAGTATATTGCAATTTTCGTTGGTGAAACCTAGGGACGGCAAGGGTAGGGGTCTGCTAAAAGCTATGATACATCTCGCCAAAATTATCAATTCTTTAAATTTGTAAATATCAATATATCCTCTATCAGATTTTGGCAAAATAAAAAGTATGAGATAGAATTGTAATCTTATTTTATTCCAAATAAAAATTATAATAATTTTTCAGACATTGAGTTCTTTCTCATAATTAGAGTCTCGCATAAAAGATGTTTGATATAATTACTCTTTTGAAAATCCCGTATTACACCTCTACTGGCAAAACTAAGACCTTATGATATTAGAGGTCTTGGGCTAGTCTCACTTGCGTGTGAGTCTTTTCCCTAATACATATTAGCAGTTAATTTGATGTAATAGTTGTTAATTGGTTGTAGATTGGTACTATTTGATGCTTATGACATGTATTAAGTAATCGATTCGTTCAAAACAAAATTGGTATTACATAAATAGTTTACATTTCACCCCGGACTTAACAACATTTCATTTATCTTAGAAGAATCAAGCATTAGTTATTCACTATCTAAGTATTTTACTATGATACTCGTCCTTGTACTCCAAATTCAAAGTCATGTTTTAATTTTAGAACATCTAATATGAAAACTTTTTTTTTATTTGAGGGTTAATATGAAAACTTTACCACCTCCCACTTGTGAGTGGGAGGTCCTGGGTTCAAAACCCAGGAGTCACAGTTGTGTGGCTCTCCCTCCTTTATGGAGTTTGATAGAGTCTTTATGGCTCAGTTGAAAACTATCAACCCGGGTTTGTCGGACTAGATATATAGGGTATCCCCCTCCCTCTTGTATTAAAAAAAAAAAAACAACGTAACATATATTAAAATGATAGTGAGATATAACTAATCGCCCACCATTACTGTTAAGTGTAATTATTTGATATAAATATCTATAGGGAACCTAACCACTTGGATAAGATCAAAATAGGTAGCATTAAAATGAAGAACCTAAGTGAATTAAACATCAATGAGAATCACTAAATCAAGAATGCAAAAGAAGTACTTCAAGCATTAACAGATACATTAATTTCAAAAGTAGTGATATATTTATCAAGGGGCAATCCTTCACTTAAGGTGCGAAAAAACAATGTGATGATGAAAAGAATCAAAGAACTTTGGTCGGACGAAATTCAATTTACAAAAACATTCATCCAATGAAATTTAATATGAAAGAATTGACCAAAAACCATCCTAAAATGTTATGAGATTAGTCATGCAAGAAAATAAAACAACAATTCTCCGTTCATTAGAAAAACTTAGCAGACTCACACCAAAGAGAATCACAAAATCAAGAATGCAAAAGAAGTACTTGTAATTAATAGATACATTGATTTCAAAAGAACAATAAAGTTGAAAGGTCAAGACAAAGAATCTTAATAGAAGCAGCCAATATATATATATATATACACACACTACTTCAATCATAGAGCAGATCCCAAAAAAAAAAACTGAACCCGGCAAAAACACTCCATTACAATATATACACACTACTTCAATCATAGAGCAGGCCAAAAAAAAAACTGAACCCGGCAAAAAAAAATCATTTTTTTCCTAAACCAGCGCGGTGACCAAACTTTCAGAGGCCAAATTCACATGCAAGACATGAACATTTTTTAAAACTGTAAAACAAACCAAAAAAATTAGAGAATGAACAAAAAAATTTCAAAAACCTTCAAAATCAGCCAAGGTGGAGATGTGGCGGAGCAGGTCGAAGCCCGAAATGAATGAAGCACGAATCCGAGCAGCCCTTGGTGGAAGAAATAGTCGGAGGTGTGAACTGAGTCTGGGAGACCCCCTTTTATAGTATTCTTACTACTTAACACTATTAAATGTTTCTACCACTTAATAGTGCTTCTACCACTTAATAGTGCTTCTACCACTTAATAGTGCTTCTACCACTTAATAGTGTTTCTACCACTTAACACAATTAAGTATTTTACCTCCTAATAGTGCTTCTACCACTTAACACCATTAAGTGTTCCTACCACTTAATAGTATTTCACAGTTACTAAAAGACTCCTAAGCATAAAAGGAAACAACTCACATTCCATTACAATAATTAAATTAAATAATCTACATGATAACATCATTAGTAGAATTAAAAAAGCCACATCAGGACGACCAAGTTTTACTGTAGCAGGGGCATTCACTCCTATTAAGTATGGTAATAAATGGAATTAAATAAATAAAATCACCACACTTGATCATGGACTTTTATTAGAGGGTCCGAGCCAACTAGTCATCACAAAAAGGTGAAAATGAAACCTATCTAATATTCATGGGCTCCATGTCTCCACCAATCTTGAACTATTCTATTATAATGCTTTAACAACAACCTACACATTATTTCTAAGAAAGTAATAAATAGCCTCAATTCCGGCTTTACAACCCATAAAAAAGAAAGATACATCGAATTAAACCTAAGTCCATGATCAGTGTCATCATCACATAAGACATGCTCGCAATATTTAATACATGCTCGCATTATTAAAACACTTATGTTGAATATTTAAAATTTTATTCCAACTAAAAAGTCCTTTAGAAAATTCTCAATTTTATATATTCTTTATTTCAATTAAAATCAATTTAATCATACTCGATGACTTAGATATACAAAATTATAAATTAAGTATATCTACCTTTAATTAAATAATATTAGTCCAACTAAAATGAATACATAAAATACCAAATTTTATTTTATAGCACGCGAGTAGAGTTTTCAACCACCACTGGTCGCGACACGCATCGACGCGGGATCACATTTGAGTCGGCTGCACGCCAAGGCCCGGGGGGGGGGGGGGGGGGGGGGGCAATATCGCCCCCTCGGAGAGTAACATGCTTTTCTATTAGATGTATGGTTTGCTTCTTCATGATTTATCCTTTTTAGTTTCAATGTTTTCTTTAGGTAAGTATCTCCTTTTAATAATATATATACATATATGTATATATATGTGATTATCATCTATTATAATTGCAGTGAAACATATGAGGGTGATTTATAGTTTTAAGGATTTATAATCATAAAACGTGTAAGATATGACTAATGGATTCACTAACTAATCATTTATATATGATCTAGAACTAATGTATGAAAATATTTAGGGTACGGTAAAAGGTATTTTTGACCCAACTTATGTAGTTGAGAACGCTTTAACCCTAAATTTATTAATTTTGACACCCGATTATTCAACCTTTATCAACTGTGACACTTCAGTTCATTTGACTATCATTGGCAGGATCTCTTGGAATATTCCCTTTGAGCACGAGTGCAAAGTGCACATATTATATAATGAATGAGAAGGTTGGTGCACAAATGTCATACCATAGGGTGCAATGTGCATAAGTTTTGACAAATTCAAACGAAATATTTCAAAAGATTTCGTCGGAAATGGTCAAATGGACTCAAGTGTCACAATCAACAAAGGCTAGGTATAGTCGTGTGTAAAAAATAATAGGTTGGAAACAAAGTGCTCTCAACAACATACAGAGGCGGAGCCGAGGGGTGGTCGGGGCGCCCGCCCCCTTAATCATTGAGAAAATTACGTTTTTTTTCCTATAAACTTTTGATTTGAAATTGTGCTCCCCCCAAATCTAAAAATTTGACCCTTTTTTAGTTTTTATTCATCCTCCCGAACCCCAAATTATGGCTCCGTCCTAGCAACATAGATTGGATCAAAAATGCTTTTTGCCCAAATATTTACTACATAAACACGAAACATTTAACAAGTACATAATATACTAATTTTATATACGACAACTTTTTTATATGCAAAGTGTATTTAGTCTTTTTAAAATTTATTTATTCCTATTGTCTATTTTAATAAATTAGTTAAGAAATTTGAGAACATTTTTTTTTTTGTAATTTCTTTGATATACCAATCATATAAATATCATCTTAATATTGTTTTCTTTCTCATCATCGTTCCATTTCTAATTCATGGGTTTTCCAATAAAATTCATCTTTTCATATATATCACCTCCTAACAATCATTTATCACCGGCCACATATTCAAATTAATATATATATATATATAAATTATTATTTTAAAGAAATTTCTAGCACATACTATTCGGATTATAGACTATAGTAATGAACTTTCACTCGGTGTGAATGTCAAATAAGTAAGTATTGATGATAAAATGTTTCTACACGAATGTCGTAAGTTCGAATTTCAAATTGGTAATGTTGCACCAACACCCTTTTTGTTTATAAATATTATCGTTCATAAAAGGTCAAAGAAGATTATAAGACCATCTCCAATGGAGAAGTAAAATGGTGCAAAAGCACCATTTTACCTCTCCAATGGAGCAGTAAAACCAGCGCTAAAATAGCGCTGGTGAACAATGCTGCGGCAAAGCTCTATTTCAGCGATGGAATTTATTTATTTTTTGTTTTTTTTTTTGGTTTTTTCTTTGTTTTTATTTAGTCCATTAGTTTGTAAGAGTCACAATTATGTCTATTGCAATTTGATCCCTAAACATTGAAGAGTTACAATTAGGTCCTAAGTTATGTTTTTTTTTTCCACTTGATTATATATTGTTTGTTAACTAGTACAAAATGCATATTCCACATAAATTTAAAATATTTTAAAATTACAACCAACATAGATTAATATTACATAAAATGCATAAATTACATAATTCAAAGGGAACCGAACATATATATATATATAGACATACATAAATGTATATTTTAATAATTATATATATTGTTAATTAATCAATATGATGTTTGTTTTGTATGCCTCTTTTATATGAGAATTTTGTTTTATGTAATATATAAATTGTAAAATTCGGTCTTTATATTATTGGATAATTTCTAATTTTATTTTACGCAATACTGAAGTAGATTAATTAATTTTAATTATTTAATATTATTTATTATTAGAAATAATAAAAATATTTACTTGGATGAATATGTAATATAAACTTAAAATTGGATGTATTTGTGATATATGAAAAATAGTATAAATAAAGTGTAAAAATAATATTATTATAATGAATAGTGATTTGTTGCAAAAAATAGTACAGTACATTAGAGTGAAAGTACTGTAGCTAAGTAATGTAGCTGTTGTATTATAATGCATAACATTGGAGATGGTCTAAAAAGTTCTAACCAGTGGAGGGGTAGTTTCCAAACATTCATGTAATTTCTTAACGGCAACTCCAAGAAACCCTAATGAAAGGTTGAGTTGTTACACGCAAATGTCACAACATTGTCCACCAAAATCAAATCACATCACAGCTTATCAAATGATGTTACCAACAAAAAAGACAAAGGCCCAACCTTGGGTTTTGAACATCTCAACATCAAAAAATTTACACTCCAGAGATTGCCAAGTCATATGTAATGTTTGCAATCACAAAGCAGCTGACAACAAAATGTTCGATAAGCTAATGAATAAAGAATAACAAACTTACAAACTCAAGGAATGTAGTAATCTATATACGATTTCTGTGTGATTCTTATATCACCAAGGCCATAATAGCTGCCAAGTCCATCGTCTCAGACTCGTACTAGTACATATAACTCTTCCACTAAAAGGTTTCAATGCTGACCCTCATGATTATATGTGTGAAATTCGTGTGTAAAGCTTACTCCCTCTGCACCATTAGGAACACAAGTTATTTTGGGGACAGTAGCAGATAAAAGGTGTCATTGTGCATTCCTGCATCTATAACATTTTCTTCTTGTAATCAAAATATATTGATAGTCTTTATATTATCTTAATTTTGTAACATACGTGTTGCATGTTTATGTGATCGAGAGTGAGAGAGAGATTAAAGAACTGGTACAAATAAATAAGTCATACCCTCCGACGTTTTGGACTAGGTTGAGACCGAGGGCCGCGCCGATGACGGGAAGAAGCTGCCCGATCCGGGTTGTCATCAGCCTGCTCAAGTCGTGAATAAAATAAATCTTAGAATCATTATCAAAACAAATTCAGAAATGAAAGCTCACCAATTTAACTGGATTCGACATCTCACCAAAAACATAAGAAAACAAAGGAAAAATTCCTTTTCATTTTTCAAGTTGAGATAGAAAAATCCCAAGCCCTGTTACCTGTGTTTCAACAGAATTTGCTTCTTCAGTGGATGGCGTGTTTTGAGAGATGATGGGCATTATCTGACGTAGTATATTAGATAAAACTATCCCTTCTTCACTCACAGCTGATGCTGCTTCCTCCGAACCCTGAGCTCCTTCACTTTGACTTGGAACCGAATCCGAACCACCTGAACCTGGTAAATTGGTATTATCGCCGAGGACATGCTCCATTGGAAATATTGTATTTAACAGCTGTTCAAGTCCACCTCTCATCTCGGCAGTGAATCCTTGACCGTTAAGTGCTTCAGCAGATAAACTCCTGTTGCCTGTAAAAATGATCAGCCTATTATGATCATAGATTTAGTCAAGACCACTTACAATTTTCTCTCTTGACCCCATTCTGTAAATGGTTGTTTATACTATATCACATGCATGCAAAGCACAAACATTTCAAAACACTCATAAGATATACAGAAAAATATCCCGTGTCTTTACTTCTATTTTCTTATTCCGTGTTTTTAACAAAAAGTAATATGCTAACGACACACATTGTTAAAACTAAAATCAAATGTGTAAAAAGGCTCTTGGCTAAGTCATTTTTACCTAAATATGACGAATTCAAAAATATCTTACTGTATTGATTCATATGCATCGAAAATGCCATTATATTTATGGTGGTCACCATATTACACGCAACAAAATTTACATAATCTATCTATTAATACACTAATAATCATACCAAGGAAGTTTGAATTATTTTCAGATTTACCATTCCCTCCAGGGATTGCAGTGTTTGGCTGTTGTGTTGCAGAATCAGGCATAGATTGTTCGTTGTTTCCATCAGGGTTAAGATGTTGACCCGATGCTTGAGAAGCTCTTGTACCACTAGAATTTAGTGAAGATACATGTTGAACTCTTGCCAAAACCGGATATAAAATCCCTATTGAACCACGAGATGAATCTGAAGTACGTCCAACAGATGCAGGAACTGCAGCAACTACAGTTCTGAGAGGAATCGCTCTCACTTGTGGTTCTCTGTTCTGGGAATTCGTATCAGGCCGTGCTGCATCTTGCTGACCAGAATTCACAACATTGGGAGACGATGCAGCAACTTGCCCTTGAGGCTGTGAACCAGTTGTCTCTCTTCGAGGAAATAATGAACCTTATTTAAAAAGCAAGAAATAAGGAATAGGAAGAACCTTATTATCATTGTGTAATTTTTAATTAGATAGATACATCACATAACAAGGATTTGAAGCCTATCAAAAAAGTCATCAAGTAAACTTCCATCTAACCAGAATTTATACAAAACCTGTTCGTATTCTGATATCAATATTTCTTGGGAGAAAGCCGGCACCGACAGAGCCTCCAGCTGTACCAGAGCCATGTTGAACTGTGCCAACAGGAACTGAACCAACATTTGCTCCTGGTTGGAATGGCAGTGGCTGTATATTGTACATAAAGCAGAATTTGAGAGTAAGAAAGATATCTGGATGCCATAACCTAACGGAGGAAAAGATAACGACCTGAACCATGATCGGATTGGGCCCAGTTGAGGATATGAAGACAGAGGGTCCAGCATTCACCAAAGCATCAGCCTGAGGGAGGGAACAAAACATCCCGTGTCAGTTAGAAGAGACTGTTCACATCAACCATTTTTTTCCCCAAAACTTCTTTGTTAAATTGCAAGCAGGCAATATTGCAGTAAAAAAATATATACATAAAACTGGAAGTTAATGTACATACTGGTGTTTGACCCATTCTCAAGGTCATTATTGCTCTACCAAGCTCAAGAAGCAAAGCACCTAAGTTCTGAAAAAGAGATCCTGATCTTATAGCATTCGATTGAATTCTTGAACGCTCTAACGGATCGGTCACACTTGAATGACATTCCAGTTGTCCAGCAAGTTGCTGCAGTAAAGAAAAAGAAGTTTATGTTTCACCATCTCTGATGGTGATGGAAACATGAATCTACAACCAATATAGCAGTTACATTGCTCGAGCACGTACCGATAAGCACTCAGTTGCTTGTTCAACAAGCAGTTGTCTGGTAGACAACATCGCCTCTGCCAAGGACTCAGGTGCAAGAACCCCTCTGGCCTCACTAGAACCGACAGCAGCTTCTACTTGTCCATCACCTCCAGCTGGGCAGTCGAAAACAACTTAGGACAAGAAGCTGGTTGACTAAGATGAAGGAAAACAAGTTAAATAAAAGAGAGTTCCTGACCATTGGCAAGAAATTCTTGTCTCAAGTGAGTCGAGTACTGCAACAAAGTAGTCAGTGAATCGGGTATAACCTGCAGGAGAAATATGAATATTGAATAAAACCCCACTTAAGAAAGATGAGGATAGGGCAAGAATGCAAAAAAACTCTTAGCAACATTCGCACGTAATACTGAAACTATATTACTGAATTCTTTATCTAACATAACTACGTCTATGTTCCGAAAGCACAAAAATAAAATCACAGGCTACCGGTGGTTGCAGAGATTCCACAGGAGCGGCTACGGAAGCTGCTTGGTCAGATTGCGATCTGCTCGAATTTCTTGCACCACTGAGGCCAGGTGCAGTGGTGACCCGTTCCAAAGGAGGTTGCTAGCCCAACAAAAACATAAAAGATTAACTTCTCTTAGAGAGGTAGGAAATTAATTTATACTCCATGAGGAAGTGCTCAATAAAGATGGCCTTGTGTAAAACCAATATAGAGTCTCTACGACTAGAACATAGTGCTGAAAGTCCAAACTTTCACCAACTTACATTTAGATCAATCCCTTCACCTCCACTTCCAAATCTTGTGGCTCCAAAAGAATTAAGTACAGCAGAAACAATCTACAAGATTAACAACCAAGAACATAAACATGTGTATTTGTGCTCATACAATCATCTGAAAAGTCATATAGTTACCCGATTGAGATCAGGAAAAGCTCCATCTCCCTGCTCTGATATATTGAAGGTCCCTACTACCATACCAGGACCTCGACTGCCTGGATTGTTACCACTACTTGATGTTGGTTCAGTTGCTGCAGATATTAGAAGCTTGGTATTCAGAATGCTAGCTGCACAACCTTGAAACGTAGCATGAACAGAGCGAAAAAACAACCTAAAGAGGGATCTACAAGGTCGTGCATACAATTATGTCGGACAACTTGGGTTGGTAAATTTGGGACAACATACTCATTTTAAAATGGATCAATCTAGCAAACTGAAAAACATGCATAATTTTGCAGACAGCCTATGGTCAAATTATAATGTCTAAGCACTAAGCTCAAACTACTTTCAATTCCCACTGATTGTTGCTTTTGAGCTGTTGTGTCATTGACATTTTAATAAATATGGAGCTTGCAGCTCCTTTCTGTGACCTCATTAGGTGACTATTGAATAAAACAATGCATGACATATAAATTTGCCATAGATTATTCAATACCCTATTACCGTAGTTTTCTGATTATTTAAGCCATAATCACTGAGCAAGTCAGAGGATGCTTTTCTCCGATTATGCATAGGTAAGTAACTTATAATTTACTTATTGCCATATTTGCTGATTATCTTAAATACTTTTGTTTTGTTTGGGGGGGGGGGGGGGGGTGTCATTCTAATAGCTGTGACAAGCAATTTAAATTAATTGTTCTATTGTCAGTTTTCTAATAAAACAATTCGAATAATCATAATCTAACATAAAAAGGGCGACAAGTGTGTTCATATCTTTTTACTAAACTTATAATTTTGAACTAGTAAAAACACTTTCAAAACTCAAAAACAGTTTGAAAAAAAAAAAGAAAAATCTTTCTTTTTTTTTTAGTCATTTTATCTAATTCATGGAATAGGTGATGATCCAATGGTTCTTACTCAGGGAATCCTTGCCTTAGCTTATGATTTTTTATTGAACCATCATGGTTATATCCACATCCCAACCAAACTCAAATCCAAATATAAGAAAAAGTTATCCCAACATCACTGTCCTCTGCGGCATTTAGACTTCATGTAAGTCACAAGATAAACACAAAAACGAATTCAGAAAAAAGAGAAGGAACTGTGATATGTGATGCAATTTGTCTATCAAGATGAATGTTTGTAATATGTATCAAATGCTTAGGGCCTTCAGGGTTGATTAACATAATGTAATAATAACCCAAACCTGCATGATCAGACAAGCTCTCTGGCGACGGAGCAACTGGTTGTCTCACAACCAGGTGCAGTGTGTGACCATCTTCCACATCTATAAATTTTGTATTAAGAAATACAAGTAAAACAAGTAATCCAAAAGTCAAAACTTTAAATAGTATAATCCATCCTCTGAAATTAACATACTGTATTTGTAACAAACACTATATATATATATAGTTAGCGTAAATAAAATAGACATCTGACAGAATAACAAATATTAACTAATGACTAGTGCCATAAAATTCTCCACTGTATCGGGACAAACACCTTAGCTAAGTTATCCTGGCATGAAAAGGTACGTACCTTACTAATACATTTAAAAAAAACAAAAACCAAAAAAAAAACAGGATATGTCATTTATTTACACAAATTTACATTTACAACCGGCAAGAAGCTACCTGGCTGCCTGTATTTACATCCAGATTGAAATCTTCAAGGTCAAATTTCCATGACAACCAATCCTAATAATGAAGGGTTTCAGAAAATGAAGTTACTCGGGACATACTGTAAACATACTCATAACATTAAAAAATTACTCCATAAGATGCTAAAATGAGAAGTATGCTGCGTCGATTGAAATATTAGATTATGTATACAATATGATAACATCAGCATCAGCGATTGTCAAATCTGATAAAATACAATACTAACTCTTAGACAGATAATTGCAATAGCTCCTTCGTATTACTTCAAAACACAAAGTGACGAAATGTAAGCAGCCAATCATTAGATCAAACATCCCGAGGAAATCAAATCTAGAGCATAAAGAATCAAAGGATACGATAAGCTGAGAGGAGCTGGTCATCCTTCAAAACTTTACCGCGACATATAAGGCGTTGTTGCTGCGACAAAACGCCAGTTAAAGAAGCAATCTGTTCCTTTAGTTCAGGAACAGGCACCTGCAGCCAAAGTGCAAACCAAGAAACTCAGAACCATTTGAAACGATTAGAAATCACAAGCAGATTTCATAGTTTCCAGCCAGTGCCAATATTCTTTAGTATAATTACAGTGACATTAGTACACAAATATGCATGTGTCTGGTGATATGCCAGGTCTTCATCCTTAAAAAAGTAAAATCTCACCAACAGTTCTGGGATCTAGTTAAACAGAAATAATTAACTTGCACCTCCTTTCCCTTACTGCTTCCTTCTCTTATCTGCACATTAATCGGGCAAGATATTTCAGCCAGTGCCCGAACTACAGCACTTGCTACCCTTGCCTCAAATTTAATCACACATCAAAATGTCCCAACTTTTATAACCATCAACTCCTCAATTACATCGTTACCAGTTCCCCCTCACAACCAAAAAGCCTTTCCTATCAAAAGACCATAATATACTGTTGCCATTAAAAATCACTTAGTGATAAGAGTCGATTTTACTTGTTTTTAAGCCCGTTGTGTTTATATTTTAGATTCATTTATCGCCTAAATCTTGCCACATTTGTGTTTAATCAGTGCGTTAAGTGATTTCAGGCCTTAAGTGGATACAATCGAAGAAAGGGCAAAAAAATGACGTATAAAACCAAGTTTAGACCAAGATGTTTTGCACCCCCACGCCCAAGCGCAGCCATAATAACACCTGGGCGCCCAAACAAGCATGAAATAAGTTGGAGTTAGGCAGAAGGGCGCCTAGGCGGCATTTCCCCACGCTTGGGCGCCACATTCGCCACACCTTCCACGTTTAACCGCCATTTCTGTATGTTTAGAGACCTAATTTGATAAAGTGTCCTTCTACAAAGTTGTAGAGTTATGTCTTATCTTCATGTGGGAACTTGAATCATTCAAAATCGGAGGTCTGTGGAAAAAGTTATAAAGAAAACACGATTGTTGCGCTGAAAAGTAGGAAAACGGTTCAGAGTTCGAACTGTGGCGCCCAGGTGCCACTTTCTCACGCCTGGGCGCCATGCAACTTGTTCCCCAAGCCACTTAGGCCACCGAGACCGTGCCTAGGCGCCATTTGGGTCACGCCTGGGCGTCGATGCAGCGGTTTTAAAGGTATAAAGGCCAAAAATGAAAAGAAACCAGGGGGGTTCGAATTCTAATTGAATTTTGGGGATTTCTTGGGATTGGGACCTCACTTTTCATCACTTTAGAAGAGCAAAAGAGAAGGGAAAGTAGAGATTCAAGCCTCCAATTAAAGATTCGATCATCAATTCAACATAGGGAGTTTCTTAACTTTAGATTCATCTTTGTCTATGAACATGGATTTTATGCTTAGCGTTTCCTTTATGCATTTTATGAGCTAAATTGTTGAACTAGGGCCATGAGAAGGCCATATTGTTAGTATTGTGATAATAAGATCGCTTTCCGTTTCAATTCGTATATTGCTATGTGCTGTGATTTTGTGGTTGAATGCCTTACATATGCTTGATCACCATGTGTTTGCTATCATGCCTAGGTGAATTATTCGAGAGAAAATTGACTTAGGGTGCAAGAATTTCACACCATCACCGACCACATAGGAATTGCCCTAGACATAGGTAAAGATTCTCGGGTGAAGTCATTCGATTTTAATCGAGAAAACTCTAGCTCTTTAATGCATGCTTAGTGTTAGATTTCCGAGTAGACATACTTAGGAAACCGTCATTTAAGTATAGGAGTCTATCACGAAACATCGTTTATTCTTTACCTTAGGAGCTTTCACCATAGCAATGTATGTCTAATGAATTAGTAATGATCTTAGGATAACAATACGCAACATGTGCCCGAACATGAGCCTTAGTCACCCATCCACCTTGGAAGTTTAATCCCTCTTTACTCTCTTTTTAGTTCTTCTACCTTCTTGCTTAGTTAAATCTCTATTTTAATTCCTTTTGTTATAGAAAATCATAAACTAAATAACTAGTCCTTGAGGTTCGACAACCTGGACTACCGTCCACTTATTACTACACACGAGCACGTTAGCTTCTAGCGTGTGTTACGATATCTCACATCGGTTCCACATGAAAGTGTGGAAGGACATATAAGTGGGGAGTCAACCCTTTACCTTTGACCATGGTTTTGGGTTAAGTTAGGGCTCCCTATCTTATATGCCTAACAATTTGGTCCGACCTGCCGGATGTGGGCCGGCTGCGGAAAGGGGCTACCCGATGGTGGGCCCAGGGGTTGCCACCCCGGATGTGGGCCTAGGGGGGTTGCCACCCGGGAAGTGGGCCTTGATATGGGTTGCCACCCGGAGTGTGCCGTCCGTGGACGTCCGGTTTGTAAGAGGGGTGGATTGTTACGATATCTCACATCGGTTCCACATGAAAATGTGGAAGGACATATAAGTGGGGAGTCAACCCTTTACCTTTGACCATGGTTTTGGGTTAAGTTAGGGCTCCCTATCTTATATGCCTAACAGCGTGTCAAGTTTTTAGCGCCGTTGCCGGGGAAATAAAATCTCACCAACAGTTCTGGGGTCTGGTTAAACAGAAATAATTAACTTGCACCTCCTTTCCCTTACTGCTTCCTTCTCTTATCTGCACATTAACCGGGCAAGATATTTCAGCCAGTGCCTGAACTACAGCACTTGCTACCCTTGCCTCAAATTTAATCACACATCAAAATGTCCCAACTTTTATAACCATCAACTCCTCAATTACATCGTTACCAGTTCCCCCTCACAACCAAAAAGCCTTTCCTATCAATAGACCATAAAATACTATTGCCATTAAAAATCATTTAGCGTGATGATTAATCAAATTACAGAAGAAAAAAGGTATGGCAATAAAGTAAAGTTCTTTAGAAAGTAGGAACATTTCAGGTACTTGGGTAAAAAGATGGTCATTTGAGTGTTGTCCAGACCATTTTACATCATATGCACAAACTTAATATCTAAAATCCTTCAAATGAAGAGATTGAAGTAGACATGAGACACATTGTTGTAGCAGCTCTGTCATCAAGACAAGACTACAAATGTGAGTGGCTTAACGAGAAAATAAGTAGTTCCTAAATAGAAAAGTGGTCAGATGTAAAACTAATTGGAGCCAATAAAAGATACAGTAAGCAGCTTTTAGCAGTACAAATGCGGTAGGGAAATATATATATTACGCATTTATCCACTCGCAAGGTGAAAGTTTGAGAATCCAATGTCTTGATCTTTATCTCAACAGTGGTCTCCGGACATTCAGTTCCAACATTTCCAGGTATCTTTATGTGCTCACGGCCATTACTTCCCATCTTATTCCAAATTCTCAAAACCTGAAATTACACATGTTTAGAAATGTTGAATAAAATCTCACAACAACAATGGGGAAAAGGTAATATGAACATTTCTATCAAAACCACATAAAAACAAAAAGGAGCAGCAATGAGGAGGAAAAAACTATTAAAAAGGCTCTTCATGGGAATATGATTGTGCATGTCTGCGTAGGAGGGTAATCTTCAAATAGGCCCTAGCAGCTTGACGAGATGTCCCTTTCTCCTGTGGTCAGGTTCAATTCATCAAGAGAAACTGACCATCTTCCCGTGTCCCCCACCCCACCCCACCCACCCAAGAACGATAGCCAAATGAACCTACACGAATATAACGTAGTTACCTTGCAGATTATAACCAAGGATGGCAATCAAATGCATCCCCTTTACCCATCATCTACACAAATGCTAAAGCTAAGACCAACTAGAGGCCTATAATGCCACCATCCGTCACCTTTCTTTAAAGTCTCTTTGAGCTCTTATTCTTTTCTTGTCTCAGTATTGTGGATAATTATCACTTACAATCTAGCAATAGCTATATGATAAAAAGGAAAAAGGACTATCTTTGATGATGAAGCTGTTGCAAGTAAAATTGACAAAGCTAATTGTTCCCAGGACATTGCCTATGATGGTAAAGAGTGACTAAAGACGAACACACACCATCCTAGAACATGGTATAGACCTTTTACCTAAAGGCAAATATCTCTGCTACAGCATATATGGAAAATCGTATCTATGTTTCCAGAAGGCATTTAAGTAATTAACGCAGTTAAATGCCAAATTATCACCAAAAAAAAAGCTAAATGCCAAATATTATTTTATAAAATTCACTCTATTCATAGCCAACCTCACTTCGCATTTCTCAAGTAGTCAAGTTTCAAAACGGAAGCTGTGTTATTTCTGTCCAGGCTTAAGTAAACTTCCATGCACCAAGACCCAATATCACTATCCAAGGGCTACATGAACAATGGGGATCTGATCATTGCCAAAAACCTAAACAAGTATCAATTGATCAGGTACTACTATATTTCCATCAATACTGAATCAAACAAAAGCCCACTGCTCTACGAGATTTCATTGTAGATTCTTCCATTAGCACAACATGCCAGAATCGGTAAAATCACCCCCTAGAGCTTTATCACTAGACTATAGAGCAAGATCTAGGAAAAAGAAACTCAGGCAGACAATCCCTGCTGATTCAACTTTCTAGATTAGTGTAGGCAATCAAAAGAAAAGAAATGGACACCTAAAAGAAGAACTTGAGTTGCCAACATTATCTCTATTTCGTGGGCATAGTTAAAAGACTATAAATTGACACCAAAAGAATCATCTCTCTTTACCAGTAGCATTGCTGCAAAACAATCAAATTAGTTCCAGTACTTTAGTTTAATCTAACAGAATCTTTTTCCAAAGCTTTCATTTAGCTGACGGTCCATCTTTCGAAATTGCTATTTGGACCGGGCGTTTACCTCTCATCTTTGCCTTTTAAGGATTGATGATTGATCCACCATTGCATAAAGGCATTTACGGTGGAATTCAATACTAAATACAAATGCAAGAAATCCCCACAAGCCAGAATGAGTGAAAGCTGCAGCCTTTAGTAGAAAGCAACTCGACTTCAATATTCAAATAAAGTCTGAACCAAGTAAAATCGAAAACAGTCATGAACCCTTTTCTTAATTCCTCAGAACAACACTCGACTAGATAATAATTCGTCCATTCCAAGAAATCTTGAAGAGGTAAATCCATTCTTTCTGGTCCGTTATTATGACGAAAACAAGAAAGTCCAAAACCCAAACCCTGAAACATAAATCGAACACTAACTAAAAACCCAGTTTTTGTGGTCCGTAAAACATGATGAACGAAACAAATCATCCGCCAATAACCCAAAAACAAATCCACGCAAAACCAAAGGGTTATATATAGAGAGAGAGAGGGAGAGAGAGACTTCACAGCAAATTATAAACATATTGATGGAAAGAGTTAGCAGACCTGAAAGGGTGGATTGACGAGAGATGAAGCCAAAAACGAAAAGCAAAGGAGAGTAGTCAGCACAGATGAATGAGAGAGAGAGAGAGAGAGAGATGAATCGGTGAAGGCTGATGAATTACTGATGTGTTATATTTGAGTATAGTTTTTATGCTTGTCGCGTAAGAAGACGATGATGGAGGATGGGTACTTTTGTGACCCTAGGATCGGAATACCACTTTCCTGAGTACGGCGGTAACCCCATTTTCACACTACTAATATACATACATACATATACATATATATATATTATTTATATATATATATTATAGAAAAGGGAAAGTATTATTGTGGTGTTGATGTTTTGGATCCATCACTTTTTCAAAACTACTATAATTACGACCTTTGAATTTACAGGTGATGATGTATGTTTCCATTTACATTTAAAGACCGTGACCCAACTAACAAAGTTAAGCCCATGATATTTGGGCCTGAACTACAAAAGGAAGAAAGCGTAGAAATGCTTGCAGCCCAATCCAAATAATGTGTTGGTCTACTAAACACAAGACCCAAAGCCTAGTAGCATCACAAATGTTCATTACCCAGGCCATGACTGTGTTCATCACAAGTCGTGTCAACTAAAAGGTTATATTTCCAACTTAACTATTGTTTATATGGATATGGGCCCTCTCTACATCTCTCACTCCAATCCCTCTTCATTGTATATTGAATCACTAATTACTCCATACCAAATTCTAGAATCTTCGAGCTCGGTCTCGGCTCAACCACAACTAGGTATATTTTATAAGGAGAGGATATTACATTTATTATATGATTGAATTCTCATTTTGTGAAACACGCTTGGGTGTGACCAAATTGAAAGGGGACTTGAATTTCCCAAGAATCCATGTTAGTATCTTTTAGTTTTAATAACAAAAACCATCTAATAAATCAGCTTCTTGTTTGCCAGTATCATATATTCTTAGTATTATTAATATTAATGTTAAACAAATCAAAATCCATGGCATTTTCGCGCTAAGCTTGGGAAACTAAAAGAAAAGTTATTAAGTGGGACTCATTTTGTTGTTGGCTCAAGAGTCAACAAAGTGAAAAGTACTGCCCCGTAATTATAGGCTTATAGCTGTGGATTGGATTGTGTTCCCCCCCAAAATTCTCTTCTTTTGCTTCAAAACATCCCAAAGATTATTAATCTCCACCCGAAATTACAGAACTCTCCTTAAATTGGTCTTATAATTACAAAACTCTCCTCTCTAACCCGGATGCTTTTACTTTATCGATGGAAGGAATTGACTATGCGAGAGTATGTGTCATTGTAAATGTAAATGTGGAGTTCCGTGTTTATGTGTTTACCTTCTGCTCGTGTTGGAATACAATAGTACATGCAAGGTATTAAATTTTGGTATCGGTATCGGTATCGATATTGGGGTAGTAAATTTACGGAAATTTTGATGAAAATTTTGAGATATTCAAAATTTCGATATCGATTTTAAAGAAATCGTGGATATTTATAGAATTATTTGAAAATTTGCAACGAAACTTTGTGTAACTTTAAATATCATAATTATGCATTTTTTACCTAAATAATATTGTATATATAATATATGTATAGTGAATTTTGTTAAGTAGTATGATTAAAATATGTGGCGAAAAATATAAAATAAATATGATTTGAGAGTAAAGTAATAATCAAATCTCCTAAAAACTTCATTAAAACAAAAAACCACAATTTTAATACAAATCATCATTTAAAACCATATTGAGTTTTTTGGAAGATCGAAATCACTATCATTGGTCTCTCTTCTCCCACCACTTTCGTACTACATGTATAAATTATTAGTCAAATGTTGACAATATTCATCTCATGACATTGAATGTTGGGGGTACTGCATGTAATGATGGTAATATCCTTCTGATATTGTATTCTGCTGAACCACAACGGGCACAATATATTCGACAATATTCATTCCATAAATATATTTTTTGAAAAAAAATCTAATGTGAATTAGTGAATACATGATTTATTTGCACAAGAATTGACATAAAGATCACACTTTCCAAAATGAATGTATAGTACACGTAGTATGAGCAAGAATACCAAATTTTGAATTTTTTTGAGTATGGTCGATATTTCGAGATATTTCAGGATATTTCGGGAATTTCGGGATATTTTGGGAATTTCGGAAAATTTCGGTGGATATTTGACAAAGTATTTTTTATTAAAAATTCAAAATTTAGGGAAATATCGAAAATATCGGTAAATATCGAAAAATATCGAAAATGTCGGGAAATTTTGATAAATATTCTGCAAAATTGGATAGAAGGTGAGATTTCGCTTCGAGACCCACAGAAATTTCGAGTTATCGGAGGATATTTAAGACCATGAGTACATGCAATGTTGGTGTTGAAAATGAATGGAAGCCACAAAGTTGCTCGACTTGCAGTTTTTTTGGTCATGTGATAAAAATTGTCCTGCTTTAGTTAAAAAGAATGATAGCACTTGACCAGTTAAGATTTATGTTCCAAAACACAAGGGACTTCATCCTTCTTCGGTAAAAACACATTCTGATGAATGACGAAGTGTACTAGACAAGAAAACTGGATCACACTTTAAGACGGATAAGGTAACTGGAAATGAGATAGAGGATTTTGTACCAATATCAAATACTCTTGCAAATCTAGTGGATGAAATACTTAGTGATAATTATTCTTTAGATCAGGACCCTATTAGTAAAGCAGCCCTTAAAATATGGTTAAATGATACTAGTGGTTTGTTGGAATTTGCGATACATGGTACTAGATGTTTTTGGGTTCAACCCGTGAGCGTGGACCAATCGGGTGGAATTGTCTATGCTATTTTAGGTCTTCTTTCTTCCAATCTTTTTCCTAGTTTGGTTAGGATGTTAGATTAGGGTTTTTGTCGTTTTCTATTTTTAGCTCTTCAAAGGTCCGCCTTTGTAAGATATAAAATTTTATCTTTTATTTGAATGAAATTAAATTTTTCAATTTTTTTTTATTTAATTTTCAATAAGTGAAGGTTTTTTTTGAAACAATAAGTATGGAAAATAAACGAGAGAGGGTTGTAATTCGGAGCAGATCTTTTATTCCACAATAAAATACCACAATATTATCATATTATTGTGGGATTGACAAGTGTCCATTTAAAAAAACCCGTTAATAATAATTCAAAATGATTGGACACTTATCAATTCTATAATAAAATAATACTATTGTGATACACCATTATCAAATAAAATATCCGTTTCCATTCGTAATTATCCCAATAATTAGTTATTACCAATAAGAGCACATAAAAGATCGATTTCCGTTGCCACATGAATGATATAGTCATAACTCCTGCAGTTGGCAACCTGTAACAGTAATTAAATTGTGAAAAGGGCAAAATAGGAAGAACAGAATAATGATCCCCCGACAGACATTATCACTTGTAACAGTAAGCTCCGCTCCAAACCTTTCCATACTCCTCCTCCACTCAATCCGTCAGTCGGGCAAAGTTTTAATTTAAACTCGGCTTGATCACGTCTAAATATATTTTAAAAAATGCATATTATATTTCATCATAATTGGTAAAAAAATACATGAGAGGGGCCGAATGGGAGCGGTTTAAAGGAAAAATACTTTTTCAAACTCTTTCCAGTTTCCATACATACATATTCTCTCTCTCTCTCTCTCTCTCTGTGTATAATTAGGAGAGAGAAGTGCAAAGAATTATTATAGGAAAGTTTGACGAGTGTTTGAATTCTGGGCTTCTTTTCAATTCAAGACAATTACATTATTATTATTATTATTATCTTCATCTTGCAGAAGTATATTTGGTTTGAAGAACACACACAGAACACAGCACACCAGAGTGCAAGTCGGGAGGGACAATGCTGTTGTGTTTGAGGTGGTGGTCACTATTCATGGTTTACCTTTTAACCACTCTCCTTCTTCTTCTTTCTTCCACACCCCTTTCGTTTTCACTTGAACACCACTCTTTCTTTCCCACTCACCAGATATTCCAAATTTCAGGTGCGTTACTTACTATTTTGCTTATTATTTTCCTCTTTATATGTATGTATGTATGTATATATATATAGATATATTATTCTTTGAGGGTTCCAAGTTGTTTTTCATATGTGTGCAGGGAAATATAGTAGTGGGGTGGATTTGGGTTGGGGTATAAGTAGAGAAAGATTGGTAGCTGATAATTCAAGTGAAGAAGGAGAAGTGGATGATGAGTACTCCTCAAGTAGTGGTAGTAGTCTAGTGTTGGCTCCACGGAGAACATACAGAAAAGACCCTCTTGATGGTTTTCAAAGATACAGGGGAGGCTGGAACATCAGCAATCGCCATTACTGGGCTGTACATCTCTCTCTCTCTCTCTCACCTAAGCTTTTTAGTTTTCCCTGTAAATGTTACTTTTTTTTTTTTTTTTGAGACTTGTAACTTCCACCTGGAAAAAGGTGGCCTTTTTCCAGACTTTTCTTCTTGAACTAGTTTACTTTTTCCTCTTAAGTTTTTACAATTAGATTTCATGTGTTCATTGGATTTCTGGAGTTGTTTTAGGCTATAAAGAACATATGTATCAAATTGAAGAGTTGATAAGTAGGTATTTATATATATATATACGGGATGGAGCCGAGGGGCTGGAGGGTGCGCTCGCCCCCCACCCCCCTAAATTTTGAAAAATTATTTTTTTTACCTTACAAAATTTTTTATATTTGATTTTCGCCTCTCAAAATCGAAAAATATCGCCCTTTCTCCATTTTCTTTGAGGCCCCCCCTCCCCAACCCAAACTTGGCTATAACGAAAGAGATATAAAAGTATAAAATATGGTAAAAGTTTTAATTGAACCTAATTCTTTATTATATTTTCCACAAAAAATATAGCGTACCGCACCGCGATGGACAAGCCCCCCACACCCCCTTGAATCCTTCATTTACCAACAATTTGCCCCCCCCCCCCCCCCCCCCCAAGTAAAATTCCTGGCTCCGCCCCTCTATATGTATATATATATCATTGAAGTAGATGAACCCCTTAAAAAAGTTTAAACCTTTGAAGGATAGAATAGAGAAAATGGTGAAATTTTGGTTGAGAAAAATTAAGTAAGGATGCTAGCTGTTTGATTTTATGAAATATCTTAAAATGATTACTAGTCATCTGGTAATGGCACACACATCATTGCATATTTGCCATTTTTTCATTCTCAATTTCAAAAATTCTTATAGAAAAACATTATAAAAAGTTGCCCACATTTTAAAACATCCAGATGGAGTGTTTTCAAGTTTCCTTTTTCTTTGCTTTCATGGATCAGATGAATTTAGCTAGCTCAATGTACATGTATATTCCAAAGGTACAAGATCAAAAGCATTTCTATTTTCCACCATACTTGCACCATATGGACTAACATAACAAAACACATTGTTTCATTCTCACTTTTCTTTCAAAAACACTATTTTCAATGAAAATCAAGCCAAACAAAACCAAGTGTCATGGATATCGGAAGATTTTATTCTTTTGGTTGATTGTTTGATCTCTGACACTGGAACACCAACACTTTCTGATAGCGAAACACAAATCCCTTTCAAAATCCGAAAAACTGATTAATCTTAGGAATATTCGTGGAGATAATATATGGATTAATTCAATGCTGATAAAAGCTTTGACCAAAGTCAGTTAACTTTTGTTGTTGAAGCTGACATGATATCTTTCTCTTAGTTGGAAGCATTACTACCACATGGATTGCTGCTATTTGATCTCATATTTGCGACTTGATATTGACAAAACGACCCTTTAAGGCGCATATAATTTTTTGTAAGGAGAGCGTGTTATTGCTTTGAAATGGTCTAGGATACATGAGGCATTCTTACACTGTATCTCTAATTAGTTTATGCTCCAATTGTGGATTAGGATGTAGGTCTGAGACTGTCCGACTCCCCATGTGTAGATTGTGGGTTTGGTGAATATATTTATTCATATTTCTTTGTTTAATGTTCACCAACTTTTAGCCGGTTTAACTTATGAATGTTTGATATTGGGCTGTTAATTTGTTAGTTAATATCTTCTTCTCATCCATATCATTTCATGCTTAATTGCAGTCTGTCAGTTACACCGCCGTTCCATTTTTTGTTATTGGGGCAGTCTGGTTTGTGGTCTTCGGGCTTTGCTTATCTATCATCTGTCTCTGCTACTGTTGCTGTCGAAGGGAGCCTTATGGCTATTCTCGAATTGCTTACGCCCTCTCTCTCATTTTCCTCATACTCTTTACCATTGCTGGAATGTACTCTCTCACTCTCTCTCCCTCTCTCTCTCTCTCTCACACACACGTACACACGTGCAGGCTTTACTCGTTTTGAAACTAATTTTTGGCCACAAATTTTCAGCATTGGATGTGTTGTCTTGTACACGGGCCAGGGAAAATTTCATAGCAGTACAATAAACACTTTGGAATATGTCGTCCACCAGGCAGATGTTACATCTGAGAATCTTAGGAATGTGTCCGAATATCTTTCTGCAGCTAAGCAAATTAATGTGGATCAAGTTTCTCTCTCTTCTAACGTCCAAACAGACATTGATCAGATTCAAGCCAAGATCAGCTCTTCAGCTAGTACACTTGCCGATAAAACCCAAGATAACTCAAAAGACATCAAGCATCTAATTGAATCAGTGTAAGTCAATTCCAATTCAAATATACTTTTAATATCCATGTTCGGATTGAAAGTCATATGCTAATGTTCTTACAGGAGATTGGCTCTTATCATACTCTCTGCTGCTATGCTTCTTCTTACATTTCTTGGATTCGGTATGCCTACTGTCCTCATTTCTTGAACTCGAGACAATATTTGAGCTTGTTTTAACAATTTTCTCTTTTCAGTGTTCTCAATTTTCGGCATGCAGTTTCCCGTGTACATGTGAGTGATATAAGCTATTTCCTTAGAACGACTCTCTCTCGTGTAACCCAATCAATGTCTAAAAGAGTTGAATTTGTTGTTTCAGCTTGGTGATCACCGGATGGATTATTGTGACCGGAACATTCATATTGTGTGGCATTTTTCTTCTTCTCCACAAGTACGTTCAACTAAAATACGATCCCATATGTAATTATCGCACCATTTTCCATGTCGGGAATCTTATCTTAATGCTCGGGTTTTCAATTATAGTGTGACAGGAGACACTTGTGTCGCAATGAATCAGTGGGTCCAATATCCAACCGCTCACACAGCTCTAGACGATATATTGCCTTGCGTGGATAACGCCACTGCTCAAGAGACCTTAACAAGAAGCAAGGAAGTAACATCCCAATTAGTCGATTTGGTTAATACAGTCATCAGTAATGTCTCTAACATCAATTTTGCCCCCAATTTTGTACCTTTCTACTTCAATCAATCTGGTCCTCTTGTTCCAAGCCTTTGCAATCCATTTAATCATGACCTGACCGATCGGGCATGTACATCTGGTGAAGTGGATCTCAACAATGCTACACAGGTACAACTTCTTCCAAGCTTCTTATATATAGAAGAGTATTTCAAAGGTGTAGAATTATTATGCAGAGAGGGAGCTAATAAAGGGCTGTCACCGGCGGTTGCCCGTATCACTCGTCTAGAATTTCAATTTTATATACAAATTAAATGGAAGTTAACGTTCTTCATCCTTCACATTCCTATATAGCATCTTGAGTGATATGCATAATGTCATAACAATAGCCAAATTGACTATATTGTATTAATGTCCCTAAGAGTTCCAATATGACCAACGAGCCGAGCGGCTCGAAAAAAGCTCGACTCGAGCTCGAGCTGAGCCTAACGAGCTTTTCTGTCAAACCGAGCTCGAGCCCAACTATGCTTGTCCGAAGGCTCGCGAGTCTGAATAAAAAATAATTTTTTTTATTTTTTTAATATATATATATATTAATATAAATTAATAATAATATAGTTTTTTATTTTTTTTTCTGAGCTCGAGCTCGAGCTCGGCTCGGCTCACCCAGGCTCGAGTTCGAACTAGCTCGAGCTCGTTTGGGGTTTTCTCAAGCCATCGAGCTCGAGCTCGGGCGTAGAAATTTGACCAGGCTCGGCTTGTGGGCACCCCTAGTTCCAAAGTACCACAAAATAACCCCCAAGATCCGCGTGGTTTTACATGGGTCAGTTCAGCCTATGTCCCGAGCCCACGACCTGAAAAGCTGAACCGTCTGATTAAGACAGGTGGCATCATCTTATGAGGCCAAACGTCTAATTATAAGCATTACACCCTGGATATATATACTCCCAATGACAGCCGCCCAAGGGGACAAGATTATTACTCCAAATTCTCTGATATTCTCCACTGTGCATTGTACACGAACCTAAAGTACTTGATCTACAAGTTTAAGGCAAGTAATCTAGTATTATCTGACATAATCCGATAGCTATAACCTAAGTAATTGAACTATGTAAGACTTGATCCTGGATATAGGTACGTAGGCAACTTGACAAGAGACACAAACTTGACAAGTTGTCACATGTCGGATGCACCATATTCGTGTTATCCGGGTTGTGACCGACCATTGCTTTGGTTCGAGTTCCTGTCGAGCAACCCAAAACAATGAGATCAAGATTTCTGACTAAATCTATTATCTATGTTTGATGACAATGCAGGTGTGGAATGGCTTCGTCTGTCAAACATCACCAAACGGCATCTGCACCACGCCTGGTCGCCTGAATCCAACTATGTACGGTCAGATGACTGCTGCTGTAAACGTGAGCTACGGCTTGTATCATTACGGTCCATTCCTGGTTGATCTTGAAGATTGCACGTTCGTGAGGCAAACATTCATGGAAATAAATGCGATGTATTGTCCAGGCCTAAGAAGAGACAGTGAACGAATATATGTTGGACTGGTGATGGTTTCTTCGGCAGTTATGCTGTCTCTAGTGTTTTGGGTTATATACGGAAGAGAGAGGCGCCACCGTGTCTATACCAAGGAACATATGCCGAGAGGAGACGAAGGTGATAATAATAAGGCTACTTAGTTAGGTTCATAAATAATTGTTTCTCGTTGAATTTTTTGCTTAATGTATTTGTGGTGCAGTGCTTCTTTAGTTAGTTCGAATTACATGGAGATATTTCGTTGCCACATAATATGTGAAATTACCTTATGTTAAATTAGGATGTTTAGAAATGTCATTTGTTTGTTTGATTGTTTGTTTACCGGTTGTAGATCTAAGACTGACATGCATGCTGAACTGGCCGTTGACACCAAAATATATAAGTGATCACACAAATCGCACCACCACAAAGTTGGCATCGAATAGGGGATAATTGCACCGACCTCCCCTGAACTATAAGCATTTGGTATTCGTGTCTCACATTTGAAAAATTGGCATGAACCTCTCCTATTTTACTTTTTTCATTATATTTTATAGTTAAAGACTCAAATACTCTTCACTTTTGAAATATAAAAGGTTAACTTTCACTTATAATGTGGTGGAGAATGAAAAATTATCAAAATAGCTTCAAATGACATAATAATGAAAAAAAAAATAATGTGGCATCCACAATTTAAAGTTCTAGAAATATAACTATAAACTCTTAAAAGAATATAATCTTCATTAACCGTGAATTCTTTCTATGGTTCATAAATATTATTGCTTAAGTATGTCAACATAATTCAAACATGTTTCATAACCCGAATACTTCTAATTTTCTTATTTTACAAAAAGACATAAGTACAGAAGTAAGAACCTGACAAATCTTATATACTTAAAATTCTATTTATTCAAATAATAATTCTTCATAATAAAATCCAACAACTTCTTCCAAAAAGGTGCTAATTTAGAAGTAGTATATTTCTATTGAAAAATAACAATATTACCAAAAAAAAATGTAATTGCACCTCTTATATACTTTTTGTTCTTAAATAGATATGGTAATATTTGTAAAATAAAATAAAATTATGACTATTTCATAATAACAATGATATAATCTAGTAAAAGTTCAAAACCTAAAAATTAGCACAACATAAAACTTGTTCTTTCTTTCTTGAAGCTTGACTTAATCGAATAATAACGAAAGCCCATATCATCCCCATAAATTCTTGAACATAAATGTGAATTTGTACCAAGTACAATATGAAAATACAAAAAGAAGTACTAATTTTTTAAATTGAAGATTGCCATTTATAAAATAAGACAAATGGTGTAACAAATTAAATTAGCAAAATCAAAATAACATATTTTTTCTTGAAATTTTGCATTAATTGTATTACGAGAGTTCAAATTAATATTTTTAAGTAATATCTTTTGGGATCATAAAATGATTCACGACTAATTTCTTTTATTAATTTAAAGTTTAGAAATCGTAATGCTACATTTCTAGAATTTTTTAATTGAAGATGCTTTATTGTTTGTTTTTTTATTAACTATGTAATCTAGTGGTATTTTTTCATACTCCAATAAATTATTAATTCAATATTTTTTGGCCCAAATTTGAAAGGTTTTTTAGTCTTTTATTAGTAAATTTAATGAAAAAATTGAAAAAAGGAAAGTTTATGCCAATATACCAAATATTGAGGGGTGTGGATGCATGACTATAGTTTTAGGGAGGTTGATGCAATTTTTCCCATCTAATAGTATTATATTAATCTTAAAAAAATAGTATTATATTAATGAAAGATAATTTGATTCTTTATTATATTAATATAGTTTAAGCTGGTTGGTAATGGTATGATTGTAGTACATGAATATTAGTTGGATTAGTATAACATGGTCGGCACGCTTCATAATTTACTCATAAATTTAGTAAAATGATCTATATTCTTCATTGCCCCATCAAGAATTAATTAGTGTATATATATATGTATATATCAATATTTATCGTGATATTTGACGTATTGAATTTACCGAACAAGTAGGTTAGGTGTGATGTTATGTGATAGTTTTTTTCTTTTAGTTATTTATTAGCAAAATATACGACACAGTTGAACTGGATTGGGGGGACTTACGTACCGTCACGTTACGTTATGGTGCAGCCATTTATTGAATTTAAGAGCCAAGTTACATAAAAAATACAGGGAGAGTTCGTGAAGTACTAAGTAAGAATGAGAGTAATTTTATTTATTCAAAAATGAATATTTAATAGTAAGATATACAGGGACACCTATGAATTCTAAAATCTCATAAATTCTATGTTTGCAACTTTTCTTGTAACTTTGAAAGCTGCTTCACTTAAACCATCATAGCTATATGGTGAATTTTTTTATTTTTTTTTTGAGTTTTGAAACTTTTTATGATCAAGAAGGTTAAATAAATTAATTATTGAGGTATTCTTTCTTGAGTTTTTAAAAGCGGTATGAAAAACTTCGGCTATGTTTGTTTCTATTTTGGAGGTTTTTTTTTATGAAAATTTTGGTAAAAAAGTTTATTGGGAGTTGTGTATTTTGGTGAAAATGTGTTTGGTTTTGTGTTTAATTTTATTTTCAAAAAAGACAAAAGTTACTGTAGCAATCAAATTACGGAAGTTTTTGTCTGAAAAATTATGTTTATAATTAGTTAATGATTGAAAAATATAATAGAAAATTTATATAATATAAAAAAGTAAGCCAAAAGTGCAGAAAGGTGTAGGGTGGTGTGGGCAATTTAGCTGTCAGAAATGTTTGGCCAAAAAATACCTGTTTGGTAAAAAATGGATAAGTCAAACGAGTTTTGACCAAAATTTTGGCCAAAATATAATTTCAAAATAGAAACAAACAAAGCCTTCCATTTCTGTTAGTAGAGTGATGTTATATATCACTGATTATTGTTCATTTTTTATTTTTTTTAAGTTTGATAGGAAATGAATGCCAAAAAATGTATTTGATTTGATTTACTTAATTTATAGTTATCATAATAAATATATATTTTATATGATGGATGAAAAAAAAGGTGAAAAATAAATGGTAAAATAAAGTATTTTCCAATTGCATTTTGTGTCCCATCCCGACTTAATATCCCATACCAATTACCTTCACTTGCAACTTCTCTTCTTCTTTTCATGATCTATAATTCTAAGCAATTCCAAATACTTCAACCCAAACACAACCTTACAATATTTAAGCATTAAATAAACTTAGTTAATTCTTTTTTCATTGAATATGATTTATAAGAAAAGCAAATAGATTTAAATAGGATTTGTTGGTTGATATAATTAAATAACTTATAACTGAATATGATACAATTAAAAAACGCAAATCTTCGTAGTTTAAATCTACAATTTGTTAATTTTATCAATTTAAATTAAATATTTTGTTAATTTATAAACTATAAATTTATAGATTACAAGATTTAAATGATTTGTTAGTTGATAAGATTTAATTAAAAAATATTTAAATAATTATAATAATTCTTCATAATTCTTGAATTAACAGATTATAAGATTCAAATAATTTATTAATTTTGAAAACTTAAATTGATAAATACATTTAAAAAAAATGAAGGAATCATCGGTTAAATTAATATAGTGCTTACTATTGCAAGGTTGTGTTTGGATGAGAGCATTTGAATAACTTATGAATTTTCATGAAAAACTATTTTAGTATCTTTTAAAGTTTAAAGAGGAATATGCGATAGTTCAATGAAACATTTTGTATTTAGTCCACAATTCTATTATCTATATCACTTTTATTTAAGTTTGGTTAAATATCCCACCCCCACCCCCACCCCCACCCCCTATGTTTTTGAATTTTGATGATAGGAGGAAAAATGGTCCATACACACATACTCTCCATAATTCATGGCCCAATTCACTCTCCAATATTCAACTCTTTTCTCTAGAATACTCGACAATTGTCCTTCACACTGGCCCACATCTACACATGTCCAGCCTGGATTCCACATTTCCAATCAATCCATTTTTTCCTCCTTCACCTTTTTTCTTCTTCTTCTTTTATACTTAATCCAAATATTATTTATCAAGCTTCAAATTAAATACCACCACTTGTTTTCTGTACTGTTTATTCCTTCCTTTTCTTTTCCTTTTTTAGCCTTTTTATCCGTGTAATCCAGGTCGGTGGTAAATTTCACATATTACAGGACGGTTATTCTTTCTAGTCGAATCCAATAATATTATTCAAACTTATTTAAAATATAATCAAATTTCAAAATTTATATTTAATCTTATTTAATTATTAATTGAGTCGAGACGTCATTAAAACTTATTAATAATACAATCAAATTTCAAAATTTATATTTAATTTTATTTAATTATTAATTAAATCGAGCTCAAACGAATTTTAATAGACCTAAACACAAATCGAGATCGAACAGTGTAATTTCTTTCTACATATTTTTATCATTTTTTATTAATCAAATCAAGCTCGATCAATCTTCAAAACTTATCAAATACAAAAAAATTATTTAAATTTAATTTGATAAATTAATGAATCGAGCCCAAACAAAATATCGAGTAATTTGATTCATATTCCATCCCTATTTCCAACCGCAGCTGAGGTAATTAAGGTTCATTTTTAAGTCCAACCGCAGCTGAGGTAATTAAGGTTCATTTCTAAGTCCAACCGCAGCTGAGGTAATTAAGGTTCATTTTTAAGTCCAAATCCCAAACCCCAAAATTCAAAGTTGCAAACATCAAAGCTTTGAATTCTTCAATTCAACATAATGACGCCATACCTGCAAGCTGAAATTTAAAACTGGTAAAAAGTAAATATTAAATATATCAAAAAATAAATAAGAAAAAATCAATGAACATAACTTAAATAAAATAATAACGGGAGGGAGTGAACGGAAATGTACCTTAGACGAAACGAACGCAAAGATGCCATACGTACGACGGACGGAAAACAGTCACGGCGAACGGAAACGTCAACGGACAATAAACGGCTAACTGAAATAGAACGCGAACAAACACGTAAATAAATAATACCCAAAGGCTGCAAACACCAAGAGAATGACACTTAATTGATCTTTGATTATTTTTGCAAACAACCAAACAAACTCAAAACAACAAACAAAACTTGGATCACTTTTGTATGATATTTAGATTCAATTATAATTTTCTGGTGCTCAATTAATTTTTAGATTCTTCTGTAAATGTGATGAGAAATTGGGAAAACTGCATCACTAAATGTCCAAAATGTCCTTCAATTTCCATGTCATATGTACAACGGAGAGTGATTATATCGGTTCCCCCGGACTGCTTCCAAAAGTTGCTTAGGTGTTACCGATCGCCGGTGTACAAAAAAACCGCCGGAATTCTGACATCATCAAACGCCGTCTCCGTCGAAGACACAATACCAAAATAGCCAAACCTGAAATTCGGAGTTCTTTCATCAGAGATCCTCTGCTTTAGACATGATTGAAAGTCGGCTCGGTCGCGGCTGAAAGTCGGCACGGCGACGCTGCTGATGAGAGGAAGGACGAATCAAAGCCGCTAAAGCTCGCTTCATCAGATCTCCTTCGACAGTACCGATTCGCACCAGAGAATTCGTCATCGCCGATCTCCTCATGTTCAACCTGTGCGGCGAGTACTGCATCGACTGATTTCCAGCTCCGGCGAAGCTGTTCTTATGCAAAGCACACCGAAACGAACCTGGATGAGTCGTCGGCGAGCACATAC
This sequence comes from Buddleja alternifolia, assembly GCA_019426215.1. Lineage (NCBI taxonomy): Eukaryota > Viridiplantae > Streptophyta > Magnoliopsida > Lamiales > Scrophulariaceae > Buddleja > Buddleja alternifolia. The sequence continues at coordinate 448,509 of CM033394.1, forward strand.
ACGTCCTCTTCTGAATGTTTCCGTTGCTCCTCTGCAACACCTGGCTACGCGGCGCCGACGCAATTGACCGGCGTGGAGATATGGATCTATCAATCGAGAATCGAACAGACGGCGCCGGAGTCGGCGGAGACAGGCCGTGGAGGTTCACGCGCGACGGCGACACTGAACGCCGCTGATTGAAGAAACCAGCCGACGGAGACGAAGTATAGTAGCTGCTGGAGGAAGCAAACGAGGAAGACGACGACGGCGCCATAAATGAAGAACCGTCTGACGTCATCATCGTGGAATTATAGAAGGGACCGGACCGTTGAAAAGCCGACGCGCTCGATCTTCTAGAGGATGTAGCCATTAACAATATTTAAGAAAGCTAGAAAAAAAATTATATTCTTCTTAGAGAGAGAGAGAGAGGAGAGAGAAGAAAAGTTTATATTATTAGAGCTATATTTTTCTAAAAGGGCCCTGAGGCTCTTCAGTTTGGCAAACCTAGCTGGTGTCAAAGGACGGATTTATAGGATGGAAGATGATGGCATACCTCGTAAATAAGACAATCGATTGGGGTCGTTTCTGGGGAAGATTGGGCCAAACTTTGATTTTCTAATAGGGAGGGCCCACATTTTACCTTAGGTGTTGGTTGCTTCTGTTGAGCGAATCTGATCCAAAGCTTGTGAATGGAGAAGCCATTGTTACGTTTTATTTTATATATATGTGCTCTATATAATCATATCATATATGATTCCAAAAAAAATAAATATAATCATATCATATATGTCGATAGATATTGTTTATTACAATAATTACAAATAAATGCTTATCGACCTAATGGTATCAGCTTTTAATTTCAATTTTATTAAGAGGTCTTGGTATTTCTACTTTCATTGGAAGGTCAGTGTTCAATTAAATCAGGTATTATAAGTTGTAATTTTTCTCCTCTTATTTAAAATTTTATAGGATTTTGGAGACCCATGATTAAAAATTATTGATTCGAATTGATAGGATCAAGGTATCCCCTTGTTTAGAATTAAAATAAAATAAAAATACATGTTCAAAGTTAATTAATTACATCACGAAACGATAATCCTATTCTAAGCAATTAGGGAGTAATATAAAAGTGATAATCCGATTCTAAGCAATTAATCGATCTTGTACCTCCACTATGAAGTATCTTTTGAAACTGTAACACGTTTCGGCATAGCATAAAAATCTAAAACCCCATTAATAGCGACTTCACAAAGAAACGAGTTTCTAGAAATCCCTATAATTTGGTGCCCTTTTGCTTTCCGATTAGACGCGAACCCTTCGGTTTAGGTATGGAAAAAGACACTAACACTTCTTACCGTTGTAAAAACTGGTACTCGAAGTTCATTATTAATGTTATATTGGTATCTGAGTGTTCATAAATAATTTAATTAGTACTCAAATTTTATCATAATTATCAAATTAATACCTCATATATGATTTTCATCCATTTCTCCATTATAATTCTTTCATAAATACTATTATACCCCTAGCCATTATTATGAAAAATACAAAAGTATGTATTGTAAATTAAAACTTGCATTTATGTTTTCTAATTATATTTTTAAAATCTATTGAATATGACCTGATGTTTCTCAAAACACGTATTTTATATGATAATTTTATTTTAAAGTGATAAATTTACATTCAAGTAGTAAATAATTTTAACTTTAATATAATGTAGAAAAGAAAACATTATACCCATGTTATTACGAATTTATATGAAAATAATAAATTGTTATACTTTTAACTAAATAGTTATTTTATACATGTATATATAAATGAGTAGACGATTTCTAAAAGTGTAAAATACTTAAATTAATAGATTTTTAAAAATGTCACGAGATTGAATAAAAAATTCATTTAGCCAACCAAGATTTTTTCCCAAGATTGGCCTATTTGTTCATGATATCAGACTCCTGCTTTTATCATTTTATTCGGTTTTAGTTTCTCTTATTAGACATAATGACAATAAGGTTGTACATTGTTTAGCTTTAGTGCTTTGTTATTAATTTATCCCCGTTAATTAGCAGTTGAAACTTTTGTTTATGACATCATTTTGCTGATCTTAATATCATATTGCGTCAGAATAAAAAAATATAATCACAATGTTCACCTAAAAAAAAATTAGTTCCAATATATTTGAAAATATATTAAATATATATATGTATATACTCTTAGATAAAATATATAATTATCTTACACTTTAAAAATAAATACTCATTTATATTTACATATACAAAATAACTATTTAATTAAACATATAACAAATTATTATTATCATACAAATTCAAAATAACAACCGTATAATGTCTCTTTTTTACATTAAATTAAAGTTAAAATTAATTGTTGGCTTAGTATTTAAATCTATCGAATAAAATTGGTATATACAAAACATAAAATATATATTTCAAAAAAAATCAAGTCATATTCAATAGTGATACGGTTAGAATTTAAACCAAGAATACATAAAAATTCAAGCATGATTCGTATTTCTAATAAACACGAGAAATCTAATATAGGAAGATGAGTAATAATGCTAGAGATAAATAGAAATGATAAAGAGAGATACTTTTTTATTTATTCAACTGTGTTCTTGAGAGAAAATACAAAGATCTTTATTTTTAGCAATAAGGGGGGATATGGGGATCATTTCCCCTTTTTAGGGGATATTGGTTGAGATTTGATCTGATCCATCCTTATTCCTTTGTCGGCTATGCCTTTAAGCATCTTATCTAGCTATCCTGTGCGTTATCCCATTAGGCGACTTACGAGGCCCTTTATTAGCTGATCTTCATGCTCACACCGAGCTTTCCATACGAGCTTTCTTTTGAATTTCTTCCATCTTGGGCCTCACGTCCCATTTTTGGCTCAAAACATCACAATATAACACGACCCATATCTTTCCAAGACCCAATGCCCAATGATATAGCTGAAAATAACGGGCATATCAAAAAGATTTTTAAAATATAATCAGAAAACATAAATGGAACTTCAAATTTACAATACATGCTGTGATATTTTTATAATAATATTTAGGGGTATAATAGTCTTTAAAAAAATATAATGGAGAAATGAATGAAAATCATCCATAAGGTACCGATTTGACAATGATGGTAGAAGTTAGGTATTAATTGAGTCATTTGTGAACACTCATGTACCAATATGACATTAATGGTGAAAATCGAGTACCAAAATAATTTTTACCCCTTCTTATAATATTATAATATGTATTTATGTGTGGAAGTTAATACTGGTTAAAATGTGAAAAAATAATTTTTAGATTGTTCTCCACCATTTCTCTCTCCACATCCTGATCACTCATGTACACACTGATCATACATCAACGTATATTACATGAAGTGTTATACCAGAATGTTATAGAGGATTTGAACTTGAGGACAAAGTTGTTTTTGTTACATTTTGGATTTTCCATTTTAGAACATTGTTCAATCTCGTATTTCATTTCACTTATATATGAGATGCGACAGACAATGTGCAAAAAATATAATATTGACTAGAATTTGTTGGAATTAGCTTTAAACCTTTATTAAATTATTATTCAATATTTTTATTTCATCATAATGTGCCTTTCTAATTTATTTTAGATTTATAGCCCCATTAATTGATTATTTTATGGGATATTTGACCATTTTATTCATATGTAATTGAACCTAATTGTTATTGATTTTAAAGTGATTTGTAATGGTTTCACTGTCCCACTGTTATCTTATAACAGTCAAATTCTATTTTACTATATAAAGAGGTCATAACTCCTTTGATTGACATAAGGTGATATTATGGGTGCTTAAGGTGATTTACGTTCTACTTCCACAAGGGTATTAGTATTTTGGCAACGTGATGACGGACTGATTCCTTGTCTCCTCGTGGACGTGCACCCGAGACAAGACACCGCTATTAGATAATAGATTTAATACTAAATTTGTGATCAGCCGTCAAAACCTCATGACTTTTGGACAGTGACAACGTCGTGGCGTGCAACTTCATATGTATTAAGTTTCATACAATTTGATTTATAATTTACACATTGTGGATAATTTATTATTGTTGAGATTATTCTAATATCATATAAACACAAATCACACCATATTTACAAGAGAATGATATATTTGTCATTAATATAAGTGAAAGAAAACATAAAACTTGTACATCGTTTTGAAGTAAATGCATAAGCTAAAGCTTAAAGTGCTCACCATGTTCAATGAATCTACTATAAGAAAAATATACATGCTTGATCCAAAAAGGAAGAATATTCATGCATATATTGACTAGGAAATAAATTGAACACATATAACATTTATAGTTTGTTCACTCTGCCGTGTGAGTTGCGTGTAAACCATAGAATTAGCAAACAAGGCGTGACGAATTCAAATCAAACTTAAATCGTCTCTTGCGTTTACCAAACGGCCACCCTAATATTAAATCAAAACTAAAACACATCATAGTCATTAGTAATTGCAGAAATATAAGAGTTAATTAGAAGTATATATGTTTATTAAAAAAAAATTAGAAGTATATATATATATATATATATATATTTTTTTTTTCATTACAAAGGAAGGGTGTTACTCTAAGGACTTTAGTCCGACAAACCAAGATCAATAATCACATCTGTAGTCTATCTCGTGCCTCTCAAATCTCATGTTCATAATATTAAGTATTCCGGACTCGGACTTTTGTTTATTAGATTAGCTGAAATGCGCCATTCAGAATTTGTCTGGGCTAGGATCCAGTTCTCTTATCCCTTTCAGAACCAGTCTGGGCCACTCCCCATAGTTTGGTATCCGATTAATGGACCATTAGTAATGGAACAGTTAGCGAGCAGGGTTGAGTCAATACATTAGGCGACGGTCCTAAAAGGGGACAAAAAACGTATTTTTCTCCAAATAATGGGATGAAGCCAACCTGCAGGCTTCTGCTTCCTGGAATATGCCCTTTTCTGACATTTGGGCCCACAAATGATTTATTTGTGGGCGGGAGTTGAGCTGTCCTTTCCATTCTTACGCCGTTTACCACTAGAGTCCAAGTCAAATCAAATAAGTTGTTGTTTTAATTTATTTAAATAATTATCAAGCATTAGAATTTATATTTAATTATTAATACCTCAAATGAATTTTAATCGAATCGAATATGAGTTGGACTCAAGTGTCTCGATTTTCTTAGGCATATTCTATCTCTGTATACTACTGCGGACCCCGTTGACGGCTAACTTTTGAAAAATGAAAACGGCAGGAAGGCAGCACCAATTATGGATATTAGAAACCGGAACAAAGTATTCATTGTCTGTTTTTTTTTTTGATCTCAAAGTATTCATTGTCTGCCTTCCTTTTCTGTCCAATCATTAATCCAGCTCATATACACCTACCCCGAAAATTCTTGCAACTCTTATTTTGTTTTTCATATTTTGTTTGCTCTTCTAACAATTCTGCATACGCGAGTTCGTTGATAATCACTCATATCATTAATCTTGATATACAAGTAGTTCTCTCCAAGGTACGAAATACATACATACATACATATATATATATTTATTATAATTTTCTTTTCTTTTTTAATTCTTGCTATTTCTGTTTTCAGTTGTAGATACTAATTTCTGAAGGTTTTCTTTCTGTCCTGTTAATTTCTATACTATTTTTGTTAGAATTGATTTTAAGGTGGTTTTTTTTTTTAATTTTATTTCAAAGCATATTATAGCAATCATTTTTTTTGATTATGAGTTAGTATCAAGCTTGGACTTTATTATTTTCGAAAGAAATTGTTTTCAGAAGCATCCCCTCATTTAAAATCTTATGAACTGTGTGTTAAGTTGAGTCGTGCATGTTAATACTTATTATTGTAGCTTTGGTTTCCGGATTTTGATTGTGTATATATATATATTTATATTCATTTAACGTGCAGCTGGATGTGATTTGAGTGAGTTGTTATTTAAAAGAGCAAAATCAGAGTTTGTCCTTTTAAAGCTTTGATTTTGCGCTATTCATTGGAGTGAAGCATATGGGGAAGCCGACTGCGAAGAAGAAAATTCAGGTGGGATCAAAATCCAGTGATGGAAATGCAAAGCAGAGCAATGGTTCGGAGCGTAACTCCAAGGCATTTGATGAAGACACTGCTGTCTTCATCAACATGTCTCAAGAATTGAAGGAAGAAGGCAACAAGTTGTTCCAGAAACGTGATCATGAAGGCGCCATGTTAAAGTACGAAAAGGCTCTCAAATTGCTCCCAGCAAACCATATTGATATTGCATATTTGCGCACCAACATGGCTGCTTGTTACATGCATCTCGGCATTGGAGAGTACCCTAGAGCAATAAATCAATGCAATTTGGCACTTCAAGTAGCTCCCAAGTATAGTAAAGCTCTTTTGAAGAGGGCTAGGTGTTATGAGGCCTTGAACAGGCTTGACCTGGCATTACGGGATGTCAATAATGTGTTGAGCATGGAACCTAATAATTTGTCTGCTCTAGAGATTTCTGATAGTGTGAAAAAGGCGATTGAGAAAAACGGTATGCAGGTTGAGGACAAAGAAATCATTTTGCCCCAAAATAGTGTCGAGCCTACTTATGCCCCTGCGTCAGCCAAGGTTGTCAAACAGAAGACGGCAAAAAGGAGGAGTAACAAGTCTGTCAGGAAGAATGTCCAGGAACCCGAGGAGAAGAAAGTCAATGTAGTCGAGGAAACGAAGGCTGAAGATAAAGTGGTTGTGGAAGAGAAGAGGAGTGTTAAAGAAGAAAAAGTTGTCATGAAGTCTGTGAAATTGGTTCATGGGGAGGATATTAGATGGGCGCAGTTACCAGTAAATTGTAGTGTTCGTCTGGTTAGAGATGTAGTTATAGACAGGTTTCCTAATTTGATGGGTGTGCTCATCAAGTACAAAGATGAAGAAGGTGATTTGGTTACCATAACTACAACTGATGAGTTGAGAATAGCTGAAGCATTGGCTGATCCTCAAGGCTTCTTGAGACTGTACATTGCGGAAGTTAGTCCAGATAAAGAACCACTGTATGAGGGAATGGGCATTGAAGAAGAAGAAGTGCACAAAAGCAATGAGAAACCAATCATGGTTGTGGAGAATGGTGATGTGGAGAAATGGCCGATTTGTGTTGAGGATTGGATCTTCCAGTTTGCGAGGCTATTCAAGAATCATGTTGGATTTGAATGTGATTCATACTTGAATCTTCATGAAATAGGAATGAAATTGTACTCAGAAGCAATGGAAGATACTGTTACGACTGAAGATGCACAAGAGCTGTTTGCAGTTGCTGCAGCAAAGTTCCAAGAAATGGCTGCTTTAGCCTTGTTTAATTGGGGAAACGTTCACTTGTCCAAATCAAGGAAGAGAGTTTTCCCCACTGAAGATTCTTCTGCTGAATCCGTAACAATGCATGTCAAAGCTGCTTATGATTGGGCACAAAAGGAATATGCAAAGGCAGGGTTGAGGTATGAGGAAGCTTTAAGAATCAAACCAGACTTTTATGAAGGTCTTCTTGCGCTTAGTCAGCAGCAATTTGAACAAGCAAAGCTTTCTTGGTATTATCTGGTTGGCACCGGAGCTAACTTAGGGATAGGGCCATCTGCAGAGGTACTGGAGCTATATAACAAGGCCGAGGATAGCATGGAGAAAGGCATGCAACTATGGGAAGAAATGGAAGAACAACGTCTTAATGGACTCTATAAATATGAAAAAGATAAAACAGAGTTACGAAAACTTGGTTTGGATGGGCTATTTAAAGATATATCAGCTGATGAAGCTGCTAACCAGGCAGCAAATATGAGGTCTCAAATTTACCTCTTATGGGGTATGATGCTTTATGAACGCTCTGTTGTCGAATTTAAGTTGAGTCTACCGAGTTGGGAAGAGTGTCTGGAGGTTGCAGTTGAAAAGTTTGAACTTTCCGGAGCATTACCTACAGATATTGCAGTTATGATCAAGAACCATTGCTCAAATGAAACTGCTTTAGAAGGTATGATATGAGCTACTGTAGTTATATTTGTATACTTTTTCATGCATGGATTAGGGTCTATGTTTGCTCAGTATTTTATAACTTCTGCGATGTAGGATTCAAAGTTGATGAGATAGTACATGCACGGAATGAGATGTACGATGCTGATAAGTGGCGAACCGGTGCTGCATCTTTCAGGCTAGAACCACTATTTAGGAGGTGTTCTCCGAAACTCCATTCTGATGTGGAGCATCTTTGAATAATCATGCTCCACATCGGGAGATTTAAAAGAAGCAAAAGAGAAGCATACTTATTTCTCAATGCTTCCATGGTAATACGCCTCCATGTTGTTGTAGGTAAATTTTATGCTGCTGATTTATCATTGAATTGCCAAGATCTAGATGCTTTTGTCTTTGTTAATCTTAACATATTTGCTCATAATGTCTAATTATCTGTAAATGTTTTCCATGCTCAATCAGTGATCCAGAACTGCATTTCTATATGCCCGGTTCTAATACGAATAATTGATTTCTAACAACACAAAATGAAAATGTATGAAATCGGATGATTAATAACGGGTTCAACTTTAGATGAGTCCTTTGTGATCAATTCATTATGCCCCATGCCATGCTACTACTGTCAGGGAATAGTTGAAAAAGAAGTTTCTTCTTCTGCAGCTTATTCTTTTGATTAAGTGGGTAAGAATTTGTTTTGTAAGTGGATGCATATTCACAAGGTAGAACATACAATCTTTTTTCCCCTTCATTTGCTCCGTTCTTTTTTTGAAAGTTTTCCTGGTTGAAACATAATTCTTTATAATGTATACACATGTTGCTTTGACTGATGACATTTTACCGACAATCTTGCAGGTCTCGTCATAGACGACGCTTTGTTTCTTGAGTATTACCTCTCTTGGGTATCGTTGGTTTCTTTGAAAGTTGAAATGCAAAGTTGATTGATTTGTTCTTTGGCTCTGTTTTTGGATTGAGGAGCTATTCTTTTGTGACATATATAGCATTGGATTTGTGTAAGTCTTTTGTGAGGGATGGAGTGTATTTTTACATTGTTAGATTGTCAGCTTGGCTATTTGTGGAACAAGTCTGAATCTTTTGGTGAAATTATCCAGGGGGATATTCATTTGTATTCATTATTCAAGTTGTGTCTATGTTGTATGGATTTTTTCCTATTACATTGGGATCCAAGAAAGAAAATTCGTATTTCATCTCTTTTTATTATGCATGTCTATATCTTTATTCAATTGTTATTTATTTCCACTTTACGAGGAAAGTTTTTCTCAATGTCAATTACATGTTAATAAATACATCAAAAATTGAATCAAGTTTTCTCATAATAATATTTGACTATTTATCATGAGCAATTGAGTTTTATGTGCAAGCAAAATTTGTCCTAAAAACTATGAAATATAACAGTACTCTAAGGAATGTTTTAGAGAGGTAATAATCATTTTGTTAAGCGGAATCGGCTTCTCACCATTCAAGAGTTCGAATCTCCAACCATATGCTCCCACTTCATTAAGCAGCATCATCAATATTCGAATTTTCACGTCTATGCTCCCACTTTTGTAATTCAAAACGAGGAATGTTCTAAACGATCTACATTAGGCATTAAACATTTAATTATCAATCCAATTTTTTAAATCTTATTAGCCCACTAACTGCAAAATGGCAAGAAGGAGATTTCAATAAATAAATCTGGTGTGGCAATGAAGAGTTTATGTTCACCAATGGGGTTAGTACGAGTGGTAAGCAGCTGGTTCCGCTTAAGCAAGATCTCGGGTTCGATTCCTTATGTACGCAGTTACCCCTTTGGGAGACTCACCCACCAGGCCAGGTGTGCGACCTAGGTCGACCAACAGATTAGTACGACAAGCAACAAAAAAAAAAATTAAAAAAATTAAGGATGTGTTTGGTTTTGTTTTCAAACCCATTTTGGCCAAAACTTGTTTGTTTTGTGTTTTTTTGACCAAAAATAATTTTTTTGGTCAAAAAAATTGTCAACTATTGTCTCCCTATTTGTTTTTACTTTAGTTTACCTACTAATTACATCAACTACAATATAATCATTTAAAATTTATATTATATTATATTTTTCAATCATTAACTAATTATAAACACAACTTTTCAGACAAAAACTTACATGATTTGGGAGTAATGACTAGCGTTATAGGTCGTTGGGCGGCCGGAAGGTTGCCACGAGTAAGTAAGTTTGGGGGACCGAAGGCAGTTCTCCGTGCTACATTAACTTTTGTCTCTTCTGAAAATTAATCAAACACTAAACCAAACACATTTTTATCAAAATACACAACTTTCAATAAACCTTTTCACCAAAATTTTCAAAAAAAAAAACAAAAATAAAACCAAACAAAGCCTAAAGAGTTTATGTTCTGCCCAAACGCGAACACCCCCCAAAAGCCCGGCGTCGCCTCCCTCTCTCCTCCGTTCACTGTCTGTCTACCGGCGCTGCTTCCGCCGCCCTGCCCTGAACCCATTTGTCCCCATCAATTGCACACTCTATTTCTTCCCGACCACTCTTCTCTGTAGAGTGTTACTGAACCTCGGGGAAATGCTCAATTCATACCACCACGTCGTCGTTTCACCACTACGACCTCCTCCTCCATCCATCACTTCCACAAACTTCTCTCCTCCCTCTCTTCTTCCCAACTTTAGGACTACCATACCACCGACAGTTTCTTCTCCTCTTCTGGTTCTAGCTTCTAAATCCACAGGTATATATACATACAAATTCATTTTCTCTTTCGTGTGTGTTGCCATCTCTATAATCATTTACCGTTGTTTTACTCTTTTTGTTTTTTGGGGTTACGTTCGCTATAAATTCTATCTTGTGTAAGAGTTTATGTCAAGGGTCGTAATGTTTTCAATGAAGAATGAAGTTTTGGGTGGAAAAAATCATATCCTTTTCATTCTGTCTATAGAATTACTCTTTCTGGGCGCAGGCTTTTTCTTGCCATCTCTCAAAGTTAGCAGCTTGCGCAGCTGCTTTTTCCGTACTTCTGTTATTGGTAATACGACTGCTCCGACAAATGAAGCGGCTGATGAACATATGCCATTAAGTACGCAACCCAATCAGGATGAAGCTATTACTAAGCACAATGATGAAGACATCGAGGATAGGGATGTTGCTAATGAACATTTGGATGATCACAAAATGGTTCGCATTTGCAACAAACTAATTGAGGTCTTCATGGTTGACAAGCCTACCCCAACTGACTGGAAAAGGTTATTAACTTTTAGCAAGGAGTGGGACGATATTCGACCTCACTTCTATAAGCGATGTCAAGACCGAGCAGATAGCGAGACTGATCCTGGAATGAAGCACAAGCTATTTCGGCTTGCAAGGAAGCTGAAAGAGGTATCACCCATCTTTTTTTAATTGTGAAATTGCTTGACATAGGTTGCTAGAAATGTTTGATGAGTTTTTGGCTTTCTTAAGCTTAAAAAAATCATAATCTAGATCAATTTGTTGTGAAAGATGTATTGATACTTGTCACTCGTGTTTCCTTTCTGATTAAGAATGTTTTTTATTTCATATTCATGAATTGCCTTAGGAGTTAGGACTATGTGCATATTTTATGGAAAATAAGGTGTTGTACTTCTCCATTCTAGTTAGAACAAGTATGTTTGGCCATGTTAACCTATCTTGTACTCATATGACTTGAACTTTGTCAAGATAAAGTTCGAAGAATTATCTCAAGCTCATTTTGGGAATTAACTCAAATGTTCTCATCCAGATAGACGAAGATGTTCAAAGGCATAATGAGCTTCTTGATGCAATCAGAAAGTCACCATCTGAGGTTGGTGAAATTGTAGCCAGACGTCGTAAGGACTTCACCAAAGATTTTTTTGTTCATCTTCATACTGTGGCAGAATCATATTATGATAACCCAACAGAACAAAATGGTGAGAGTTTTACTTTCTTCCAAATGTAGAACATAACTACCTAGTTTACTAAATTGGTTATTAGTTTATCGGTGTTGTAAATGATATTTCTTGAATGACGAGAATCATATGTGAATCGGCATTAAATGTTATTATCTACCGATATTAGACCTACATATGATATTTTCTACCAGATGTTTTCACGGTTATCCTTATCTGATGATTGCTCCAAATGTTGGTTTCAGTATTGAGTTAATATACTTAAAAGCCTATGCTCGTCTTAAGTGAAGCATTTGCTTCTCCAGTAGATCTCTAGTCAATTGGAGTGAACAGGGTTTTAATTATTTATAGTTTTAATCTTGGACAAGTAATACTTGTAACATTCTTCTCTTTTTGGATGAATAGCTGTGGCAAAGCTTGGGAATACGTGCTTAGCTGCTGTAGAGGCATATGATACTGCAACTGAAAGTATAGAGGCGCTAAATGCTGCAGAGTTGAAATTTCAAGATATAATTAACTCTCCTTCTGTAGATGCTGCTTGCCGGAAGATTGATAATTTAGCAGAGAAAAATGAACTTGATTCAGCATTGGTTCTCATGATTACAAAAGCTTGGTCAGCTGCCAAAGAGTCGAACATGATGAAGGATGAAGTAAGTTTGTTGTTCATCGCATTTGATACATCATGTTTTCCAAATTATAGTAAACCTATATATCAAGGTAGCTGATACGAAGAAGTTGGGATAATTGCATTTTTAACCCATCTTTGCCACTATTCGGTTTCAGTCCCACCCTTTAACTGCTCGTCAAATTAGTCCATAACGTTAACTTTTCTGATAAATTCCATCACCATCGTAAACTTAATTGCTTACGGAGTTGAGTTGCACATGTGCAACTAAATGCAAAACCATGGTTACATCACTTACATGTGAAGGACCAGTGACCCACAATTTACGTTCACTATATTTCCTCTTTTATCGTTTTGTTGCAGGTGAAAGATATATTGTATCACTTATATAAAACATCAAGAGGTAATCTTCAGAGGCTTATGCCAAAAGAAATTAGGATAGTGAAGTATCTTCTTACAATTGAAGACCCTGAAGAGCGCATGAGTGCTTTGAAAGACGCTTTTACCCCAGGAGAGGAATTTGAAGGGAAGGACGTAGATTGCCTTTACACGTATGTGTTTTGAACCCAAACCATACTGCCAACATTTCAATGCATAGGCATGAAAGTCACCTGATTGACAAATTCATGGCTATGATTCTTTTTTTTTCTTTTCTGATTTTTTTGTTTCCCATCTTCAACATATTATAGAATGAAAAGCTTTTTTTTTTCTCCTATGATTTTAACAGGACGCCGGAGCAGCTACATACCTGGATTAGAAGCGTGGTTGATGCATATCATTTCAGCAGAGAGGGCACTCTCATAAGAGAAGCGAGGGATTTAATGAATCCAAAAATTATCCAAAAATTGGAAGAGTTAAAAAGAACAGTCCAAGACAACTTCATGTGATCTTCATATACTTTTTTGAGTTTTTCCTTTGATTATCGCATTCAGCATCAGGTCTCACGAGATCATCGAAGCCCATGAGGCTGAGTGTCTTAAGATAATATTATAACCTTGTAGAAAGCCAGCCAGAGTCCTTGGGTGTGAAATGCTGGCTGAATCTAGATGTTTTGTATTTCTTAATGTAGCACACTTGCTCATAATGTCTAATATTCTATAGATGTTTATCGTACTCAGTCATCTAGAGCTGTAAATATATATGCACGGTTCTATTCAATATGAACGAATGATTTCTAAAATTATGATGTGTGTGTATGAAAGAGGTGGTATTATTTGTTCTGCGTTCTTACTTGGCCTAATTTCAAGTACACAATTTCCATCGCTTATGATAAATCCTCTACTAAGCTCAAAAGCCATATAAATATGTATTGAATATTACAATTATGCAGCAGAAAGAATCTTCAAAATCGTATAGGATAGCTGTACTAACATTTAAACTCACAGATGCACTTGTGCTGGCAAAATCCATCCCTAATAAGGCCATCACAAAGCCTAATTCAGTCAAAAATCCTCTCCCCTGTGGATAATAAAAGAAACACAACAGAGCTAAAGATACAAAGTAACCCCGGGATAACGAAAACCGCTTTCCAGCTATCTGGGCTCGTGAGATCCAGCTCAGCAGCCTTTGCAGCTTCAAGAAGTCGACCCGTAAGATCAACCCCAACTATCCCAGCCAAGGTACCTGCTGTATTAGAAACCCCCATAACAATTCCTGCATATCTTGGAGCCACATCCATGTGATTTACTGCGAATCCAGCTCTTCCCAGCGCCAAAAACCCAAGAGCCACAGAAGAACAGAAAATGACCCCATCAGGCGTTCTAAACATGGGGATAGCTATCAAAGCAAAAGACGCCACCACAAATCCCACCGTGTTCAAAACCTTTCTTGTTCTAGTCACAGATAAAATCTTCTTTGTAATCAAGTGATCAGCAATCACCCCACCAATATTTGAGAACACAAACATATTGAGATAAGGCATCATCTTAGACGAGCCCATTTCCTGAAGACTATGCCCGAGGCCTAGTTCAAAGTACGTAGGAAGCCAATTCATGAGTACATAAAGAGCATAATGGAAAGTAAAATTGTTCGCCACAATAGCCCAAATTGGCAAACTGAAAACGATTCTCTTCCATGGAACTTTTGACGTTCTAACGGAATGTACTCCCTTTTCTACTTTCGTCTTTTGATTACCTTTAATCGGTAGTAAGGTTTCACCAAAACCTGCAGCTGTAGCCTTTGGATGATCTGAACGAGGCGGATCACTGGCATACTTAAACCAAAGTAGAGACCACATGGCACCTAATGTAGCTTCAGCGAGAAATACTGATTGCGGGCCTTGCAACTCGACCAGGCTTGGGAGCAAAAGCATTCCTGCAGCTGCACCAAAATACATGCCTGACATCGTGAGGGAGACAGATCTCGATCTTTCGTGTGGTGGGACCCATTGTGCTAGGACGGTGTGGATGGAGGGAAAGATGAAGCCTTGGGCCACTCCAACGAGCAAGCGGGCTATGACTAAAAGTACAACCCGGCTTGGGTCAAGTGGTACGAACGCACAAGTCAGGGACCATAAAACAAATGAAAGTAGGAGAACACGCCTTCCCCCAATTTTTTGAGCTGCCCAACCACCAGGAACTTGTGAACAGGCATACCCGTAATAGAATATTGAAAGTATCATACCTTTACTTGATTGATTTACTTCAGCAGCATCAGCAGCAGCAGTATATGCAATCGAGAAGCCCACTCGTTCTATGTAGCACACACAAGTGCAGATAAAGGTCAAAATGACAATGACATAGCGTTGGGGAATATATATGCTCTTCATTCTCTTTTGGTTTCATGAATGTAGAAACCCACACTTTCTTCCTAGATTGTTCCAAAACAATAGACACAATTGCGGAACTCTAGGAATCACCTAGGGAGAAGCCCTCCTGAAAAATAAGGTTCATGTGCATAAAAGCTTTAAACCAGATGCGGAATTTTTTCATAGAAACTTCTGCAAACACAATGTCAAATGAGTCCAAGTGTCGTAGAGATTCCTTTAAGAGTAAGTCTAAAGTGCAAAATGCTAGTAAGAGTTATTGGTGGAAGAGACAAGCAACACAAGGAAGCACTGTGATTTCTTGAGCTAGTAAGCAGGACTATGATAGTAATGAATATACATAGCTGCTACCAAATTACTACCAAGTTGTAAATCAGATAGGATGACATACTGCGTATTCTTACCGGAAAATTTGCCATTTGAATTTTTATTTATTGGGGGCACAGGTAGGAAAAAATTTCAAGATCGTAACTTTCATTTCACACATTATTCTTAGCAAATGCTATGAAAAACAGGAGCTAAGCTAAGATCACAATAATTTTACCTCAAGTTCATTAATTTTCCAAGAAAAAAATTCCTTACTCTCCCAACATTTACATAAATTATAACTTGCATATATCAGTCCGTTTCCATTATGCCAAAAACCATTCTTACATAAGCGATTTTGGGTAAATGTCAGCAATATGCATATAATTAACCTCATTCACACACACAAGCACATAAAATAAACGAAAAATTGACCAAATTTATATTCTGAGAAATACACATCATCATCCAAATAACTGAATAATCAATAGCACCAGCCAGATAAATATTATTTAGAAGGAAAAAAAACTGAACTTACCTCTGAAGTGAAAAGGGTTCCCCAGATAAATTAAAAAAATAAAGCCTAAAATTAGTCGATTCAGTTATTAGGCAAAGCTACATTTTCACGGTGATCTAATTAGATAAGTAAATAAAAAGGATATAAAATAAGCCGTGTAGCAAAGCTAAATATTGGCTGTTAACTTTTAAACATTTGGGTAAATAATTTATTTATTTAAGAATGAATATGTGAAGAAGAAGTAAAGGAGTTGAAACTGGTTTGGTTGGTTCTCACTGAAATATATATATATATATATATATATATATATATATATATTATAGAGACAAAAGTGAAAAAGGCAGTTTAAAGACCGACGACAAGGACTCTCGTGAATGACTTATAATAATGATTCTCTTCTTAAAAACCTTGTACCTTTTGGGCCTTACTTGGGTTGGGCTTCCATTTCTAACTGGATCCCCAATTTATTCGGGAGGGCCGATCCTTTTTCTTTTTGTTTTCTTGTACATTTTCAATTATGAGTTACTTTAATACAACTTACATAATTAGTCACGTCCAAGAATTCAGGGCTGAAAGAGAAACTAAACTACTTGATACTTGATTCGAGATTATTTGATATTTTGTTTGAGAACCAAACTACTTGATACTTGATACTCGATTCGAGATTGTTTGATATCTTGTTTGAGCTTGGTTTGTTAATATATCAAATCAAATTTGACCTACTTTTTGTCTGGTCGATAAGTTGGAATCGAGCTTGACTAGATTAGTGAAAAAAGGATATATATATATTTGTGTATAAAAAATAAATAAATCAAATTACTCGAGTTCGACTCGATATACTGTCAAACCAAGCTCAAACACAGATTCTAAAGCTCAATAATAATTCAGACAAGCTTGTAGGACAACTTGCTTGACTCGATTCAACTCGTTTTCGGCCCTAATTCAGGAAACTAATTATTTAATTTTGATGATTGAAATAAAGTGACAAATTAGTCCAATATTTGATTTCCACTAAAAGGTATTATTAGCAAATGTAAAGTAGCATAACGTAAATGGGAATAACATTTGCAAAAACACCATCTATATGGACATCAGTTCATGCAGCATATATGAGATTGTTTCTCATAGGTTCTTAACAAAACATTAAAAAAGAAAAAAATACAAGTACCAGTACTAAAGGACTTGAATCATCAACATATACAAGGTTTCAGAAACATAATAGCATGACAAAGTATTATGAAATTGACAATCTAGTCCTGTTTTTGAAAATCTTCCAAGACGTCTCTAAGAATCTGTGGCGGGGAGGTACCTGCACGATTGTGTTGAGAATTAATGAAGTTACTTGTGAAGAAGATAGAGCTAATAAATAGAAACTACTAATGTTGATTCATAGAACAAACATTATTAGTTACCTCAATAGTTGACTCCATGACTTATTGATTTGGCTTGACAAGTTTCCTGTGACTTGCTGCTCACCCTGTTAGGAATCGAATCCATCATTACAACTATATAAAGCATGTAATTAATGTGAATCTTGGTCAACTATTTTAAGAACAAAAGATAAGAATATTTAAAATCTTACCATTGATGAACTAATTTCAGGTCCAGGACCCTTACGATGATCAGTCAAGGGGAGACCAATACGAAGTTGTAGATGACAATGTGGATCATCAGTACTGAAATTGTATGTATATTATAATTTATGAGCTTATGGCTTAAGAATAGTAAAAACTGATTGCTTAATCACAAATTTAAGAACACAAAGATAAAAGAAATACCCATCCTTAATCAGAGTGTTTAACGTTGTCTTGTTAATTTGAGGAAACTCAGTTCTTCCCTTGAAAACAGGATTCATCTCTATGATAGGCCTAAGCTCTTTTATAAGCTCTTTTCTCAGAGTTGAAAAATCTCCTTCGAAGGAGAATTTTTTGTGCTCCCTGTTAGTTCATAAAAACTCATAAAAGCCATGCGTGCATTTCAAAAACTTTGGGATCTATTTTTAGTGCTGTAATTTACCTGAAGTTTTCAATTGTGAGGAGCAATGTCATTTCTCTATACAGTTCTCTGTTTGATTCTTCAAAAACTCTCAAATCTTTACGAAGAATGTCTAAAGCCACCGCATGCTCATTCCTATCGCCAAAATATAAATAAAAAGAAATGGTGAGTTAAAACTTATAAGCCCCATTAGAATATTAATTCATGAAAACCATATTAATAATAATCTTACTTGTATAGTGCCTCATAATACTTTTGCTTCAGAATATCAAAATATATCCTAGTCGAATATTTGTTGTCTTTAACACTGGTGAAACTTGAAAGATATTTCTGGACCTCTTCCCACTTCCCATTGAGGATCAGGCTTTTGAAATATTCCAGACTGAAGAAATAACCTGATTCCTGTTCAAGCCTATATTTAAGATAGCAAAATTAAGGAATTAGTTCCCTGAATAATAATAACTATAGAACAGCTACAAATTCCAAACTTACATGTGGACAGTCTCTCTGAGGTTCGCGTCTGCACATAATTGCAAGATCAAAAAGATGGGGTCATCTGCACGGTTGTCTTTAATGAGAGACATTTCTGGAGTAGCTTTATGTGTCTCCTTTAAGCAAAAGACAATAGATCAGATGAACACGCGATCGACTTAATTCCATCAGGAAAAATGGCAAAAACCACGAAATCAAACATACTTGACGTAAATAAAGAGAAAACAGATGTAGCTTTAGCTGGTAAATTGATCAGATTCAGTAGAGTGAAACGAATTCAAAACAAGGGGAACTGATTTATGAAGCCAACTTTGATCTGATTGAGTTGTGAAATACTCTAAAGGAAAGGTGTACTTTTGATAAAAACTTTTGAATGGAAAAGACGAATCATGAAACTAAACCTCGAAAACCTATTCGCCTGTCTAAAGTTTTTATCACAAGAGATTCTCTCGCTATTAGCCGGAATCACAGGCACTAAAGAGAAATCAATATTTTATTTTCAGCAGAAGATGCATGAATTAATAATCACTTGAAAAGAATGATAAAGTAGAAGAGAATCAAAATTTTGAATAAATATCTATGATCAATTCATACATACTACCAAGTAATGATGCAAGGACTAAGGATTTTCCATTTACAGAGTACACTGCAAAATCATGAATGCACAGTAGCTAGTTCAGAATTTGAATCAATCGATCGCCTGATCATACACAAGATCCTCAATTCTCAGTGAAATAATTATAATCACGAAAAGCGATTCCAAAATAATTACTGATCACGATTGAGGAAATAAACTACAAGAATGATTCGATAATCATAATTCTCAATTTCATCAACAAATGATTCACATTTCACACACACACACACACACACATATATATATATATAGACAAAGAAGAAAACCTAATACTAGAAAGAAGAGGCGTTTCTGAATCAAATATTGTGCCGTTTTTGTTTTCTTGATTTTGAATTCATAGATAAACTTACTTTGGTGATCTCGATCGAAGAAGAAAGAATCGACTAGAATAAACAACTTCTCTCTCTTCTGCGTACTTTCTCTCTCTTCTGCGCACTCTCTCTCTCTGAAGACGAAGAAGAAGTAGCAATGTCAGTCTGCACCGAAAATAGTTGAAGTTGCAGGGGCACCTTTTAAGTAGAAGATTTTAGAAAGCGATGATGCGTGCAAGCAGTTAGGATAACTGCGTATCAGATGCGTTGTTGAGGAGCGGAGATATATAAGTTATTTCACTTATCGCCCGCTTTCAATCAATTCACATTACTTCCAACTATTGTACTACCTACAATAAATTAAAGCAATTCAACTCTTCTGTTACACATCCGTGTGTAACATTTCTTGTTATATTAAAAAATGAATGACAAGTGTATACATAATTGATTAAGAATGAAGAGAAAAAATATTAAATAATCGAATTTTACATTTACCGCCTTATGAAAAAATACTACAACTCTCCAACCTACCGCCTATTCCCTCTTCCTCCCTCTCATATGTCCCTCTCGCTGCCATCGTCAAGCGTCGATGAAGTTGCCAAGTCGATTTGCCAATCGAAGTCATCACCGCCTCCCCATTTGCAAATCGATTCGGGCTCACTTTGTTTTCGAAATGGGAATGGCGAACGAAGGCATGAGCCGCTCGCGTGGCCTGACACTCATGCAAGATGGTATTAAGGGTAGAAGGTTGGATGAAATTATCCTAAACAACTATAATTACAAATCAAAAGTAAAATTTCTTAAATATCCTCAATTGTGCGTAATTTTTTAAGCATTGGGAATTATTCGGGTATTATTCATTAAGTTGTAGATTTTAACCTACCAATTTATACACAATACAAAAAACATTCCACTTGTAAAATTTTATCATCAAAATACACAAGATATGAAACTTAGTAATTGTTCACAAACCAACTCTTCTTTGGTCATTTTATTTATCCACTATCATCCCAACTTTATAAGCAAACGAGACCTTCAAGTATAGGCACACAATACGATTAAGATTGAGAAGAAACAGATAATTTATATGTAGATAAAAATTGAAACTCACTATAAATAACTCGTTAATTATTGGATAAGGGTCCCGAGACTTTCGGGTGCCCGCATAGTCCTACCCATCTAAGCATGAAGGTCACATACAGTGAATGATTTAGATGATCAAGGATTCGGAGGTGCCATGACTCCAAAGTGTAACCCCTAATTATTTGTCATTTATCCAAAGAAAATAGTATATAAAGTTTGAGAGTTGATAAAGACACTCCACATTTTGCTAAAGACACTCCACATCTCTTTTAAATTAACGAAGTTGACTATAATGCCCCTCAATGTATTATATAATATTTTTATTAATATTAAAATGTGAACTTAATAATCCATTCTAAATTAGCTTTGAAGAATATATTTTAATTCTTTTTTGTGAAAATAATACCAAATAAAATTGCGTTTTTTTTCAAACATCTTTTTGGAAATAAAAAAAAACCCTGTTTTTTATCAATGCAATAAGACTAATTATCTTTCCATAGATATTAAAAATCGATATGATTTTATCAAACTCGTAAATGATATCTGTTGCTCATTTGCTCCACACTAAATAAAAGAACTTTTTTTTGGAATATTGAAAATTAATATAACATCAAATGCCCTATAAAACTATCAAAAGAGTAAAAATAATCTTCAGATCACATCACACTGAGTTAGTATGGGTGAACTCAATATGTTCACCTAGAATAATAGCTAACTTTATTTTTTGTTAAATTTAATGAAAAAATAATTGTCAATTTTATCCAAAATAACATAACATTTATCCTATTTTGGTTCTAAATAAATAAGCAAAAGTTTTAGTCATATCTACGAACTTCTTTTTTACAATTATCCGTCGTTTTTAAAATTTAAAATTGTGAACTATCATGTTTTGAATACTTATTCTACATTTAGTTAGCAAAGTGGTATAAAATTAGTTTGTTGAAGAAAATGATAAGAGTTATCTTAATAGACTAAAGGACATTTTTGTTCATGTGGTGTATTTAAATAAAAGTGGAGTGCCTCTAACAAAATGTGGAGTGCTTTTATCAACTCTCATAAAGTGTTTGTGAGGTTTGAGACTTTCATGGGCTAGCTTTGGGACTATCCATTTGTAAATAAAATTGCCAGTGTCCAGCTGAAAGATTGCTTTAGAAATTGGGTTGGTCCTCTACAAATTGCTTATAGAAAAAATTCAAATTAGAAAATTAAAAAGTACATAGAAGTATAGAACACAACATAGAAGAGATTTTGATCAAAAAAAATAAAAATAAACAGCATAGAAGAGTGTATAAAGCCCCCAAATTTAAAAAACAGCTCCTTTTAGAGATTTGTGGAATACATCTAACCATTCCAAGTACTACATTAGGGCAAAATATTTCCAAAAATACTTTCTATAGGTAGCATATATGACCACTGCTCCTCAGGTTCTCAACAAAACATCAAAAAGAAACGAGTATCAGTATGAACGGAATTGAATCAGCAACATACATGAGGTTTTAGAAACATAATAGCATGAAATAGTATGAATTTGACAATCAGCATAGAGGAGTGTGGTGACTGGTGACAGGATGAAAATCTGATCTAAGTACGAAAAGTTGAAATCTTTCGGAAGTCTCCAAGAATCTGTGGCAGGGGGCTACCTGCATGATTGTTATTGAGAAATAATGAGTTTACTCGTTAAGAACAGAGAGCTGATAAATGGAAATTTACTAATGTTGATTAATAGAATAAGAATTTATTAGTTACCTTATTAGGCTCCTACAAGGGGGGGGCCTAGACAAAGTTCTAGATGAGCACGTTTTTCATCAGCCTGCGCACTGAATATTATAAGTTTTAGGATCAGTTCCTTATGAATGCTCAACAACATACACTATAGATTGAGATAATCACTGATTACAAGGAAAAAAGCTTTGAATCTAAGAACACAAAGATAAAAGTAATATCAAACGTGTTTCAGAATGTCTAACGTTGTCATGTTAATTTGAGGGACCTTTGTTCTTCCCTTGATAACAGGATTGTCCTCTATGACAGGCCTAAGTACATTTATCAGCTTTTTTCTCCGAGTTATCGAATCTCCTTCGAAGGGGATTTTAGTTTGCTCCCTGTTAGTTAGTTAGTTCATAAAAACTCGTTAAAGGCATTTCAAAAACATATATAGGGATTGGTGTATATATATATATATATATATATATATATTTAGTGCTGTAATTTACCTGAAGTTTTCAATTGTGAGGAGCAAAGTCATTTCTCTATACAGTTCTCTGTGTGATTCTTCAAAAGCTCTGAGATCTTTGCGAAGAATGTCTAAAGCCACAGCATGCTCATTCCTATCACCAAAATAAATAAATAAAAGAATTGGTGAATTATAACTTTTAAGCCCCATGAGAAGTAGTAATTCATGAAAACCATATTATTAATAATCTTACTTGTATAGTGTCTCATAATACTTTACTTTCCTAATCTCAAAATATATCTTAGTCGAATGATAGTTGTCGTTCACTCCCGTGAATCTTGAAAGATATTTCTCAACCTCTTCCCACTTCCCATTGAGGATCAGGTTTTCGAAGTATTTGAGATCGAAGAAATAACCTGATTCCTGTTCAAGCCTATATTCAAGATGGCATATATAATTAAGTAATTAGTTCCCTGAATAATAACTATATATAGAACATCTAGAAATTCCAAACTTACATGTGGGCAGTCTCGTTGAGGTTCGCGTCTTTACATACTTGCAAGATATAAAATATGGGATCATTTCCGGGGTCGTCTTTATTGAGAGACATTGCCGCGTTAGGTCTATGTGATCTCCTTTAAGCAAAAAAGCATTTACACAATAAGAAATAAACTTTCAGCTAACAAACAGGTATGCACAATCATACAGATGAACAATTAATTGAATTCCGAAGAGAAATTAAATCCCAAAAACCACCAAATCAATCAAACTTGATTATGTATATTATTGATCAAATGTAATTCCAACAGGAGAAAAAACACGTGCAACTTTAACTGATCAATTGATCAAATTCAATTAGAAGAAGGAAAAAGATATTTCAGATTCTGTAGAATGTGATTAATTCAAAACACGCAGATTAAAAAATGCTTCTCAATTGCGTCATGAATCACATTAAGCACAAAAGAAATTTTAAAATCAATCGAAATAAACGGTTCTATATGTTCTGATCATATGGTGAGCTCGTTTTTCCATCGCTTTTCTTGATTTGGATTTAAAAATGGATTTGAAAGGAAAAAAAAACAAAGAAAACTGTATCTGATCATGATGATTAAATCCCAGTAGACTAATTGAAGAACAACTAGAAATTCAATACAAAGCGGAAAAATGGAAATAAAACTTACAACAATTACATGCAGCTGGTTCGAGAGTCCTTAATTTCATCACCAAATGAAGTCAAGAAAGAAATAAAAAAAAAAAGGAGTAGAAAGAAATCCTGAGTCTTATTTTCTTGATTTTGATTTCAGAATTCAAGATCCATAGAAACTTATCAAGAAACATGCATGAAAAAGAACTTGGACACACACACACACACACATATATATATATATATTTATGTATGTATATATACATACACTTACTTTGATGATTGAGAAGAAGAACTTAGAACTGAATATAGAACTGAACTTCTCTCTCTTCGTCGCGCTCTCTCTCTCTCTGATATCTGAATAATACAAACTAGAAGGAAGTAGAAGAAGAAAATGGTTATCAGATATGTTGAAGTTATGCTAACCGCTTATCAGATAGGTGGTTGTCTTGTTTAGAAGGTGTTTGGCTCAAGTTTTTGGTAATGTTTCTGGTAATAACAGCTTAAAAGCTCTCACTTAGTATTGAAATTCATTTGTGCGGTTTGAGACTTTGATGAATTATTATATACTAGTCGCGGTGGCTGCTTAATTATTTAAGAATTATAAATATATTATTTTGTAATAAAAATTTTTCAATATCAAATACATGCTCGAAATTTTGTGAGCATAAATTTTACATATAATTTTATGTCAATTATTATAAGTAGTTAGAATTAGTTAATTAAAGAGAAAAAAAATAGAAAAGGAATATGTAGAGAAGAATTAAGGAGAAAAAGAGATAGAGGAGAAACAACGTGTAGGAGAGAAAATGAGAGTTGTAGAGAAAATTAATTTTGCCATTTGTCAAAGTTGTAGTGGGTACAAAATGCCATACCAAAAAAATAAGCAAATCAAAGGTGAAATGCTATATACCACTCAAAATTGGATCATTTATTTTTCACTTCCTATGTGGTTGATCCAGTCATTGTCCAACTCAATAAATTATTCTTTTTCTTTTAGAGTAATGTTATATACCACCCAATTTAAGTCACCTATTTTTCACTTCCTATGTGGCAATTCTAGTCATTGTCCAACTCAATATCCAATTATTCTTCTTTTTATATATCTTTATATTCTCCTTGATTTTGTTCCTAAAATCTCTCTTCTTCTCTTTCCTTAATTCATGTAAAAAATCCAGCGGATTTCTTTTCTGTCAGAACTAATTCGTTCAAGAATCCAACTCTCATTCTTCTTTTTTGTTGCTGCATTTCATCTCTAAAATCCTCAATTTTCATATGCTCATATTATCATTATTTTACTGCCTCAATAATTAAGTAGTAAATGATTCAAGAAGATGATACATCAATTCTTGATAAAAGTATGCAATGCCAAAGCTCTGAAAGTGTTGTGTTTCTAAACGAGGCACTCTAATTCAATAATCCTTGTGACATAGCTACTTAGGACGATATCAGAGACATCATCATAGACAAACATTGTTGAAACTAGATTCATTGGTTCGATTCTTCAGATTTGAGAACAAGATTTTTTTTCAATTTAAATCCTTTCAGCTGTGGGGCGGATCTGCGTTATGTACAATTGTACATTTTCATGTTTAGTTGAAGCCATCTTTTTTTCCTTCAATGTTCAAGGTATTTTTTTAAATTAGGTACTTTGATAAAAAAAAAATGCAGCATCGCCATAAAAAAGATAATGAGGTTTGGATTCTTGAACAAAGAAAAAGACGCGAGTTTTAGTTCAGGAAGAAAGAAATCCGCTGGATTTTTTTACATGAATTAAGGAAAGAGGAGAAAGAGAAATTTTAGGAACAAAATCAAGGAGAATATAAATATAAATAAAAAGAAGAAGAATTAAATATTGAGTTGGACAATGATTAAGATTGCCACATAAGAAGTGAAAAATAGGTAATCCAAAATTGGATGGTATATAGCATTTTCCTTTCTTTTATTAACCCCTCCCTGATTTTCCTCCTAAAAATTCTCTTCTCTTTCCTTATTCATGTCTCGTAACTCATCAAAATCTTTTCTTCCTAAATTAAACTCTTGAACTCTTTTTCTTTTGTGTTAAAGATGTATCCGAAGTTTTTTCTTTCGTTCATGGCTATGCTAGCCACCAAAGGATCTCTGCAACTCAAAATTAATTCAGAAAAACAACCAGAAGGATCTCTGCAACTGAAAATTAATTCCGAAAAACAACGAAGGACTCTACTGAAAACTAAGAGGCAAACGTGAAAAGAACTCGTATGAACAATTCTCAGAGCAGAATATCACCAAGGATTGGTGCAAGCATCACCGGAAAAAAAAGGCTTTATAGGAAGTCATTAGAGTAAAATCTTGAACTATAAAAGGGCTCCCCAAATAAGATTGTTTGTGATCTGTTGTCACTTATTATTATTATTTTTTTTTTTCCAAACTTGAATAAAAAATTTCATATTGGAGCAAGTAAAAGTTGTGGGCTCAGCTTTTTCTTCACCAAAGTAAATTTTTGCTGCAATTGGGATGAGAATGAGACTTGCTAATGTAGAATTAAAATTGTAAAGAAGAACTATATTTGCTTCAATCCGTCCAATTTTGATTTTACATATTTTTATTGTAATTGATGACTATCATTTTGAGTTATGTACCAAAAACATTCATAAAAGAAAATTTCATATTCTTTTCGTTCCTTTCCTCTCCCAATTTACTTACCATTGTTTAATAGAGAGCAGGCTCATTGAAGCAAACCTTGATAGAAAGAAATAATGAAATTTTCTATGTCAATTTTCTTACTAGGCTAGTTGAACTTTGGATCTTCAATGACAAAAGGAAAATAAGTCGAGAGTTTTCATTAATTAGGAAGAACAAAAGTTTGATGGATTCTGAGATGCAAATAAGGAAGGAGAGGAAGAGATTTTTTAGGAGGAAAATCAGGAAAGAAGAAAAATTTTAAAAAGAAAAAATAATAATTAAATGGTGAGTTGGAAAACGACTAGGACATCCACGTAGTCAGCCACATAAGAAGTGAAAAATAGGTGATCCAACCTTGGGTGGTATATAGCATCATTCATTACTATAATAGTACTCCGTTTATTAATCTATATCTATATCTATTCTAAAAGGATGAATGATTTAGGATGATTTACATGATTTAGATGATTTACATCTTTTGGGTTAAGACCAAAATAACCCTATTGTAATAAATTAATCTTATCTTCTAATAAAAATAATAATAACTATTATTATTATTGTTATAATAAAATGCATGTGCATGAACTTGGAATTAATAGTTCACAAGTTTGTTCAATGTATGTGTTTAATGAATCTTAATATTAATTGTTATTGTGAATGTGAATGTGAATATTGTTTCAATTTTCAAGCTTTATTTATAGCCATCCAATTGAAATCAAAGTATGTGAGAGGCCACATTTTCAATAACCTCACCAAAGGAATGAAAATCTGCTTGTTTGCATTCACCGAAAGAGATACAAAATCTGATCGCGATCACCCTTTGGTATGGAAGCGATTTTTCGAAACCAAACTATTAATAACATGATAATTTGGTCAAAAACAAAAATATCTATCTTTCAAACATTCACAAGCTAGGAAAATGATCAGCAATATTCAGATGGATCCCTCCTCAGATAAATTGGATTAAATTAAACATTTATGGTTCCTCCTTATGTTATCCAATGTTTTGCTATACATCTTGGCTTTACGACTGACAATTTTGCAGAAACAGCGGCTCTAAAGTAGATGGGTACTCAAGCTTCTCATTTTTTTTTTGATCATCGAAAAAGAGGGTGTTAGTGATGGTGACCAAAGCACCCCCGGCTACTCAAGCTTCTCATTGAAACCGACTCACTTGTACTCTTTAATACTCTACTCTTTGCAGGCAAACAGAAACCCGACCAATGACGACCATGATGATGAAGGAGATATTACGGACGTTGGGGGAAGTTAAAGTTTGTTTTGGCTATAGGGATATTGGGGAGGTTAATGCAGCAGATGGGAGTTTGTTTTGTACACTTTCGTAATGAATGAATTTTACTTTGGCTGTTAAAAAAAACAGATATATATGAGAGGCAGTCATCTTCTCGACTCGACCTAGGACTTTATATCTAAAATCATTATCCCACAAATGTCTTTGTTTTGCGATTACATCATTATCCCATAGTTGAAGATGTTCTTTTCGAAAGTGATAATCTTATTCTGGTGATAACATCACCAATGATGGGAAATTATGTTTTAAGGTACCAACTTTTTAAATTATGTTGAGCATATCACCTTTTGCATATTTAGAGACGAAATTAATAAATGCTACAATTTGTTAAAATAGTCAACTTCTTTTGTAGAATTTTATATTTTGTATGGAGTAAGTTAGATGTCGTATAATATGTCAAATGACACAACTTACGCTAACTTGAGCAAGTATTTTATTATTTTATTATTTTCTATATATTACTAATTCATTATATTTAATAAGGTCTTAGATAAGTAAAACATTAATATGAGGGCATAAAAAGCCTAAATACTAACAGGGTGAATTACATGCACACACCCTCACTTTAGTATTAATTACCAAATCCCCTGACTTTTGATAAATCACAACGAGACCCCATCAAGTGGTTTATTTGTAAGGTTTACATATATGAAATTATAAGAATTTTTGAATACACATGGGGTGTAATTGTTAGAATATCTTAATATTGGGGGAACTTTATGTAATTGCGAAAAGGTCAAGGGGGTTTCAGTAATTTTGCACTAAAGTGAAGGGGTGTAGATCTAATTTTCTCATACTAAAAGTGGATCACGTACCAAAATATTTATAAGAAAATTATGTACAAGCATTGAAAAACTTAGAATGGGTACTCAATTGGCAATCAATTAATCGGTCATAAATTAACCGATTAAAATATAAGAAGGGTTACACCTGCACTTCTAATATGCAAACTTTTCATTAAACTTTTGAAATCATTTAGGAATAACATATATATATATATATGTATATATATAATTTGGAGAAATCTCAAGAGTCTTTTTGTTTTCATTCTACTCAAGAATTAATGATATGCACGACATATTTGATAAACTCCAAAATGCTTATAATTTTTTGGGGGTTAAGTACAAAATGTTCCCTGAATTATTTCTACTGTCACATATATTTTTTTTAAACTTTAAAAAGTATCAAAATGGTCCTCATGAAAATTCATGATTTATGCCAAATTCACCCATCCAAACACAACCTTACAATATTTAAGCACTATATTAACTTACCCGATGATTCATTGTTTATTTATCAAATCTTATAATTTGTTAATTAAAAAATTATGAAGAATCATATCTTATCAACTAACAAATCACTTAAATCTTGTAACTTGTAAATTTTTAAACTTATTATAAATTAACAAGGACTTTGATTTAAATTAATAAAATTAATAAATTGTAGATTTGAACTTATAAAATTTGTATTTTCTAAATGTATCATGTTCAATTAAAAGTTATTTAATAGTATCAATTAACAAATTCTATTTAATTTTGAATAAAATTTGTATGCATTTTATTTCAAATCTTATAAGTTCGATAAAAAAAGAATTAACCAAGTTCATTTGATGCTTAAACATTGTAAGGTTGTGTTTGGGTTAGAGCATTTGGCATAACTCTTGAATTTTCATGACAAACTATTTTGGTACCTTTTAAATATTGGACGGGGAGAGGGGATGGGGGGGTACGTGACAGTAGGAATAGTTCAAGGGGGACATTTTGTATTTAACCTTATTTTAATTGGTCATTTAATCTTAAGGATAATATATACGTAATATTAGAAACCCTCAATAGTTATAATTTGAATCTAGCTAAAAACGATAAGCACATAAGATTTAAAAAAGGCGGATTGTTATAATTTCAGTCTTTCTTTCTTATAGTTCGCAACAAAAAGGAAGAAACTTTAATGTTTTTAATAAGAAAAACAAACGTAAACAAGTGATCCAGATAAATATAGTAGGTATAATTGTACTTTTCCTATAGAATTTGTCATGTAAATAAATTATCAAGTTAAGTAGTCTCCTTACCGTAAATATGATAAAATCGATATGCCCTTTATAATTTAAGAAGTTCCTAATCCCTTAAGATTAATTTTTCCACAATTATATTGTGAGGGTTGACTGTAAATATCGTAATCTCAGTGAAGAGATTAGGCAGTTTGAATGGAAAATCCACTTTGTCGAGTGAAGTAAGAACCTTGTTGCTCAGAATATTTGCAGTTTGGGGTTTGGGAGTAAATGGTCAGGGCCAATTAGGTTTAACTCTTTACCTCAATATTTGTTTTGTAATGAGGGGATTGTAGCCCCTAACATTTATACGTTTTTTCCCATGAATGAGTTTCTTTCCTTCCTATCAAAAAAAAAAAAAAAAGAGAGTTGAAGAATCTACTTTGAGAGCTACTTGATATTTTCAATTAAACTCATTGTTGATATGAGTTGATCAAGATATCCGTTCGATTTCTTTGATGACATGAGATGATTTACATTTTATAATTTTTTTATGAACATTAAATAACTCAATAGATATAAATTAATCCTCTAATAAAAGTAGTATTTTTATTATTATAAAATAATTGTGCATGAACTTAAAATTAATAGTTCACAAGTTTGTTCAATATATATATTTCATGGAGTTTAATACTAAATTAAAGAGTTGATTGCAATTTACCTCCCTATGAAACACCTAAAATGCAAAAGACACCTGTGAAAAAACAAAGGTAATTTACCCCATTGTGAAAAATAAAATGCAATTTAGCCTCCTGCTTGCCACTTCACGCGTGTTCCAATTGAACACTTTCCATTTTTGATTATTCTTAAAGGAGAAGATTATTCTCTTTACCAAATGTATGCGGATTCAATCACGATCCTATAGTAAGAACAAGAGATCTTTGTCAATCAATCCTCTTGCCCCTCATTCTTCGAGAATCAGAAAGGTCCTTTTCAAGTTCGAATTGTTCATTTAGAATTTGGGTTCTTCTACTTCATTTTTATTTAATATTAATTTCTTTTTCCCTCTTTTTTTTTTTATATCATTCCTTAAGTCCCATAGGTTTGATCCTGCAGAATTTGACCATTGAATAAAGGGTACGAAATCAATCTGATTGGTTTTTCGATCAAAAGCACTACGTGAAATGTTAGCTTTTTTCCTCTTCCTCTATCCCTATCCCATAGGTACAAAATCAGTAGATAACCTTTTCTTTTGTATGAATTGATCTTATTCCATTCCAATTCCTTCCTGATACCTCCCAAGGAAAATATTGAATTGGCGTTTGGCATAACTCATGAATTTTCATAACAAACTATTTTGGTACCTTTTAAATTTTGGAGGGGAAGAGGGTATGTGACAGTAAGAATAGTTCAAAGGGACATTTTGTATTTAACCCTATTTTAATTGGTCATTTAATCTTAAGGATAATATAATGTAATATTTGAAGAAACCCTCAATAGTTATAATTTTAATCTAGCTAAAAACGATAAACACATAAGATTTGAAAAAGGCAGTTGTTATAATTTCAGTCTTTATTTCTTATAGTTCGCAACAAAAAGGAAGACGCTTTCATGTTTTTAATAAGAAAAACAAACTTAAAAAAGTGACCCAGATAAATATAGCAGGTATAAATGTACTTTTTCTATAGAATTTGTCATGTATATAAATTATCAAGTTAAGTAGTCCTCTTACCTTAAATATGGTAAAATCGTTATGCCCTTTATAATTTAAGAAGTTCCTAATCCCTTAAGATTAATTTTTCCACAATGATATTGTGAGGGTTGACTGTAAATATCGTAATCTCAGTGAAGAGATTAGGCAGTTTGGATGGAAAATCCGTTTTGTCGAGCAAAGTAAGAACATTGTTGCTCATAATATTTGTAGTTTGGGGTTTGAGAGTAAATGGTCGGGGCCAATTAGGTTGAACTCTTTACCTCAAGATTTATCTTGTAATGTGGGGATTGTAACCCCCAACATTTATACGTTTTTTTCCCATGAATCAGTTTCTTTCCTATCCAAAAAAAAAAGAGTTGAAGAATCTGCTTTGAGAGCTACTTGATAATTTCAATTAAACTCATTGTTGATCAAAATCTCTGTTCGATTTGATGACATGAGATTATTTATATTTTTTAACTTTTTTGTGATAGATCGATATAAATTAATCCTCTAATAAAAATAATTTTATAAAATAATTGTGCATGAACTTAAAATTAATAGTTCACAAGTTTGTTCAATGTATATGTTTCATGGAGTTTCATACTAAATTAAGGGTTAATTGCAATTTACCTCCCTATGAAACACCTAAAATGCAAAAAAGACTTGTGAAAAAACAATGGTTATTTACCCCATTGTGAAAAAGAAAATGCAATTTAGCCTCCTGCCCACCACTATACGCATTTTGTAAGTAATTATGTTGTTTTTTTCTATTATATGGCAATTTTGGCCCCTAATATTTCAACCATTGGATCAACTATGTCAAAGCTCTATGATCAATATTAAATCCTATATATTTATTAATCTAAAAATTAATAACCATAGATCTTATTTTAGATCAATGACTCATATTTAACATCATATACGTTGGTTATATATATTATTAATTATAAACTAATAATCTATTGATGTCTGTATATTATTATATATATACATGACATATATATATATATATATATATATACAAAATATCAAATGCCAAAAAAATTTACAGATCAAAACGTCGTCGTCGTTGGCTGCTTGGTGGAGGTGGTTGGTGGATCATCTTGTGAGAAAGGTGGGGGATCTGGCGAGGGTCCAGTGGTGTAGAGGCTGAGAGGATCTGGCGAGGGTGGTGGGGGATTTGGAGACTGGGCGGTTGCAATGGGGGTGTGGCGGTAAGACGAAGATTGAGTGTGGCGCTGACAAATGTGGGGGTAGCTGGGGTGGGTTTAGGGGTGAAAGGTGGTAGAAGTGGCAATTGGGCAAAAGTTAGGGAGGGTGACGATGGGTTGGGAAAGTTTGAGGGCAGCAATGCTGGTAGATCCATAATGGTTCAGTATGACCGTAATGATGGTAGTTGCTGCAGAGGCTTCTTGGGGATGTGCCAGGGCGTGGCCGGCGGCGGAATTTCAGTGATGGTGGTGGCGTAGGCAATCAATGGAGATGTGACTGCTAATGGATGGAGGTGAGGATGAATAGTGATGGTGAGGGGTAAATGTATTAGGATTAGGATTTGAAGAAAATGACAAATTGGGGAAGGAGATAACAGAAACAAATATAAGAAAGGAAATTTAATACATCACTCATCCTTCAACTTTGTTCTTCATCTACATTGCTTCAATTGATGGGGTGGATGATTAAAGAATTTTTCTATAACGCCGCACTTAATAAACAGCAGAAATGAAATAATGGAAAACTTAGTGTCATAGAAGATGCAATTGAAAGAGCACAAACAAGGAGAAAAAAACATAAAGAAACCACTTTTGGTCGGAGAAGAGTGCAAGTAAAACTCTTTAAAAATTATTTTATAAACCAAAAGAAATTAAAACTAAACACACTATAGCTTCTGAAAAAGGTAATGGGAACAAAAGAAAGCAACTGGCGATGAACAATAAAGAAGAATGCAACAACAATATAATTTCAAGTGATAGTGTAGAGACATTGAGCAATTTGAGATAGGAATATAAAAGGATATTCGTAAAGTCAAGTAAGATGAAGGTTGTGATATCCATCAAGATCTAACAAGAGAAAGAGAATGACACTAACACCCACTGCTTTATTTATATTTTACGGAAAATTACACTAACACCCACTGCTATAATAGATAATTACACAAACTTACCCTCTTATCATTGAAATTGCAAATACCTAACCCACTATGATTGAAAATTACATTTACCCCTGGAAACTCTCGGTCACTGGTCAAATAGTACTAAATGACATTTTTGTCCTTCACTTAAATCATTAAAAAAAAGCTGGAATAATATTTTCATTCAGCCATACCCCCTTTTATAATATGAAATTACCAAAAAAACCCTCTTGTTACATCCCCTGTAGGGGGTTAATTGTACAGTTTTTAGGGGTTAAATTGTTAAGAATATTTTAATATATGGGGGGTGATTGTAAGAAGTGCATTATAATAGGGGAGGTTTGTGTAATTTTAAAAATATAACAGGGAGGTTGGTGTAATTTTTCCTTAATGACATTTGGGCAGGGGCATTTTTCAAAGTTCACATGATGACGTCATCAAAAAACTGATCTCTAGGGGTAAATGTAATTTTTAACTATAGTGGGTTGGGTATTTGTAATTTCATTTATAAGATTGTAAGTTTGTGTAATTACCTATTATAGCAGTGGTTATTGGTGTAATTTTCCCTATATGTTATACTATTTGTCATCTCAACTTTAATTATTGTAGATTATTTTAATTTATTTATGAAGAGTTGTTCGAAACTTTTAATTTTATTCGTTCAAATATTTAAATTATGCAATTATTTTGATAATTTCGTTTGAATCATGTGCAACGCACGTGCTCTTTACTAGTAGTATAGAAGTATGGATATAACAAAAGGTTTGAGACTTTGATGGGCTAGTTTTGGGCCTATCCATTTGGCACTAAAAGTGACAGAGTCCGTCCAGCTGAAAGATTGTTTTCAAAATTGGGTTGGGCCTCTCCAAAAGCTTTTAGAGCTTTCAGTGATAAATAACTAAAAATAGAAAACAAAATTCAAATTATTAGAAAAATAAAAAGAAAAAAGAATTCAAAACCCCCAAATTGGAAACTGAAGCTCCTTTTAGGGTTTTATTGAATTATCTGTAAGTATTCCAATTTCCAAATTCCACATTAGAGTATATATATATATAGATTGCTATCTGTATGTATAATAACAACTAACTTTCAGTCTCTCCTTTCTACATTCAGCTTTCTTTTTGGTTTTGTTTGCTCAAGCTCAAAGATTAAAAATGGAAGCTTTCAGTACTGAAATTGTTGTGACGGAGAGGCTTATTAGCTCTATAATTGAAGCTTTTCCGGTGGAAATTACCACTACTGTCGCAACATCTCTTGCTTACTTGCTCTTCTTGGTATAATCCTGCTTCTGATATATTTTTGCTTTTTAATTTTGGAATTATGTTATGTGAATTCTGCAAATATTGCCTTATTTCCATGCATTGGTGTTTGTCATGTTTTTATCCTTTACTTCTTCTGTATTTGCATTGTTGTACTTGTTTATACCTTTGGATTTGTTATATTCATAATTGTACTTGTTTATACCTTTGGATTTGTTATATTCATAATTGTATTTTGGTAGGGTTAAAGTTTGTGCACTTCGTTTCTCGAAAAAAAAAAAGTTTGTGCACTTCCGAACTGTATGTAGGTTACGTACGTTTGCTGATCTTTTTTCAACTAGGCTGTGATTTTACTATTGATGTGCGTTCAGAGGATTAGGGGGTTCTTTTCAGCTGACAATGTTGTTTGATGAACTGTGGGGTTCAACCCGTTCAGGTTGTGTTCGTGTTTAGTTTTTTGAATAAGAATTGGAGAATATTACAGGATGATAAGGTTGTGTTTATGAATTTCAGACGATGGATCTTAGCATTTTTTATGTACTCAAGTCTCTTTTGAGTGTTATGTAGGTTGGTTACATATTATGAAACTTTAGGATAGTTTTCATTTTTAGTTTGTGCGCGGAGGAGGGTTAGAGCTTGTTTGGGGTTAATACATTTACGTCCTGTTAAACTTGTTAGAACAGAGATTGTTCAGTCGAGATCTCAAATCAACTTATGAACAATGAGTTGGTACAAACACTTCACCGTGTATTTCACTGATGTTGCAAGAGCGGTAATATTATCATGTATTACAGACAGGATCTTTTTCATATGTTACTGAAGTGTTCCCCAAAGAAGCCATTGTGTTAGAGAGATTGGTTTATTATCCCTCTTTTTTTCTTAGTTACATCTAGAACTGGCAGCATTAATGGGAAAATATATGCTTTGAAGGGTGTCAATAACTGATCCTTACACGAAGGAGTCTGCAGCGGAGAACAAAGATGCCAGTGAGGATGAAGATGAAGAAAATGAAGTTGAAGACGAGCCTGAAGATGAAGATGCTGAAGAGGAAGAGGACGAAGATGATGATGAAGGTAATGATGATGATGATGAAGATGGAGATCCTGATAATGAGCCTGAGGCCAATGGCAATGGTGGAAGTGGAGAAGATGACGATGACGATGATGATGACAATGATGATGAGGAAGACGATGAACAAGAAGACGACGAAGAAGAAGAAGATGAGGATGAGGAGATTCCCCAGCCACCCACTAAAAAAAGAAAATAAGTGTGTATCGACTCCGTTTTTAGCAAGGATGTTGTACTCTAATCTCAGAAATCCACGAGTTGTCAGTTCTTTTGCACCAAGTTGAACATTCTGCTTATGTGAATAACCCCGATTTATCGCCTCTACTCTCCACAATCATATATCACGTCTTTTGATTTTTCTCTGGATTTTTTGTGGTAATACCTGATTTATTATAAATGTTTCACATCCAATCAAAGAAAATAAATGGGAAAAAAAATCAGTAAATGCAACATATCATTGAGTTAGATTTTAAACTTCCAGCATCCTCTATCAAGATCTCAAAAAGCTTCTAATATTGTCTTTTTGAATTTAAAAGATGAAGAAATATTTCAGCAGAAAGGCTGAGCTGAAACTAGCCTCAGAAGAAATGGTGGATCCCAAGCATAAGAGAATCTGATCGAAGCCTCCGGTTCAATGGGGCGGCCTTCGTTTAAGAAGCAACGGTCACCAATTTTTCTAAAGACTGTTAAGCTAATTGGCTCCATGCTTAAAAATCCCGGGCAGGATAAAACTATGTTTGCCTGTGGGCACTTACACTTGTTCACTACTTCCACATTCCATTCTGGCTTGCCCTGTATTTGTCTCCCACTCCTAACTGTCCCCACTACAAAGTTGTTTAGATCACATTGGCAAAATGCTGCAACGATTAAGAAAATGTCGTTAGTACTCGTGAAAAATAAAAACAGATTCTTTTTCTTATTTGTCTTTGTTAAAACAAGAAGTGGAAAAGATGAAAGAAAATTTGTTACCTTTGCTGATGAGACTAAGCAGCAGAAGTGCCATGGAAAACTTAACTATGTGTAGCATTGTGTCTGAATTTGAAGAAATTAAGAAATACAAAGTCGTGTAGTGATCTGATATGTCAGCGGGAAACAGCATTTGTGGAATTTATATTGTTCTGTTTTGCAGATATAGAAACATTTCAAATTATAATTTCAAGATTTTTTTCTGTTGACGATTTATGACACATTATTACAGGTTGATTATTTTCTGGTACCAGAAAAGGTAACACCTTCAAGTCTGAATCAGTAACATTTGGAAATCTTTTTAATGGAAAGAGTCACATTATCCATTCAGAAGAGAACTAATTAGTTAGCTCTTTTACTATTATCACCATGTTTGACTCAAGGATCTCGATGAGAAAAAAGAAAGGGGTAGAATAAAGGAAAAGTTACAACAACTAAAGCAAAATACCACATACATAAAAATTCTTGATTTCAGGAACAATACTCTTGAATTGAATATGGTCTAAAAGGTATCAAATAACCCGATTCATAGCCAAACGCAAACTCTTTGCCGGGGTAGATTGGCTTGCCACCGTTAATAAGGCAAATATTTCCAGACCTGGTAATTAGGGTATCATTATTAATCCCTGTGATCTTATCAGCTCCAGGACAGAATAGCTTGAGATCCTCAACAGTACATGCACATGTATTACGTATCGTCACTCTCCATATTACTGCTTGTTTCCCGGGGTCCAAATCAGTTGCAACTTGTATCAATCCAATATTTTTTGGAGAACACTGCTGCAGAGTGCCTGCATTTTGAATCAAAACTAACATGATTTTGCTCATAAGGAATAGAAACAAAACCATGAAAATAATTTTGGTGATGGTCTTCATTCTAGTGGACAGATTTTTCAAGAATGCAAGAGGTTCTTTGAAGCCTTTCCTCGCCGAATAAGAGAAATATAGAGAGGGTGTATTTATTTAGATATTAGGAGAGATTTGAACTAAGATTTTCTGAATTTTGATTACAAATGCTGTGAATCTTACAGAGATGAACAAAATCTCAGTTAAGTTTATAGTAATTTTCTGGTTTCAAATATCAGTCAATGCTTGAATTTTCAAATCAAACCTCAGATTGTCGCAACCAAGTTTTTCAACGTAACTATTACTAAAATTTCATTATATGTAATCAAATACAAGATACTTTAAAAAGATTCATATATTTATTGGTCAAAATTGTTAAAACCAACCATTTAAATGCATTTATGTACGTAATAATTTAGTTAATCTGTAGCTGGTTCTGAGTTCTTCTAGTTAAATTACAATTGTTTCATGTATTTATATCATTGATTGTACAAACTTTGTAGACTATGAAAGTTTTGTAATGTTGACTGATCCTCGTGTTCGCTCCGAGCAGTCTAGTGGTCAAAAAATGTAATTGGTAACACAATCTGAATCAGGTTTTATTTGTTGGTTGTTTATGTTCATGACATTACTATAATTGGCTATAATATCACAAACATCTCAACTCTTTAATCTTCTCTTGAAACACATTTCTAAATTTCAAATTATGGTTACTTGAGCTTAACATTTACAAAATCTTTCAGGAAAGTGTAAAACCTGACATTACAAATCTTAAAAATGATTTTTCAAATATTTTGAATGCATGTGTGTAAAAGAAGGGCACCCTTATATGATTAGCCTATGTTCAAACACAACATAAAATTAGAGTCATGGCCTCTCTAAATTCCTTTTGCTTTACAATAAAAACTACTTTGGCTTCACTTATCGCAATTTCCTTTGGAATATCTCAAAGCAAACTATACAATCCCTTTTTCACCTCAATCAATGACCTATGCGAAGTGACCCTTCACCCAAAAACATGTTATGATAGCTTTCCTCCTCTAATTGACTCAAAGAATGACTATGATTCTCAACTCCTGTATAACCTCTCTATCAAATCCTCCATTAACGAGGTCTCGAAAGCATCTAAGGGATTCTCAGAAAATGGAACATTATATTGAATACTCGAGAATACTAATGAAAACTTTTTGATATCCGTATTGGAGAGTTGCCGCGACCTTCTTTCCCTAGCAATATATAATCTCAATTGGTCGTTACCCACGAGTGCTAGTGCCCTAACAGCACATGAAACCCGAACCAATTTCAGGACATGGCTAAGTGCTGCAGAAGCTGACTTGGAAACATGCAAAGATGGCTTCCAATATGCACCTTTTGAAGTAAGAAACATTGTTCTTGAAAATTTGGACAAATCCACTAAACTTGTTAGAAATAGCCTTGCAATCATGTGTAAGATTGATGACCATATAAAGTCACAAGAAGAACCCTCAGATGTCGATAGAATTCGTAGTACGAAAGGTAAACAACATACTAGTGATCATAGGGAGCCTATATGGTTGTCTTTAGAGGACAAGATGCTTCTACATGGTTCAAAGCAAACTATGAATCCCGATGTTATCGTGGCAGCAGATGGCTCGGGAAATTACACGAGGATAATCGATGCCCTCAATGTTGTGCCCTCTAAATAGTGACATGAGATTTGTTATTTATGTGAAGAAAGGAATCTATTATGAGAATGTAAGAGTTGAAAATGAAAAATGGAATGTCATGATGTTTGGTGATGGGTTGGACAACACCATTGTTTCTAGCAACCTCAGCATTGCATCCGGAACACCAACAATTTTGACAGCTACTTTTGGTAAGTTGTATATTTGATAATTATCAAATAAGTGAGGGGGTGTGAATAAAATTATCCTTTCGGAATTCTAATCCACTTTCTTTATCGTTTTCTTATGCATAAACCTAAATATGCAGCTGCATACGGTAAGGGATTCATCGCCCGGGACATGGGATTTCAAAATACTGCAGGGGCAGCCATGTATCAAGCTGTCGCCTTATTATCAAAGTCCGATCAATCAGTTTTCTACCGTTGTAGCATAGATGCATACCAAGACACTTTGTACACACAATCCAATCGACAGTTTTATCGAGAATGCAAAATCTATGGTACGATAGACATCATTTTTGGAGACTCATCTGTCGTAATCCAAAACAGCACCATACTCGTGAAGAGGCCATTACTGGGTCAAATCAACACCATAACGGCTCAAGGAAAGAGCCAACCCGCTTTCCAACACTGGCATATCCATACAAAACTGTACTATTCTACCTGCAGAGAATCTTTCGGAGGTTCAAACATTCTTGGGTCGGCCATGGAAAAATTACTCGACCACTGTTATCATGGAAAGCCAATTGGGAAGCTTGATTGATCCCAATGGATGGATGCCATGGGGTCGTAATATTACTGCTCCTGATACGATATTTTACGTTGAATATAATAATACGGGTCCAGGTGCAGTGATTGCATATAGGGTTCCATGGAAAGGATTGAGAGTTAAGACTACCGGAGCGGATCTTCTATCTCACTTTTGTGTCACACATTGGTGTCACACCAATGAAAAATTAACAAGTGTCAATTTAAATAGTTTGTGACAGAATTATAATTAGCAATTCTTTTACTTAAATTAATTAATTAAAAAGGAAATAAGATTTTTAATTCCTAAAATCACGTCTTTTTACCTTTCCCGGATTCTTCCTCCATCTTCCCACGTTCTGCAATCTGCAAACATTCTTCAAGATTACCATTAACTTCTTCAAAAAATATTTATCATCCCTTTAATTAGGGAAAATATTTATCTCAAAGAACTCAGTACGTGCAAGTGCAGCATTCCATTGACTAAGACTAAAGCGACAATCGATAATTGTTTGCGTCTTATTTGGTTTAACCTTATTATCGATAGGTGCTTGTGTCTTGTTTGATTTAATCTTATTGATCCCGTTTTAATCTGATCCACCATTCTAAAAGGGCTGGATTTGTTGTTCTTCTTCTTTTTAATTATTTCTGTCACATATCAAGAATTTCACTTCCAAACTATGATTAATTTCAGAGGAAAAAATGGTATTATGGATGTGCATGGAAACTCAAGTAAGGGATATGAACCATGTCGGAGGCTGGATTTTGAGGATATTAGTGGTTTAGGTGCTTCTGTTGGAACTGAAATGGTTAATATAGATGGTGGAAATGAGATGAATGATTACGTGGATGCACGTCCTATGATAAGTATACACGAGATTCACAAACGTATTCATAAAGAGTTGATTCCAGAAGTTGATATGAAATTTGAAACAGAGGATGGTGCCTACAACTTTTATTTAGCATATGCAAAATCAGCTGGGTTTGGTGTGAGAATGTCTAAAGCACACAAAGATGAGTATACTGGTAAAATATGTGATAGGATCTTTTGTTGCTCCAAAGAAGGTTCAAGAAATACAGATGTGCGAGATGTTATTGTGAAGTCTCATCGCCCTTTAACTAGATGCAATTGCAATGCTCATATTAAAATCAGCTGCCGAAAAACAGTTGAGTATCCAAAGGGTGATTATCGCATTGTGAGATTTGTTGCTGATCATAATCATGATTGTGTGACTCCATCAAAAACTCACTTATTTCGGTCTCATCGAAAAATGTCTGATGCCCAAAAGACTGAAGTTGACATCGCTATTAGTTGTGGGATTGCTCCAAGAGAGACAATGGAACTCATGACGAAACAAGTTGGTGGTCCTGAAAATCTTGGATTTATATCGGATGATTGCAAAAATTACTTGCGTTCGAGAAGAACAGCAACAATGAGACCAGGTGACACCGGAGGAGTATTAGAATATTTACAGAAAATGCAAGTAGAGGATCCTAACTTTGTATATGCAATACAAGTGGATGCAGATTCTTTGATAACCAACATATTTTGGGCGGATGCGAAGATGAAGTCTGATTATTTCTATTTTGGTGATGTAGTTTGTTTTGACACTACTTATAGGAAAAATAAAGAAGGGCGTCCTATTGCTTTATTTGTCGGTGTCAATAACCATAAACAAACTATAGTTTTTGGTGCAGCTTTATTGTATGATGAGACTGCTAAGACATTTTCTTGGTTGTTTGATACTTTTGTCACAACCATGTTAGGAAAAAAGCCGCAGACAATACTTACAGATCAAGATGCAGCTATGGCGAAAGCACTGGCTTGTCAATGGCCAGACACATATCACCATCTTTGTGTGTGGCATATCTTTCAAAATGCAGCTATCCATCTCAGTGGTATTTTTGCAGAGTATAAAGATTTTGCCAAAAATTTTAGTAGTTGCATATATGACCATGAGGATGAGGGTGAATTTATAGATGCATGGAATAAAATGATTAAGAACTATGGCCTGCAAAATAATGATTGGTTAGAGAGAATGTTTCAGATAAGGAAGAAATGGGCACTAGTATATGGTCGAGAAACGTTTTGTGCAGATATGAGTACTACACAACGTAGTGAGTCGATGAACAGTGTTCTTAAGAAGTATGTAAGTTACAAAACTGGCTTACTTCAATAGTTTGTGGCAGAATTATAATTGCTAATTATAATTCTGCCACAAACTATTTAAATTGACACATGTTAATTTTTCATTGGTGTGACACCAATGTGTGACACAAAAGTGGGATAGAAGATCCGCTCCGTAAGACTACTGAATCCGATGTAAGCAACTTTACAGTTGGATCTTTTGTTAATGGACTCCAATGGCTTCCAGCAACAGGTGTTCCATTCCAGCCAGACTTGTGATTTTCCATTTTTGTTGAAATAGTGAAGATTTTATATTCAGTACGTACACAGATTTTAAGAGCTAAATATTAGGAGGAAAAATAGTTCGAAGCTAATATATTGATCAGTTGGAAAATTATAGTAATAAAGAAAAAGTCAGAAGAAATAGGAAAATATCAGCTCAATTCAGATGATGTAGTGTACTCCAATACAATTACAAATATTTTTTCCTTCGGAAAAAGGAAAAAAGAAACACAATCAACATATTAAATCTTCGATTTAAGAACAAGCTTCTGTATAATCAAACGGTGCAAAATTGACGCGATAAAAAACACAAGTAAAATTGACTGAGGTTCGGGCAAAAAGTGGGTTCCCCTTGTTGATGAGACAATGCTTGTCGTCTAATTTAGTTATGATGTTTTGACCAGACAGACCTAAGGACAGAAAATTAGGACACAATAGTTTCAAGTCCAAAATGGTGCATGGACATGCGTTGGTGATGTTTACTGTCCATTCTTTCTTCAACTCCATTTTTCTTCCCGTTACGATTTGGTCGATTTTGATCGTACTTGGAGTGCAAGGTTGACTTGAACCTGAAACACCACACCAAATCCCAAAAGATTATTATAAGACAAAATTAAGACATTTAACAAAATTACTTCTTGCACTAACAAATTAACAATGACATTATAAATTCTTAGATTGATAACAAGTCTAATGGTCAATATATATTCCATTTGCACAAAATTAAACAACATCTATAGACCATTATTGTTATTAAGAATTCGCAAAACGTAGATTTCATTGACCCTCCTCCGCTACTTTCAAGGGTGAGACTAAGAAAAGAAGGCGATATAGGTTTTATATTTATACCTACCTTTGCTCATAAGGC
This sequence comes from Buddleja alternifolia, assembly GCA_019426215.1. Taxonomy (NCBI): domain Eukaryota; kingdom Viridiplantae; phylum Streptophyta; class Magnoliopsida; order Lamiales; family Scrophulariaceae; genus Buddleja; species Buddleja alternifolia. The sequence continues at coordinate 492,062 of CM033394.1, forward strand.
AAAGAAAAACCAAGATACTTATTTTGGTGATGCTCTTCAATTAAATGTTGTGAATCTTACAAGGATAGAAAAAAGCTTTGTTAAGTTCATGGTTTTTCTACGGTTTCAAATCCGAGTCAACGCTTAAATTTTGAATCAAAAGTCAGATTGTCACAATCAACTTGATATTACTAATTTTCTTTGTAATGTAATCAAATATTAGATATTTTATAAAGACTAGTAAAAGCTACGTGCGTTGCATTTAAATATGTAATTGTTTATACTAATAAAGTGATATAACCTATATTGCATAAGAGAACTTTCTCCTAGTTTTGCATAGTAGCATTCACAAATTTTGCGATTTTAAAATATGATTTATAGATTTATTTCTATACTAAAGTTTAGGAAAACATTCTAAAACTCCATAGAATAATTTGAATTCCCAAAAAAGTCATGAAAATGATTTAATTTAAATACTCGTTCGACCAATTCTTCATTTGAAAAAACCAATAGTTAAAGGTTAATAATATTGTTTAGCTAAATTATTTTGGTACATTAACAATTATCAATTGGTACACAAATTCATCTAAAATAGCCTGTCTAAGTGTTTTTGAGTGGATTGATGGTGAGATAAGAATTTTTCTTTTGAATATAAAGAGTATTAATTAAGAATAAACACTATACAACATTTTCTATAGTAATTCAAAATGAATTACAAAAATTATCACACGTCATATTACATATTTTGTCTCATACTCTTGAAGCAAAAAAAAAAAGTGGTTGTGTCAAGTAATATACTTAAGATGCATGTGTTTCTATTAAAACTTTTAACTTAAAACAAAATATGTATGTCTGGAGAATTAATTTCCCATCATATGCAGAGAGATTTATTCAGGAAATTATACTGTAAACAAACGTCACAAACCAAAGCAAAATGCTCAACGAACAAACCCGAGGGGTCCTAAAATTCAATACTGATCCAAATCATCGTATTTCAAAAAAGATTGACACAATTTTCAGATCAAATTTTGATAATGCATCCTCGAATCTTTTTTTTTCCCCAAGACTGATGCTTCCTGCTTGATCCCCCCTCCTCACCAGTCAAATCCACACAATTGAAATCGAAATTTGTATTATGTAGACTTAAAATATTTGAAATCGAAATAAAGCAGTCATTTTTTCTAATCTTGTTCTTTATCAAGAATGAACAGTTATATAATGAATTGATTAACTATATGACTTCCACTGTTGTTGAAAAAGTTATGAAAAATATCAACATTTAATACAACCAATTAAACCTATGGACTACCATTGCATACGAAAAAGACTTGTACCTAGAAGCTGAAGAGTTGTAATTTATCATTAAATTAGTCATTATTAATGGATTAAGTGCTATTATGTACTAATTATCATTATTAATGGAATAACTGCTATTATATGTACCAATTAGATGTAGCTATTTATTAATATTTATTTTAGTCTAAGAAAAGAATAAGATAATCAAATCACAATTGGAAGAAACAACTTCATTATACATACTTTTAAGGAAATTATATTATGGACAAACATCACAAACCAAAGCAAAATGTTCAACGAACAAACCTGAGGGGTCCTAATATTCAATAGTGATCCACATCATCGTTTTTCAGAACATTTTGACATAATTTTCAGTTCAAGTTTTGATAATGCATCCTCAAATCTTCTTTTTTTTCAAGATTGATGCTTCCTGTTTGATCTCCCCTCATCACCAGTCAAAACCACGCAATTGAAATCGAAATTTGTACTATGTAGACTTAGAAACTTTGAAATCGAAATAAAGCAGTTACTTTTTCTAATCTTGTTCTTTTATCAAGAATGAACAGTTACATAATGAATTAATTAATTATAGGACTTCCATTGTTGTTGAAAAGGTTATGAAAAATATCAAAATTTAATACAATCAATTAGACCTATGGACTACCAGTGCATAAGAAAAAGACTTGTACCTAGGAGCTAAAGAGTTGTAATTAATCTATCATTAAGTTAGTCATTATTAATGGACTAAGTGTTGTTATATGTACTAATTATCATTATTAATGGAATAACAACTATTATATGTACTAATTAGATGCAATTATTAATTAATATCAATTTTTAGTCTTAAAAAGGGATAAGATAGTCAAATCACAATTGGAAGAAACAACTTCATTATCCATACTTTTAGTATAGAATAGACTAGTAAAGAGCACGGCGTTGCACGTGTTTGTATGAATCTATAAAATAATTGAAAAATCAAATGAATAAGAATAATAATATGTAAAACAAATATGAATAAAAGACGTCGCATCTTATTAAAAAGTATACATCAAAATGTTTCATATGAATAAATTATAAACTATTTCAAAGTCAATTTAATTGCTCAAGCATGTAATATCATTGCTTGCGTAACTGATTAACATGTTGACTGTATTTTCTTTTTCCCCCCTCATTCAAGGTAATAAGCATATTTTCTTCTTCCCCCCCCCCCCCCCCCCCCCATTCAAGACAATTTAAATGTTGTAACCAAGAAAATTGAAAATCTCAGTAGATCATAAATAAATCAAAATGACATACAATAAAAGAATTAAAATGGTAAATAACATGAAATATAAATAATAAGGTTTAATATTATATAAAGGTCCAACTGATCATTTTCTTGTTTGATCTTGACGGACGTTGTAACCTTATTTTTAATTTACTTCACAAATTTAGTTTGATAGTTCTTTCTCAAATTGCTCGATACTTGAAATTATATTTTGATGTCTCATTCCTTATTGTTAATTGTCAGTTATTTTGTCTTCTTTGCATACTTTCTTCATAATTGGCGATGAGTTTATTTTGAAGTTCCCCCAGTATATAAACTTATTGAAGAGTTCCACTTGCATTAATTTGTATCCTGATGATTTTTTTCCCTTTCTCCTTCTTAGCTTGTGGTTGTCTATTTCAATTGTATTCTCTATGAGACTAAGCTTGCCCTTTACGATTTCTGCTTTTTATTAAGTGGAATGAGAAAGCGGATATCATTTGATGTCTGTAGGCTCAGTGATCTATAATACTTTGAGTTGTATTCTCGCTAGGAACTTTAGGTAGTCAACATGCTCATTCTTAGCTGCCAATATTCCCTGATTTTTCATGTAATCCGTTGTGTGGATTTTTTTTCTTAAATCTAGAAAATAGACGTAATAAGATGGTTTATTGATTCTTCTTCATTGTCATACTCAATAATCACCTCATATGAAATTTGATTGCTACTTTCATTATCAGTTGGTTTCTTACTGTTCCCAACTCAAAGTAACAACTCAATAAAGTGAGGGTCACTTCTAGCCTTCATATTAATTGACAAAGTAATCCCTATCAGCCCATCACCTTTTTGGCCCACCATATCACTTTGGGTCAGCAGCAGGCCTTCAGCTAGTACAGAACACCCCTGACATCCTTGGACCCCTCCCCCTCCCACCGTTTAAGCTCCAGCAGCTCTCTTCCACGACCCATTCTTTTCAGTTGTGGATGGGCTTTCAGTAGTCCGAGCATTAATTTTAACAGTCCATGCCTAAGTCTCAGCAGCCCAGCCCCTAGCACTCTCAGCCTATGCACCAATTCAAGCAACATCAGCCCAGCCCCTAGCACTCTCAGCCTATGCACCAATTCAAGCAACATCAGCCCACCTTCCTCGCAACTCTTTTCTCCACAATGTATGTCTAACAACCTGATGAAGGTTCGTGCATGAACTCAGGGGTGAGTGCTCACATGATATCGCATGAAGGTACATTTATTCTGCCGTGTCTTTTAATTTATTTAAAATCAATTATGGTTGGTAATGGTGTTGTACTCTCTGTTGCCCATGTCGGTCAATCTTTTTTCCATCACCTTCTATCCTTCTTCATCTTGAATTTTTAATAATACTCAAATCATTTTATTTTAATCTTTTCATCAATTCACTTTTTCAAGAACCAATTAAATTTTCATATTTCTTTAATTAGACATTCATTATCTCTTTCAAAATATTTTATAATGTAATATTTTTTTTAATGATATGTGCATACATATTTATATTACACCACTTTTACTTCATTATCATGTTATAAATTGTTTAATAATAGAACCAAATAAATTTTCATATTTCTTTAATTAGAAATTCACTCTCTCTTTCAAAATCTTTTATAATGTAATATTTGTTAATGATATGCATCCATATTTATATTATACCACTTATACTTCATTATCATATTATAGATTGTTTGAAAATCTAAAATTTATTTGAGAAAAACTAATGAGCCAGCCCGAAATAGGCCTGAAGCTCGCAAAAAAGGTGAGTCTGAGTTTGATCCGAGCCGAAAAAAAAAATTATGAACTGAGTTTGAGTCGAGCCGAAGAAAAAAAATTATGAACTGAGTTTGAGCCAATAATATTCAAGCCCGATGAGTTTGTGCTTGAGCCACCCTAAGCTCGGCTCATAGGACCCGATTGACAGGCCTAGCTGGTTCTGTGTGTTTTCCTAGTCTAGGAATTCTCAACTCCTTTATAACCTCTCTATCCGAGTCCATCAACGAGCGAGGTCTCGAGAGTATCTACGAACTTCTTTGAAAATGGAAAATTATATCGAATGCTAGAACATACTAATGAAAACATTTTGATATCCACAATGGATAGTTGTAGTGACCTTCTTTCCATAGCGTTTTATAATCTCAATTGGTTGTTACCACACTGGAGATAGTGAAGATTAGTAGATTCAGTATGCAGATTTTTAAGAGAAATATATATATCTATTAAAAAGGAAGTGTTTGAAGCCAAAATCTAGAATTAGAAAATTATAGTGATAACGGAAAGGTAGGAAAATAACAGCTTAATTCACATGATGTATTGTACTCCAACGCAACAAGTCAATACATATTTATTCCTCCAGATCAGAAAAATAAAAAACACACACAATCAACGTATCAATCTTCAATTCTTGATCAGATTTAAGAACAAGCTTCTCCATATTTAAAGGGTGCAAAATCGACACGATCAAAAACGTAAGTAAAATTGAATGAGGTGTGGGCATAGAGTGGGTTTCCATCGTTGATAAGACAATGTGTGCCGTCCAATTTAGATATGATGGATGGATCAGGCTGAACTAAGGGCTGAAAGTTAGGGCACAATAGTTGCAAGTCCAAAATACTGCATGAGCATGTGTTGGTGATGTTTACTGTCCATTCTTTCTGCAACTCTGTTTGCCTCCCTGTTACGGTTTGGTCGATTTTAAGCACACTTGGAGGGCATACTTGACTTGAACCTGAAATTAAACACCACACCAAACCAAATCCAACAAGATTGTAAGTGACACACTACGAATAGCTATGATTGTTTATTCACAAAGTTATTTCTCACACAAACAACATAGACCATTATGTTTTTGAGTGATTCGCGAAACATAGGTTTTATCGAAAATGATAGAGTATAGGTTTTATGATTCGCAGAAACTCTCGAAAGTACTATTCTACAAACTTTAATATAAGATGAGATTTGAGTATGAAAATATATATATGTATTTACCTTCAGTCACAAGGCAAAGAAAGACAAGGAAGCAAAGGAATTTGGTGATGTCTTCCATTGAGATTGCAATTTGGATATACAATGTTGTTTTATCATTGTACATCTTTCCTTCACTATTTATAGATGAAATTTTGAATGCCATACTTGGTAGAACATTTTGCTCATCAATGCCTCCACATAATTTGGCATAATATATGGAAAAATTGTAATTCGGTTACAAAAATCAAAACCTCAAATAACAAATGCTGCTCTTTTACCTTTTCTGGGCAAATGAATTTCTTTAAAATCTGTAATTAATGGAAATAATTATATTCTTTGTAAGTTAAGAGGGTCAAAGGAACGGTACTGAAGTTGAATATATTGAGGGTTTTTTTTTTGGCTAAGGAGAATATTTTGAGTTTATTGTACAGGCATTCCACAAACCACAACATAATCTCTTGGCTATCCAAGAGCACAAACTTACGCGATGGAATAACCAACTATAGAAGAAAAAAACGAAATAACAGTTCCAAGAAGTAAATCTCTCATCAAATTACTAAGCAAGATCATACATGACAGAGTTCAAAGCCACGAGGGCATATTTTATCGAATATTCAAGCAAAAGTATATATGCCAACTCCAGAGGTTTCAGCAGAAAACGAAAGGTCAGGCTATTGGGAAAATACACCATTAGGCACTTTCTGGTTCCATCTCTTCTCTTTTTTTGCCCTTTCTTGTATTTGTGGTACCCTGTTCTTGTTGTTCAGCTTTCTTTTGAGCTCTAATCATAGCTCGTCTTGCACGAGGCCGCATTTCACGCACTTGTCGAGGAGGCATGTCATAAGGTTCAAGAGGCCTATCACCAAAAGGATGCTCACTGTCTGCAAAGATCCTTAATTTTCGGTCTCTATCCTAAAACAACAAAAGACAACAGAGTTACGGGGAATCAATGAACAGAAAGAGCTTAATAAATCCAGCTTGAGACTCACATGTGACACTTAAGGATTGTGATATTGTGCTTTAGCACTGTAGATGGCAACATGCATAAAGCTATCCAAAATATTAAAACTCTCGAAATTCAACTTCTTAGGTTATACATGGCACAGGGGTGGACGGAAGTGTAAGCAAGAGGGGGCAGTGCCCCCACTGAAATTCTTGTTTTTTTTTTTTTTTTATATACAAAATTTTTAATTTTAATTTATTAATTGCATTAATGTCCCACTCAAAATTATTAAGTGCCCCCCTCAATTTTGAAAATATTAAATGCCCCCTTTAATTTTGAAAAATTATTTTTTTACCTTACAAAATTTTTTATATTTGAATTTCGCCCCCCTCTCAAGATCGAAAAATATCATGTTTTCTCCCTTTACTTTGAGTTCACCCCCCAAAACCCAAAATTTTGACTATAACAAAAGAAATATAAAAGTATAAATTATGTCAAAAGTTGTAATTGAACCTAATTAGTTATTATATTTTCCTCCATAAATATAGCGTACCGTACCGCGGGGTGCCCACACCCCCCTCGGTAAAATTCCTAGTGCCCCCACTGAGCTCAGTTTCTGGATCCGCCACTGACATGGCGTACGGAAGTCGAAATTCATTTCCAGTATAGGAAGCATCATCTCAACTAGCATGTCCCACCAATTACACGGACGACACATCTTAAGATGACTATAGACCCGGCTGCGGGGCTACAATCGCTAGGGTAGTACCCTTCTCTTGGAATAAAAAAAAGTATATGTTCAGTATATGTACACCAATTCACAAGAAAAGCGCACTTAGTTTTTGGCGAAAGTAAATGTTTTTGTGCAAACCAAAATAATGAATTTAACATTATGCCCCTCATTTAAAGAGCCCCATGGATGGACATAACATCCAGACAGAAGAGATTCAAAATGCAGTAGCTAACAAAATTTACAGCCTTACATATTTTCTATTATACGGGGAAAATACAGAAGATAGCACTGACTCACATCACGTAGTTTGTTTCTTGGAAGCATACGTAGGACAGCTTTGCGTATAACTTCTGTAGGATCCTTTGCCATCTGGTCTTTCAGACTCCTTTCCTTAAGGTGGCCTATGTACCTACGGGTCAAAAATCACAAAGTGTCAACACATAATACACGAAGTTTTCACATGAACAATATAGCCATCTCCCTTTTCTACAAATCATCTGGCACTAAAATCAGTAAGCAAATGTATAAATACGAAAAAGAAGCATAAACAATCGAACTAAATCTGAAGTATAGGAAGGCATATTTAAAAAAAAAAAAAAAAGGTGATCACCCTGTATGCCATCTGTAGAACTTATCAGTCATTTTCCTCCCAGTCACACATACATCTTTTGCATTGATAATAATGCACATATCCCCTTCTTCCCTATTTGGCGTATATGTCGGCTTATCCTTGCCTTGAACCACAGTCGATATATGTGATGCTAGCCTCCCAAGAACCTACATCACAATCAACACAAACTTATGCATCTAACAACTCGGTAAATGTAGTGGTCGGTCCATATATTACCAAACTCCAAAATAGAGGTGTGTCCAAACCTGTCCTTTCGCATCGAAAACTCTCCATTTCAGACCTTCCAAATCAATACGTCTTATTCCAGCAAGTGCTTTCTGCGCGAGTATTCGTTAATTTTCAAGTTCGAAAATGATTTAGCACAAAAAATATTAATGTTCAGAACGAAATTCAAAAGAGGATAAGAACACATAAAAGCAACAATCAAATGAAACCAGTTTTCGCCTTCGCGACCTGTAAGACGATGATCTTAAGGCCACAGGCCACTATTTCTAGTACATATAACTTGTTTCTTCAATTAAAATCACTGTATTCTTCAATCTTCAACAATTTTCCGTAACCTCATCTGATGCATTCCGCTGAATACATAATATATAATGCTGAAAACCTAAAAACTAACTACAAAATGAAAAAAATATGCCGATTGAAGTGTGCAATACATAATAATCATGCATCAGAAAGAGCAAAGAGCTAGAAAACAAAATCAAATCCACAACTCTTCGTATCAATTTTCGTTCCGCAATTGTAAAACTTCTATAAAAATTCAAGCATTCTTATTGCATCAGTGAGATCGCATAACACTACTTACAATAAACAAAGAAATACGAAAGAATAGAGAGCTTGCCTTTAAATTTCCATTGAAAGATTGAGCTGCTGCAGCAGTCGACATAGTTAATAATCTCTCAATCACTGTAAAAAAAAAAAAACTCTTCGTTTCAAGGGAGAGAGAAAACGATGAGATTATTAGCAGAAGATTTCCACTTCCAGTTTCAGATGTCGTTGGGCCTGTTAAACCCTAGAAAAAGTGGTCTGTTCTTTGGGCCTGTGTTTTATCGTAATGGGTCTATCAGCCCGTTCTTTATCCAGCCTAGTCATTGCTAAAATATGTTTGTGTTTTTGAGTCAAAATGAATTCGGGTGATTATAAGGGACACGGGGTCTAATAGAGTTGGTGCACCAAATCACATTTAGTAGAGGTATAAAATGATTATCAAAAAACTATTAAATCACTTATACATATAAGGTTATTAGGTGGACCGCCTCCAATACACCCGGTCCATTCTGAGTATTATTGTTTTATCCAGAACTTGGGTGAAAAACTAAAATTTACGTGAGAAAAATGCAAAATTAATCCTGTAATTATAGGGGTCTGACAAAATTGGTCCCGTATTATTTGAATTGACAAAATTGGTCCTGTAGCTATTAAAAATTCGCAATTTGAGGACAAATTTGACCGGAAAGCCCTAATTTGGCCGGAGTTTGCCATGTGGCATTCAATTTGGGGATTTTTTTGATTTTTCGGCTAAATTTGTCATGTGGCATTTTTTTAATTTTCAGTTATTTAAAAGATGCTGACATGAAGTTGGCAACTTTGGAATCCACCTAAGCCTATTTGACCTAAAAATCAAAAATCCCCAAATTGAATTAGTCATGTGTATGTCACATGACCAAATTCCGGCCAAATTAGGGCTTTCTGGTCAAATTTGTCCTCAAATTGCGAATTTTTGATAGTTACAGGATCAGTTTTGCCAATTCAAATAATATGAGATCAATTTTGCCAACCCTCTATTGTTATAGGACTAATTTTGCATTTTTCTCAATTTAACACTGCAAACACGATTTTGACGAAATTCTAGCCATTTTTGATAATTTCGATTGGATTTTTTCGCGTTACAAACAACATTTTGGAAAATACATTTTTAAAAAGCTGACAATTCAAACTTTTACCATAATAAACTCAACTTTCGAATATAAATACAATGTCTCACTATCACCTTGGTCATGCAATACAAGGACAACTTATCCCGTAGTTAAAGAGATGGAAATACTTATAACAAGCATACTTATGAGATACATTTATGTAATTTGTTAATTCTTACTATGACCAAAACAAAATTTCCATATGCCTACGACGAAGCATTTGAACACTCGTATTCGAAATTTGGTACTTCAAATGAAAGTTTCAATCCCATATTTTATATAGGAAAAGTTGGATCAGAAACTCTTATAACTTAATCATTGTCTCATTCTGATAGATGTTCCAAGAAGATTCAAGTTGCTGCACACTGATGTTCTTGCATTGCTAGAGGAATAGCTGGTCTCCATGTTGTGCCTTCTGGGCTGTCCATTAGCGCAACACCTACAGCTGCCAAATCTTTTCGTATCGCATCGGATTTTTCATATTCTTTATTTTTTCTTGCACCATTCCTTTCTTCAATCTTCTGCAATACTTCATCTTCTGTCAACCTCGCACGCTTCAGTGCATATTCTCTCAACTTCTCTAATGCCTGCAACATGCATGCTAAATCACTTTCTTATTTCTCATCTGTGTGTGTGTGTGTGTGTGTGAGAGAGAGAGAGAGAGAGTAACTTATTATACCTCCGAGTAACTATTGGGCAAGAGCCCCAAAATAGAAAGAATATTTCTAATCGTCTTTCCTAAAGCTGCAAGTGATTCTATTCTCGACGCTTGCTTCTTTCCCTGTGCGCACACAAGGAGAAAAATGAAATTGATCCAGCTAATGCATGGAAGTTGGTGAAAAATGAAACCGTTGTTAGATTTGTTTTCTGATTCAAGAGAAATCATAGAATACCTTGCGAGTGTGTAGAAGATCATTGATGGTTTTTAATGGTTCAGACATTGCAGCCAAAACTACAGTAGTATGAAGATCGTCCGACATTGATGTCAAACATTCATCGTTAAATTTGTTGACAGAAGTCGTAGTTTCCGGTGGAATGGAACCCTTAAAATTAGCATCATCCTGCTGTCCTACGACGCTCTCACAATCATGTAATGTCTGCACTTCAAACGAGTTTTTGAGAAAAATTTCGCTGGTACTTTTCAAATGTAAAAGTCAATAATACCAAGTTAAGAAAACAGAAAACCAAAGCCACAGAAAATATTGAAGGTGTTTTTTACAAACTGCACTCTATGATCTTGTAATGGAGAAAGATAAGAAAGGAGTACATGCCTGATACATATAGTAAATGCGATCCGACGCACTTTCGAGCTGTTGATCTGAGTAATTGATTGGAGAGCGATAATGAGTTCCCATAAGGAAAAGCCTCAAAGCCAGAGGATGATACAGTTCTATAACCTGAAAATCAATGCAAAAAGGAGTTCTAATCACTACATTTTGAAGCATCAAAACAATCAAATATTCAGCAAAATTTGTCTAATATAAACTAGGGGTTTTTAAACATTTGCTTCCTCATACCTGTCGAATGGTGAAAAAGTTTCCAAGAGACTTCGACATTTTCTCGGAGTCTATGGTCACAAATCCATTATGTATCCAATAGCTTACACTACTTTGACGACATGCAGCACAACTTTGTGCAATCTCATTTTCATGATGGGGAAAAACGAGATCCATCCCACCACCGTGTATGTCAAAAGAATAGCCTAAATAAGCAGCACTCATTGCACTGCACTCAATATGCCATCCAGGTCTTCCAGGACCCCATGGACTCTCCCAAAATGGTTCTCCCTCCTTTGCTGACTGCAAAATAATCAATAATAGTTACATCCTATAAAGCAAAGTATTCTGTGAATATGCAAATAAACAAGACTATAAGTGACAAGGACTCACTTTCCATAAAGCAAAGTCAGCTGGGTTTTTCTTCCTTGAGTCCACTGCCACCCTCTCACCCGCCCTATTATCTTCTAATTTACGCCCAGATAATCGTCCATACTCAGGGAATTTGTCTACGGAGAAGTAAACATCACCATTGATCGTGTATGCACACCCATTATCAAGGATCTAGCATAGGATTACAGTAAGAGTGTTCAGTGTCAACCTAATACTTGCACAAAGACCCTCAATGTCAGCACAAGTAGGAAACGAAGAGAGACAAGAAAAGGTATTTCCCCAAGCACACATTCTGTGTCAAAAGGGAAGAGAAAGAAAAGGTGCTAAAGGAGAAATAGGCATCCTGATTTTCATTTACTCAATTATGTGAAGTCCAGATTTTAATAATACCATGACCTCCATCTAACCAAATAGTTATTGATAGAAGTCCAAACTGCAAGAGGAATTGATTATTAACATGGACCAGAAAGAAGAATGAAACATAGATCATTTGATCAGTAAAATACCTGTTTGATCATATCAATAATTTGAGACATGTGATCTGATACACGAGGTTCCACAGAAGGAGGAAGGCAGTTTAGAAAAGCCATGTCAAGATGAAATTCTTCACAATATCGTCTGCTCAAATTTATTGGATCTTCACCCAACTCATTTGCTCTGGCAATAATCTACATAATATGAAAATGCAGACTCAGCTATCCTGTCATACATGTGTAAGAACTAGTTGGTATTCGTAAAAGGCAGACATTATTGAACCTCTTCAAAAACAATCAATAGTTTGATCCAAAAATTAATCCCAGTGAGTCAAGATGTAGTTAAGCTTTTGGGATTGTGTAACTACGAGAAAGTTCCAATTTCAACCATTTCACCAGATTAAATAAATGTGAATAATGTCGAAAATACTTCATGCCACGTGCTTCAGAGGTTTAATTTTGTCAACCAATCTCTTGATTTATAATTGCTTATAAGTTATCCAGCATAAGGAAATGAAAGAAGCTTGAGCTGCAAATTGGGTGAATATGCTTTAAACTGCTCAAACTTTGTTTGCTTGACATGAAGGAGAATTATCATCAACACTTCAAATAGAGAACATCTTAAATCATCTATCCCTCGGGACTAGCCAAAAAACTTTCCTTCAAAAAAGGTGCAGGATAGTTTTCTTGAAGAAACCAATAATCTTTCAAGCACAAGAAAACTAAAAGTAGGCATATATTTCAACTCATCGAATCACATTATGACTTACTTTATCATCAACATCAGTGAAATTGCGAATGTAGTTGACCTCATATCCCAAGTACTTGAGGTATCTGCCTAGGAACGAGAGCAACCAAATGTAATTAGTACTAAAACTTAATATTTTGGCACATGCTTCAACAATAGCCAGCAAACCTTTGATACAACAAAAAGCACAAGACGTTAAAAGTTATCAGAAAAAGATCAAGTGAAATCATATGTTTTATTCTGATGTGAACCGTTGATGAGTGATCGATGCAAGCAGGGTGGAACCAGCAACCATTGAAGTTATTAATTGAGTCATTATGGGATTACGTCATTAGCCTTATTATTATTATGTCATTAGTTTTATTATTAATTATTCCTGTTAGTTGAGTCAGTCATAAGTAATTCCTTTATTAGAGTTTTCCTTTTGTGAGTTAGTTGTTTCCTTTTCGTAGTAGGAGTCTGTGATAGGATTATTATAAATAGTCCTATTAGGGTTTATTATTTGGTTATCAAAGAATTGATCATTGGATTTGGAATTGGGGCAAGAGCCGGCTGCTCTTGTTATTTTATCTTTTGGGCAAGAACGATTGTTCTTGAGTTATTTATTTTATCGCAATTTCTATTCATTAATTTATCACTCATCATATTCCCCTACTAAAATAATCCATTCAGTGAGGAACATCAACTTTTATAATTTTGAATTCAACTATTTGGATTAATTTGCCAACTAAAAGAACTCTTCAAAATCGGGTGGGGGTGGGTCGGTGGTGCTTAATTTCTCCTCTCGCGTATCTCATAATGATAACAACAAAAGTGGATTCAAATTTGTTTTGCATTAGCCCATTTCCAGTCGGAAAACTCCTAATCCTTGATATCAAACATTAACTAGGACATACAGCTAAACACTTCAACACCAAATCTCTTTCAAGTCCATCACTCATAAACTTTTGTCTATCAATCAAAGTAAAAAAAATCATAAAAAGATAAAACCTTTCAAATCTTCCTACAATGACGGGTAATTCTATGCTAGAACAAGTCCAATGGTCTGATTGGGAGTGAAATGAGAATTTTGTGTCTATTTCTCTCACACAAGTATGTTGGGGAATCGCACACGATACACCTAACTGTGTGGTGAGAGAGATAGACATTAGGACCGTTGGACTTGGTCTAGCATAAATTTTTTCTTACAATGCCTTGTACAGTCACAACTTCAAAGCCTCCAAAGAATCCTTATTCAACCATCATTCCACATACTTCAATTCACACACACATCAAGCACTACTCATACACAACAAACAAATACATCTGAACAAGTACTATATAATAGCTAAGCAAAGAAAGCAAAAGAAAATATACCTATATAGCACGTCGAAAGCAACGTAAACGCGCGCATGTCCAATGTGGCTGAGATCGTAAGCGGTGACGCCACATACATACATTCCTACTCTGCCTTCAACCTTCGGCTTAAACACTTCTTTCTGCTTGCTCATCGTGTTATGCAGCCACAGTTCCTTCTTTATTTGTCTTAAACTATTATCATCACTAAAACCGCTATTCGATCGGATTGTTTCACTACAAGTTGTCAATGGATGGGATTTACTGCCGCAATTGATTGCAGATGAACTTCGAATGGCAAAATTGGTTTCGCCAAATTTAGAGGCGAAGGTTTTGCGGTTAATGAGTGAGAGGCGGAGTGGAAGTGGGGGTTTATACCATTTCAGTAGACTCGCCATTGAATTTGCTTAGGGATTTCTCTCTTTCTCTCTATATATATATGTGTGTATATATATATTCAACTAAGCTCTAAGAGAGGCTTTTTGGTGTTCATTATCCATTCCAGAGCCAGAGGAAGGACGAGGAGTGGGACGGGACCGGTTTCTTTCTCTGCAATAGTAATATTTTACCAATTTCAATAGAATTATAAACCTACGATCGGCTCCGGCTCGAATTAATTGGCGTATAGCCCTCAATTGCAGGAAAAATCTATGTTGAACCGGGTGTAATGGAGCTAGTGCCCATTACACCTTATATTTGTGTTGGGATGTGTGAATTTTATTATTCTAACACAAATATATAGTGTAATGGGCACCGACTCCATTACACCGAATCTACCATAGAATCACCCCTCAATTGCACCCGTTTTAAGAAAAGGGAGATTTAGCAAAATAGTCTTAAGTATGCTATCTTATTTAAACACTAGCTCTCATCTTTAAGCAATTAAGTTGCATAGCCCTCCTCACTTATTGAAAATATAAATTTCCTAAAATACCCTTATCAATTTATAAAAACAAATATTCTCCCCAAAAGAAATGGGTAGTACACATCCCTACCAAACCACCACCCCCCCCCCCCCCCCCCAAATTCATCAAATCCTATTCTATTTTCTTCCCTTCCCATTGATCATTGACATTTAAATTTGAACTACTATCTTTCATTGATGTGTATTGGACTTTTTTTAATAGATATAGAGAAGAAACATTAAAAAAAAAAAACCCCAAAAATTTGAAAAATCAAGCTCCAAAATTGGTAATTTTATTTCAAATCTTGTACTTTTACATAACATTTGTTGTTTAAAGACTAGATATTCATATTTAACAGTGTAATTTAAAATAATAACAAGATTTATATTTTTTTGGATTTTAAAATCTGGAAATCGTGTTTTTTTCACAAGGAAGACGATGAACAGTACTGGGCAGACAAGTGTTTATACTGACTGGTCTGCCCAGTCAGAATTTTATTTTTGTCACTGAACCGACAGACTGATATACCAGTCACCCAGTTTGCCCGATCGAAATTTTATTTTTCTTGTTTAATGTCAGAAATTCCCTTATATTATCAATATGACGGTGAATGGAGGAAAAAAATGGATGCTCGTATAAATAGTTGTCAAGGAATGATGAAATGACGAATATATTATTACTAGATTATCCAAACAAGGTAAAACTTTCAGAGCTACATGACCATATATTTGAAAGGACTCATGTGGTTAAGATAAATACAGATATAAATTTGAGTTATATTCCTTTGTCTTAAAAAGCTTTAAGTCCCAAATATACCATGGATGATGTTGATGCCAAGTGTTATTTTTTGGATCGTTATAATGTATCGAAATGTAGAAGCATTCTATATGTTGAGATAATCAAGAAGGATGAACTTGAGACAGGAAATGACAAAGGGGTTTTTGATGTTTTGAATGATGAAAGATATGAGAATAGATATGATGAAATTTGTCAAGATGAATATTTCAACATCAATATGGAAGAACCAATGGTTGATATTGCATCTGCACAAGGTCGTGAGAGTGATATTTTGAATGATCCAATGTCGGTGGAAAATGTTCTCCATCAAGATACAATATCAATAGCATCTGCCCCCAACTCCAAACCAACAAACTTCACGCCTATATGTAGATGTTGTCATCGTTGTGAACCACTAGCTATTGATGACACTTGTAAAACCTTCAGTTTTGTTGATGGCTTAGATATTGAGATCGGGCAAGAATTTACAAACAAGATGGAGGTGAAAATATGATAATTAAAGCTTCCTTGAAATCTTGTTTTGATTTTAATATAGTAAGGTCAACAACGAAACTAATTGTGGTGAAGTGTAAAGTCGAGGATTGCAAGTGGGCTTTGTGTGCAAGAAGTATTTCAGGCTCCGACCGTTTCTCCGTGCCAACTTATACCAATATCCATACATGTTTTTCTAATTCTGTGGATAAGGGAAACCCAAAGGCTACTTCACAGTTAGTTGCCGATATGTTGGCAAAAGAATACCTAGGGCAGATGGACATACCTGTGCCAAATCAAATAATGGAAGTAATGAAAAATCGTGGCATTAGAGTATCTTACTACAAAGCTTGGATGGGCAAACGTATCGCTACAAGTAATATTTTGGGTAAACCTGAGCTTAGTTATGAAATTTTTCCTAGATATTTGCATATGATGAGCGTCGTGAATCCTGGTACAGTTACACATTTGGTTACCGATGAGGAAAACAAGTTCAAGTGTCTTTTTTTCTCATTGGGAGCATGCATCGAAGGTTTCAAGGCAATGAGAAAAATAATTGTAGTGGATGATACTTTTTTGAAAACCACATACGGGGGTACATTACTTGTTTGCACAACTAGCACAAGATGGCAACAAACATCAATATCCTCTTGCTTTTGCTATAGTTAAATCAGAAAGTGATGAATCATGGAATTGGTTCTTGGTGAAACTTGAGAAGCTCATACCTGATACTAAAGAATGGGTTATCATTTTAGATAGACACACAAGCATCATTAAAGAAGTTTCTACTGTTTACAAGAAGGCTAAGCATGGATTTTCTGCACGGCATATTTCTCAAAATGTTAAATCACGTATTAATAGAGGCAATCATGCTAGGGACAAGAAAGGTAGAGGAAAGGTGCAAGAGACTGTTCAGACGAGGTTCATGGCTGTCGTTGCAGCATATACTAAGGCTGAGTTCAAACACATTTATGCGGACCTAACAAATAGGTATCCTGCAACTCATAAGTATCTTGAAGATAGTGTTGATGTTAAGAAATGGGCGAGGTGCTACTTTGTAGGTTCTCATTACAACATTTTAACTATGAACGGAGCTGAGTCCATTAATTCGACATTGAGGACTGCTAGAACATATCCGCTAATACCTTTGATTAATGCGATCTTGATGAAAATATGTAAGTAGCTTAGTGATCACCAAAAGGAAACAGGAGAAGGCTCTTCATCACAATTCTTAACTCCAACGGTAGAAACAGTGTTGCTTGCAAGGTACTAAGAGTCCACTTATCTTCAAGAAAATAGAGCTAAATAGCACTGCAGGTGAGTACTATATCACAGGAGAGAATGGTAATTTCTTGGTCGATTTGTAGAAGAGAACTTGTACTTGCAAAGTATATGATATTGACCAGATGTTGTGCATGCACGCACTTGCAGCACTTTCGGGTGACCCGAATAATTTGCATAGTCTATGCTCGACATACTACTTGAAACAGACATGGGCATTAGCATATGTCCAGACCATATACCCCGTGCCAAGTGAGTCTGAATGGGTCATCCGATGATATACTGGTCACGAAGGTATTACCTCCCGATGCTGTCAAAAAACGTGAAAGGATTCAGCAGGCAAGATTACCTTCTGTCGGATAGTGCTGGAAACGCAAAAGCACAAAATCACAATGAGCAACAATCTTCAAAATCCCCTATTTTGGTCGTTCTTATTTTTGTTCCGCCTCAACTTCGTTCAACTTAATGGTTCCATCTTCATCAGTATCCTCACAATCAACGTTTTCATCAGTCAAAGGAGTTGGAACATCATAGACTATGTTGTCGCCATCAACACCATCTCCACCCTAATTATCATTTATATCTTCATCTATGTCATTATCCTTATGCCCATTATATTCTCGGTGGTCCTCATCTGACTGTTGTCCCATTTTTTCTATCATTCGCTCAATCCCTTATACGACTAGTTCAACTTGTTCTACCCTTTGATTGACTTGAAAAACCTCTAATGTTAACACATTTAGCTTTTCCATTATTTCACGCATCATTCTAATGCATTGGTCAGATTCTACAGGTTGTGGCGCTTTTGGCGACTCACCTACAGTGCTAACCAATGGCGGTCTCATTGTGTCATCAAGAATGCTAGTCTGTGGAGGTCTTGTCTCGATATTTGTCATGTCTTCAACTCTTTCTCGTTGTACTTCCTCTGTAGAATCATTAAATTGGAGGAAAGAATGTTGACCTTCCACATCTGCAAGCCCAATATCTTCAAAAAATATATTACCTCCACTTTGTAATATAGTTGTCCACTGATCAGTAGTGGTGTCAGGGTTTTCTTAGTTAGGATCAAACCCCTGCATGTGCATGGCTTGCAGCTCCTCTGGCATCGGCGTAAGTATGCTCTTGATATCCTGAATGTTAAGCACTTTGAATTAACAACATAGAATTTAAAGCATTTTTAATTAATAAAAAAGATACCAACCTTGCTATTCCCGACCACTTCTAGGACTTGATGCAAAGTTGGAGCCTGTTTTTTTTTTCCCGGTAAAGTACTCCACCTATAGATTCTCGGTAGTGGTCTGGTGGCACCCCCCATTATACGAACAAATTTTGGCGATAAGATAACAAATTATATAAGAAACTATGTTTGTGGCATATTGAAAAATAAACTTTCTTATGATTAAAGGTAGAATGAACCCAGGACATAACCAAGATGGTGTACTCAATCTACTTTCTAAGTCCAAAGCTTTCACGTGAAGCATCAAATGAATATAAATTGTCCTATCCCATGGATATGTGTGGGCGAACTCAAGGTCATCTACAATTCTAAATGTGGAGTCACTTATATGTGTTCCATCTATTGTATGGTTCATAAACACAAAACACACAAAGTATGAACAAAGAACACTTGGAATTGTAGATGACCTTGAGTTTATAGTTTGTGTGTTTTGTGTTTATGAACCATACAATGGATGGAACACATATAAGTGAATCCACACTTAGAATTGTAGGTGACCTTGAGTTCGTCCACACACATCCATGGGATAGGACTACTTATATAAATTTGATGCTTCACATGAAAGCTTTGGAGTTAGAAAGTAAATTGAGTGCGCCATCTTGGTCATGTCCTGTGTTCATTCTACCTTTAATAGTAAGAAATTTTATTTTTCAATATGCCACAAACATAATTTCTTATATAATTTGTTATCTTACGATTTCGAATGTCCATCTGTGTAACTACTTCCGTTTGAGTGCATTTCAGCACTATCGCCAAAATTTGTTCGTATAAGGAAGGGTTCCACCGGACCACTACCAAGAATCTGTAGGTGAGTACTTTACCCGAAAAAAAAAATAGGCTCCAACTTTGCATCACGTCCTAGAAGTGGTCGGGAACAACAAGGTTGGTATCTTCTTTATTAATTTAAAATGCTTTAAATTCTATGTTGTTAATTCAAAGTGCTTAACATTTAGGATATCAAGAGCATACTTACGCCGACGCCAGAGGAGCTGCAAGCCACGCACATGCAGGGGTTTGCTCTTGACGAAGAAAACCCTGACACCACTACTGATCAGTGGACAACTATATTACAAAGTGGAGGTAGTATCTTTTTTGAAGATATTGGGCTTGCAGATGTGGAAGGTCAACATTCTTTCCTCCAATTTAATGATTCTACAGAGAAAGTACAACGAGAGAGAGTTGAAGACATGACAAATATCGAGACAAGACCTCCACAGACTAGCGTTCTTGATGACATAAGGACACTGCCATTGGTTAGCACTGTAGATGAGTCGCCAAGAGCGCCATAACTTGTAGAATATGACCAATGCATTAGAATGATGCGTGAAATAATGGAAAAGCTAAATGTGTTAACATCAGAGGTTTCTCAAGTCAATCAAAGGGTAGAACGGGTTGAACGATTCATAGAAGGGGTTGAGCAAATGACAGAAAAAATGGTACAACGGTCAAATAAGGACCACCGAGAATATAATGGGCATAAGGATAATGATATAGATGACGATATAGATGATATTGGGGGTGGATATAGCGTTCACGGCGACAATATAGTTTATGATGTTCCAACTCCTTTGACTGATGAAAACGTTGATAGTGGGATTCTGATGAAGATGGAACCATTAAGTTGAACGAAGTTGAGGTGGAACAAAAACAAGAACTACCAAAATAGGGATTTTGAAGATTGTTGCTCGTTGCGATTTTGTGCTTTTGCATTTCCAATGCTCTCCGACAGAAGGTAATCTTGCCTGCTGAATCCTTCCACATTTTTTGACAGCATCAGGAGGTTAACACCTTCATGGCCAGTATGTCATCGGGAATGACCCATTCAGACTCACTTGACACGGGGTATATGGTCCGAACATATGTTAATGCCTATGTTTGTTTCAAGTAGTATGTTGAGAATAGACTATGCAAATTATTCGGGCCACCCGAAAGTGCTACAAGTGCGTGTACGCACGGTAGCTGGTCAATATCATATACTTTGCAAGTATAAGTTCTCTTCTCCAAATCGACCAAGAAATTACCATTCTCTCCTGTGATATATTACTCACCTGTGGTGCTATTTAGCTCTTTTTCTTTAAGATATGTGGACTCTTGGTACCTTGCATGCAACACTGTTTCTACCGTTGGAGTTAAGAGTTGTGATGAAGAGCCTTCTCCTACTTCCTTTCGATAATCACTGAACCATTTACATATTTTCATCAAGATCGCATCAATCAAAGGTATTAGCGGATATGTTCTGGTAGTCCTCAATGTCGAATTAATGGACTCAGCTCTATTCGTAGTCAAAATATTATAACGAGAACCTACAAAGTAGCACCTAGCCCATTTCTTAACATCAACGCTATCTCTAAGATACTCATGAGCTGCAAGATACCTATTCCTTAGGTCCGCATAAATGCGTTTGAACTCAGTCTCAATATACACTGTAGGGTAACCATGAACCTCGTCTGAACGGTCCCTTGCACCTTCCCTCTACATTTCTTGTCCCTAGCACGATTGTCTTTATTAATACGTGATTTAACATTTTGAGAAATATGCCATGCACAAAATCCATGCTTAGCCTTCTTGTAAACATTAGAAACTTCTTTAATGATGTTTGCGTGTCTATCTGAAATGATAACCAAATTTTTAGTATCAGGTATGAGCTTCTCAAGTTTTACTAAGAACCAATTACATGATTCATCACTTTCTGATTTAACTACAGCAAAAGCAAGAGGATATTGATTTTTGTTTCCATCTTGTGTGGTGCAAACAAGTAATGTATCCTCGTATGTGGTTTTCAAAAAATTCCCATCCACTGCAATTACTTTCCTCATCGCCTTGAAACCTTCGATGCATGCTCCCAATGCGAAAAAAGACACTTGAACTTGTTCTCCTCATCCGTAACCAAATGTGTAACTGTACCAGGATTCACGACGCTCATCATAAGCAAATAACTACGAAGAATTTTATAACTAAGCTACGATTTACCCCTAATATTACTTGCAGCGATACATTTGCCCATCCAAGCTTTGTAGTAAGATACTTTAACGCCACGATTTTTCATTACTTCCATTATTTGATTTGGCACAGGTCTGTACATCTGACCTGGGTATTCTTTTGCCAACATATCGGCAACTATCTGTGAAGTAGCCTTTGGGTTTTTCTTATCCACAGAACTACAAGGACATGTATGGATATTGGTATAAGTTCGCATGGAGAAACGATCGGAGCCTGAAATACTTCTTGCACGCAACGCCCACTTGCAATCCTTGACTTTACATTTCACCACAAACAGTTTTGTTGTTGACCTTACTATATTAAAATCGAAACAAGATTTCAAGGAAGCGTTAATTATCATATTTTTCACCTCCATCTTGTTTGTAAATTCTTGCCCGATCTCTATATCTAAGCCATCAACAGAAGCCTTTACAAGTGTCATCAATAGCTAGTGGTTCACAATGATTGATGGTTTAAAAACCCCTTTGTCATTTCCTATATCAAGTTCATCCTTCTTGACCAACTCAACATATAGAATGCTTCTACATTTCGATACATTACAACGATCCAAAAAATAACACTTGACATCAACATCATCCATGGTATATTTGGGACTTAAAGCTTTATAAGACAAAATATAACTTAATTTTATATCTGTATTTATCTTAACCACAGGAGTCCTTTCACATATACGGTCATGAAGCTCTGAAAGTTTTACTTTGTTTGGATCATCTAATAATAATATATTAATCATTTCATCATTTTTTGACAAATATTCATATGTGTCATCCTTTTTTTCCCCCTTCATTCACTGTCATATTGATAATATAAGGGAATCTCTTACATTTTTCTGTAAAAACAAGAAAAAAGAAGTTATTTGTATTGAAGAATTAAAAGATAATATATAAGCATTTTTTTACAGAATTGGCTAACTGGGATAATCGGGAAGATTGGGGACAGTCGGTCTGGAAAGACTGGGCAGACTGGTATACCGGTCTGACCGGTCTGTCGGTTCAGTGATAAAAATAAAATTCCAACCGGGCAGACTGGGCAGATCGGTTAATCTAAACACCGGTCTGCCAGTACTGTTCATCGTCTTCCTCGTGAAAAAACACAATTTTCAGATTTGAAAAGCCAAAAAAACATAAATCTTGTTATTATTTTAAATTACATGTTAGACATTGATATCTAGTCTTTAAACAACAAATGTTATGTAAAAGTATAGGATTTGAGATAAAATTACCAATTTTGGAGCTTGATTCTTAAAATTTTTGGGGTCTCTCTTTCTTCAATGTTTCCTCTCCATGTCTATTAGAAGAAGTCCAATACACATCAATGAAAGATGGTGGTCGAAATTTAATTATCAATAATCAATGAGAAGGGAAGAAAAAAGAATAGGGTTTGATGAATTGAGTTTTTTTTTTTTTTTTTTTGAGGGGGGGGGGGGGGAGGTGGGTTGGTAGGGATGTGTAGTACCCATTTCATTTGGGAAGAATATTTGTTTTTACAAATATTTAATTTAACATTTTTTTTTATGATTAGGGTATTTTAAGTAATTCATATTTTCAATAAGTTAAAAGGGCTATACAACTTATTATTTGAAGATGAGGGCTAGTGTTTAAGCAAGCTAAGCCAACTTAAGGCTATTTTGCTAAAGCTACCGCTCGGCTCGGCACTTTGTAAAAACAACTTTTAATTCTCTTGAATTTAAATTTTCATATGATTAATTTGTATTGAACTTATTTATTATACTTTCATTTGCAAGGTCATGGTGTCGTTTCACCAATTCCATCATAAATGACATAAATTAACACAAAATTACATAAATTTGTTATCTTGAAATTAGGACTCATTCAAGTCTAATTCTCCTAACGAAACTAAGACACCAAGATATTAAAAGTCTTAGAATCTAACACACAGCTTTTCTCCACATTAATAGTAATTCTTAGTTGATTGTAATAGTTGTTTATTGATAAGAATTTGTTAAATTTGATATTCATAACAATATCATGTAACCGATTCTCCCAAAAAAAAGTAGAACTCGTTCTTGAAAACTATTAATTCCGAGTCATCTACTAATAACTTTCTAAGCAAAAATATCTTGCAGAGGGTGAAAAATGACATCCATGCTCTTAATATAATTTGTGATTGGAACATGATTAAAATTCCGATGGAAAGAATAGTGGATTTGGTTTCAAGTATGTTAGGTGTGACTCCAATCCAAGCTCAATGCTCGGTGTACACAATATAAGTGCTCTTTAATAGCTTCAAGTGTAATATAAATGTCACAGATTAACAAAGATAAAGAAGAAGAATAGGTACATGCCGGATTGAGCAATATATGCCCAGAACTATCCACCTAACTCTCATTTCATCATCTACAAGGTTCAAGTTTCCAAGGTATAGAGGCCATTCTTTTCTTCAAATTGTGTATCAAGTGCTTTGCGAATTTCTGTCAAATCTCGTAAATGTAAAGAATCGTCTAATTACTTCTCCACGAACACTCTCTGTAAATCGATCCCACAAAAATGGAGGCCTTATCATGCTCAATACTCCTTTGCTGCGAAAACCTCAACAATGTACAGAATGGTCTCACTTGATCCCACAGAAAGTATACGTCTCAGGCGTCAGGCCAACGAACAAACCTTATCTGCAACGCCACCATTTCAAACAAACTGTTAACATAATGCAAAATGGAACCATCCACAATTGACCAGAAAAACAGATATTAATGGGACAAGAAAGATACTAAAAGGAAACATTTTTCTCAAGGGAATATATCATATTATGATCACAATAAATGCAAATTCACCTTGACCCGAGTAACTACAGCATAGTCGACTGTCATCTGTGTAGGTTGCTTGAAGACCCATCATCCATGATCCCACAGAGACATCTTCATGAGCATAAGCCTTCAAAGATGCACTGCATGGAAATAACACGAGGACAATTGAAAGCAATAAATTGCGCAGATTCAGATGATTAATGCAGCTAAGCACAAGACATGAAAGAAGAACATCTTAGGGTGATAAAAGGGAAGACGCAACAGACAATTTTCAAAATAGTTGAAAACCAACTTAATTATAACAAGTATTGCAGCAAATCTCATGTTAACATTCGTGGGGTATGAAATGAATCCTTGTGCCAAAGAAAGTAGATACCTGCTAGCTAGATTCCCCAAATTCAAAGTGGCCAAAAGTAATAAACACTAATTTTAGACAATGCATAAATGCTGACCTGTTGATATTTATATACTGAGCGAAACTTTTTGAAAGGATGAAGATAGAACCAGCTGCATGGCGGAAGTACCTGAAAGAAATGTTAATTTCCAAGTAATAAACAACTTGAAACTGAAACATGTAAGATGGAGAAACAAGCCCACTAGAGGCCACAAACATTTTTCAAATGAAAACAGACATTCACAATTAGCTTGTCATACTATCCACTGAAAATTGCGAAGAAAAAATAAAACTAAGTGAGCTGGAGATTAGCCCATGTCTCTCAAGAGATGATAAGCTTCAATAAGAAAATTTACAACTTTGAGGTTAAACTGATTTACTTACGATTTCTGATCACCAAATTTCCACCATTCTGGCTCATACCATGGTTTGCCCCTGAAAAATTTAACAACATTTAGAAGTCAAAAAAATTATTCGTATTTTATATTCTCTTTAAAATACAGAATGCACAAGTTCAACTTGTTTTGGTCAAAACTACCACATAAACAAATGATATATACAACAACATAGAGAACCTCAGCCCTACATTCGAAAGGACCAAAGTCTAATATATTTTATGTCACAAAATCTCTGTTACTGCTTTAGAAATTATACATACTCTGAACTAGCGTTTGTACATTTGAATCATAGACTAACTAGCATATTAAAAATCAAAAATGGAAATAGAGATTATTCAAAACAACATAAGCTGAGTGAAATCAAGATAAGTTCAATTACTCTTCAGTTACTACTTCCCCCGACTTCATGCAACCGATATAAGCATTATCTTGACCACGGCGGCTTTGGAGAAGTTCAGTCAATGCATCTGCAAAGAGAAGCCCAAAATTTAATATCTTTACAAAATGAAGAAAAGTACTATGCACTGGGGTAAGATGTTCTGAGTAGCACATCCCAGAATATACCAAAATTGAGATCGACATTGTCATCGACTTTTACATAAAAGTCCGCATCCCACGTCTGGACTGCCATGCTAAAGAAATATTTTGCTTTCTTGGGCAATTCCTCTTGAGCCTCCTCATGACGATCCTAACAGAATAACAATTAAATCATTCACATTTTACAGTTCATGCTTTCAATACACATAACAAGGATACCATATCATAAAGTTTAAATCACAACTAATATTATCGGACATGGACATCAATGCAATATTATAATTATTCCTCTATAATTCTTTGAGAAGTAAATTTCGCTAATATTTTCCATATCAATTTTCTTGTTGCCAATAGGGATAATTACATCTATAATTACATCTATTACCCTCGAAGTATTGGCTAATTACAAAAAACATCCTCTTGTTTCATAAATTACATCTAACACCCTGTTGATTCATTTAATGATGCAAGGTTAGACGGAAACTGTAAAATGACGTTCATGCCCCTAACAGAATGATTTAAAAACAAAAAAAAAAGGCAAAAACACAAAAAGAATTTTTTAAAAAAAGAAGCTAAAATGTCAATGATTATTTTGCCCCTTTCACCTCTAACCAACAAAAATGGGGATTAGAAATACGGATGGTGGAGGTGGTTCGCGAAGAGGATGCATGCAGGCGGTGGTCGGATGCAGAGCGGCGGTGGTTCAAGAAGGATTCGCGAAGGGGCTGCAGGCGGGAAGGAGACGATGTGCAGTGCAAATTTTTTTTCTTAATTTTCTTCTCTTTTTTTTTTTGGTTTATTAAAAAATAATTTCTAATCTATTTTTTTCTGATAATGTGTAAATAAATCAAATAAAAGACTTAAATAATATCTTGGAAATACAAAATTAAAATTTTAAGACAACTCTAATTTTCAATTTAAAAATGATAGAAATATTTTTAAATCATATTGAAATTATAATTCAAAAATTTTCACTATGCATTTTCTAAATTTCAATTTTTCATTTTATTTTATTTTTCCAAAGATATATATCGAATTTAATATATTAAATATGTTATTTTTCTTTTTATTTACTATAAATAAGAACTTATATTTTAATTCATCTTAAACTGAATTGTTTTAAGTAAGTTCAAAATGTTTCATTTACACACCTATTATTTGAAAAACACTACAAATACACCCGAAGGGTATAATTGTCCTGGGAATTAGGGTTTACATTAATTATGGGTATTTTTGGAAGATCACATAATTTTTTAATGGCGCTTTATAGAAACCCTAACGAAAGGTGACGGTTGTTGGACGGAATGAATCAACAAGGTGTTAGATGTAATTTATGAAACAAGAGGGTGTCTTTTGTAATCAGGAAATACCTCAAGGGTAATAAATGTAATTATCCCAATAAGTATATAAACGGGAACAAAGTTCAACTTCGAAAATCCATGTCACCAAAGAGTTCACGAATAAACTTAACCAACAAAGATTAGATACTCACAAGAATCAAAAAATCCTTCATTGCACGATTTTCCTCATCAATATTACGGTCCAAGCTGTCACCACGGTTAGGACTGCAAAATCAAAGCAAATAATGGTGCCATTTTTTTAGTTGATAGATCGATAAAGATCTAGTATAACATAGATAGAGCTAATGGAATGAGATCAATGAGAAGTATGATATATTTTCATTAAGAAGAAAAATGATGAGTTGAGTGCTAAACCTTCGTCCAATCACAAATCGCACAACAATCCCCCTTTCTTCAAGTTTTGCTAAAGCACCAGCTGCAATCAAGTTAATTCATGTAAGAATCTTCAAAGAGTAATTGCATAAAAAAAATCCAAGCTAGCTTGAGTTGCAGTCTCTCTCTGCTAGCCATATCTATGTAGAATGGAAAGAAATAAACTGAAGTAAAATTCGTGTTTCATATTTATAACTTGAATTTCCATGCATGTGGAGGCTTTTGTGTGCTTTTTCTTAGGAATTACATGTTAAACGAAATCAACATTCCAGCAAACAGGTCGAGAACAGGTTCCAAGTCCCTAGTCAGAAGAGAAAATTCTCACTGAACCAAGAGTTCATGTCAGTTCCTAAAAGGAAAAAGAAACGATGAAAAAGGACTTCTATGTTATTTGGATAGACTTTCACAACAAGATCCTTTATGTCAGTTCCTAAAGGGTACAAGAAATAATGAACAATAACTTTATTGTGCTGATCATGGCTGCATTTACTATTACTTTCTATGTATTTGCATGACGAGAAGTTGGAAGTTTCAAAGTAGCGGCAAAGCAAGATCCTCTTTGTGCAAATCAACGTCCTTTTATATCAATTGAATGTTCTTGTATACAAGCTCGTATGGACTTGCATTTCTCCCATAAAAACTGCTACCTAATTCTTTTATATGTCTGGAAAAGCAATCAGTCATATATGCTAATTTCATGATGCATTACTGACTTCTATATTTTTCCAGTGTTCGTCATCAATGATTGGTTTCAAACATATATATAAGTAAAGCTGATGGAGAGCCAACGTTACTATATGGCACACTAGCATTCATAAAATCATGGATTCAACATTCGAATGAACTTTGTATTGCAACAGCTTGCACCACCACTATGTGCCTCTCTTGTAGCCCACGCCAATAAGCATCTCTCTTGTATTCGCAACACCATCCCTCCCCAACACACACACCCCCCAAAAGAATTATGTGCCACAGTTGTATCAGGAACTAGCAGAGTGCAAAGATATGCACAATTACAGGATTCAGATTATTTTCTGAACTACTGAATAAACATGAGTATCAAACGACTGAGCACCTTTTTAGTCAACAGTCCAACATAGTATACTAAAAAAAATAATTTAAATGAGGTTCTAACATATCAAATCGAACTTTATACTAACCTTTAGACATCCAAGACCCTCTGATTATATTCCGCCGCAATCGACCCCCAAAACCAGTATAAATTCCAATAACAGCGAGCAATTTTTTTCCAGAAGAAGGCTTACTTTGCAGCAACTGGTTTTTAAGATAACCTTGACTCTTTGCCAATGTCAATTCCATCTCAGCCTCAACAATTCTCCTCTCCAATTCCCTAAAATTCTTATCATAATAAGCGCTATTGGCCTTATAATCTCAAACAGCAAATAACTTACACATCCCGTAAAGATTTCTATATTATGCATTTAGAGAGAAGTAGAGTCGTGAAATACATACTTGCATCCAAGGACCATTAGTTTGTCGTCCACCGTAAGCACCTTAGGTCGCTGCCAAGAAAAGCAAAAGCAAATGATTCATAACATTATTTCATTTGTTTGTTGTGCGAGTCACTATTGTGTGCATGGACATACATATCTCATTAGGTAGATAAACATGCAGTTTTTGGAAGGATTCCTCACCAGTCTTATGTTCCAAAAACCATCCGTTATATAGTAATAGCAGAAAATGACAAGGCGTTGGCACTATTTCTCTATAGCCAGCTTAGCAACACACAGGGAAAAAAATGACCCAGTTAGTCTCAGTATAGGTCATGCACGAGGATCCGTGTACTTATTCTTGAGTTAATGATATAACAAATCCTATTTGCGAGCAATAGGCATGCCTTTTTATTATGATGTCCGTTAATCAACTTTGGCCTTTAGTCAGTTATTTACTGGTTTACACCCTGTAGCACTTTTCACTATTTTCTTCTGTTCTTTTGGTTTGATTTTAGTCTTCAGCTACCAAAGTAAAAACAGAGCAGACCGCAAATCGATCCATTATCCATCAATACCTCTAATCACAAATTCACAACTCTCTCTTTTAATTTTAACTTCCAAATTTCGTTTACAGTTACACAGCACATTCCTTCATTTTCTTCGTTGACGATAAACCAAAACAAGAACAAAATCAGGATCTTTTTTTTTTTGGTAATCAAAACAAAATCAGAATCATTCAAAAGGAAATCGTGAATTTTAAGAAATCAAACCTGACCAGAATTCTTCTTCAACAAATTAGCCAGTAGCAGTCTGTTCTCCGCATCTTGCCACAACCTAAATCAAATAAATTAGGGGTAATAATCACCACCAAACAAACCAAAAAAAAAATGGATCCTGCAAAAACAAAAAATGCAGTAAATTAACCTGCCAGCAATGTATAGCCACGCAATGCAAGAAAGAAACACCATCAAAATAGAAGATTTGGAGGTGCTCTGAACTGTCTTCGATTTCGATCGCCTCTCCGATTTGGAAGACGACGACGTCGTAGTCGTCACCGGCAAGCTGCTCTCCATTTATGTAATCAATTATATCTTACTTTTACGATTGCCGATCAATTCGATGTTCGGTTGAAGTGATGAAACAGTGAAAATTGAGGAGAGACAAACAGAGAATGTGAAGAGACAAGAATTTGGTTTTGAAGGATTCAGAATTGACAGAGAGATTTTGCTAAGTTTGTTGTTGTTTCTTGAAGGGAGAGTTTCAACTTTAAAGCAAGAGTTCAGTTACTATTTCGTCTTACTTCATAGGTTAGGTAACTCGGCCCATTATTCAAACTAGCCCAGCCCATACCTCATTTGTACTAAATTGTGCTTTCCATTTTATTTTTTGAGCTCTAGATCGGAACAGTTGGACTCGCTCTGATATAGAATTACCTCTCTCAGTTAATAAAAACGGGTCCCATTTTATTTTTTGAGCTCTAGATCGGAACAGTTGGACTCGCTCTGATATAGAATTACCTCTCTCAGTTAATAAAGACGGGTCACTTTTCCTCACAAGTCTGTGTATTCGATTCCCTCTGCCTATATGAGGACTATGTTGGTGGGCGATCTGTAGGTACCTTTATAAGAGACCTATGGTTCCAGAGGCATATCCTGGCCATAGTAGGTGACCGAGACCGACCCTACCTAAACTTTGTTAACCACAAAAGAAGAAGGGGAATTACCCTTTATTTACCCAAGAATTATTAGTCTAGTGGTATCAGCTTCCACTTTCACGTAGGAGGTCATGTGTTCAATTTCAGGTTGTCACAAGTTGTGACTTTTCTTTACTTATATTATATTTGGAATCTTTCAGAATCTGTGTGACCCATGATTAAAAAACTATCGACCCAAATCTGTTGGAACAAGTATCTCTTCGTTCAGAATTAAATGGAGAATTACCTTCCATTTCATATTGGATTCCACGGTTGCTCGTGTATGATAGATATGGCTAGGATTGGTCATGTATGAAGTATGATGGATTGATTATCAGGTTGTATTAAACCTGAGTCTCGATCCACCAATCCACATATCAGATAAAGTTTGATAAAATAGTCGGTCAATGAACTACAAAAAGAAGCACATAAGATAGAAAAGCAATTTTATGGCAAAATGTCAGAGAGAATCAATTGCTATTCAAGGGCAAAATCCAATACAATGAATATTTCTTGCTAAGACCCTAAAAATAAAATAGCCTTCAAATTTCTCTAACTTCAAAACTCAAAATGTCTAATTACTCCTTCGTGCTGCTCCACCTAAAAAGCTTGCAAGAGAAGGAACACCTCGGCTCGCCATTTCTTCTAGGGCTCGCTTCATTTCTTCAGCATCAGCGTCGAGAAAAAACCGGAACACAGTTACGAATGATGTAAGGCATCATAGATTCACCAATCTTTTCTTAAAGCATATTGGTAAAGGATGAAAATGCAGTAATCCTACTGCATTTGAAGTTTTTGCTGGGAGACCAAATGTTTTTGCGCGAAATCCTTATAGAAGAAAACGTTATACGCAAAAGGGAACGTTAGCTCAATGTAACAAAATAAAATGGTTCCTGCACTAAACAGATTCTCCCAACTTCTACAAAAGCTATAATAAGTTCAGATTATCCTCCCATAATCGATGTTTTCTTCGAAAATTTTGCTTCTTAATACACGAACTTGTAGTAGCCTTACTACCATAACAAATAACCTGAGTTACTTGCTCTATGATCTGCATTTTTACAGGAGCGGTGTTACCTACACCTTGGCATGGCTCTTATACGACGCAAACGCTATTTCAATGTCATTTAACGAGCTAGAGTGGCACACCGAATCCATCATCTTCTTATCAAATTACATATTTACTGAAAAGATGCTTCTGAACAGCAACATCATCACAGTAATAAGAGATTAACAATTGAAAACTTCCGATTGAGCTGCCATTACACGCTCCACCCGAAAATGTTACTGAACAGTCTTCCCTTACACGTCCGTATTATTTCAAATTTGATTTTCCTCAAACTAAAATTCATCTGGACCTGACACATTTAATGTAGCTAGCTTAAATGTGTACTTCCGTATAGTAATTATACAATCAAAATTTTTTAGGAATATTTTATGCTTGAATACGCAACAAAATATCAAAATATTGTGTATAAAATAAAGCGTACCTGGAAATCTAACTTTACCATTCACACTATATCCTTCAACATTCCTACCAAAAGGAGATAATATCAGCTCTGAGCAATGTAAAAAAACCAGCGTGAGCTCAGAAAACAACCGAAATAATTAATATTTTCCAAAAGAAATTTTAAACAAGGGCACGAATCTGAAAAACATGATCATCGAACATATTTTTCTCGAATAAATCCATGAAAATGAATGTGCTGTGCTATTTAGTATTTTTTTTTCTTCTCTTTTTTCTTGTATCTCCTTCAGTTAGGTCCTTTTTGCATTAGTATTTGGATTATTAGGTCAAATTACTAAATAATTTGAGTACAACACCACCTATTAAGTATTAATATTAGGACGGAAAGATGAACCAATTTACTCGAAGTTCGTGTAATTAATTTGATAGAGAATGATATATAAAAGAATATGTTAATCTAACTCGGTTCATGTTCAATCTTATTTAAGTCTCCGATTATTTTTCTCTTTAGAATTGATTTCTTCGCAAATTTGATTATCACGTATACCAAGAGGTGAAGAATCCATAGGGCCTTTTCATTTTTGGAATCCCATTAACAATCGAATTAAATTCAAACATAAAATTTCAACCAACTCAAATAGTACTTTATTCGATTCATCTCGACTCGTTTTTACAATCCGATTCATTGCGACTCGTTTTTACAATATGAATTAAAACTGTAGTAGAAGAAAAGAGTGTCTGAATGTACGCCTACATGAAATCACTGTTTGTTATTTTACATGCATCTCAACCACCGTCTCTTCTCATCCTCCACATATAAACTATGAAAAATCTCTGTATCTACAAGTATTCATCACTTCTTTTTTCTTCTCAACTAGACCTCTCTAACCTCGACCAATAACAATAATAACGATTATGTAACGCTAAGTAGAAAACGTATTTTGCTAGCTCGGTTTCAAATCAGTCCCGTATAATTGTTTGTGGCGTCCACTTGATATACAAATTCAACTTTCCAGATTCAGTTCCATCAATCGGAAAACTATCCTTAAATTCTCCCTCTAGTATTGCCCTGGTTAGTGTCATGATGCATCTGCCCATCTTGTCCTGAAAAAAATTACGGAACATAAACCGTAAACTATAACACAATTAAGTTCATATTTTGACGAAACATGTACTAATTAATACGAGATTTACCTTCCCAAACATGTCGTGGTCGTAAACTTCCACGATTAGTAACTCATGTAACCCATCCTCAACCACAAAATCAAATGTTTGATTCCAAACAGGATTTAAAGTGTCGTTCAGGACCTGAAAACAAGACGAATACATTAAATTCGTTTCAGACTAGGTAAAATAACTCGAAGAAGGAAGTGATAAGAGCAACAAGTACCCTAGTCTTCTTCTTTTGCTCGGATTTTTTCATTATAAGAACAACAAAAGGATCAGATTTTCCCATGAGATCAGTAACAGGCAAGTTTTCTGCTGATATAACCGTCACCGAAAGAACTCCTCTAATAATAATATCCCTTTTCATCTCAGAAGCAGCTTTCGTTGTATCACTCGAATTGACTCCATTGGTTTCTCCGTGTGTAAAAGCCTTCTCCAAAGTAGTCATTCCGAAGTTAGGATCAAAAGGGTTCAAAAAAGGACTCTCAGCATCGAAAGGACAATACAAAAGCTCCAAATGCACCTGCAATCATAAATAGGATTAGTCATTAGTCTTGAAAGATAAAAGATATTTTGGCCCGTGTCCCCCCCCCCACCCCCCACCCCTCGCGAAATTGGATCATGAACCGACTGTCCAAAAGGAATATATCCAATTGTTACACCTTAGTTCCGAGTTTATAAACCATTTCATTTTCCTTCCTTTCTTTTTTTTCCCCATTTAGAACAGATATTACGGATTTCACAATAAACGAGTTCTGTATCTAAATATGAACCTCGAAAAAAAGAGAGAGAGAGAGAAGATATTCTAACCTGACCACGATTTTTCTGGTCCCGTTGGATGTGGAGGTCTTTGACCAGTTTCAACCACACGGCTTTAACCTTACCAGGTTCGAGTTCACTGAGTGGGACTTGTGCACAACCAATTAATTCAGAAGATTTCAGTCCTTCATCGTCATGAACTCTTATAGTCAAGTGTTGAGTGGATACGTCCTCAACAACAAACTCAAAATGCTCGTTCCAGATTGGATTTGTTTGGTTATTCTGAAAACAAATATGTAAATATATATCATGCCAATTACTATAAACTATAGAATAAGAAAAAAGGAAAAAACTAAATAAGCCTTACGATTGTTTTGCTAGTTTTAATCCTGTCACGTAGAGGACGAACAAATAACTCAGCATATGGATCGGATTTGCCAATAATGTCTTTATTTGTTAGTTCCTTAGCTTCTATGAGCTTCACCTCCAAAGTTCCAACTGGCTTTAACTCAAGGTCACTATAAACAAGAAAAATATAACACCACTTTCTATAATAGCCACAATTCAAAGAAAAAGTACATTTTGTTTTGAACCGGGGGTGATAAGATAGCTAACCTGTAATCTCCTGGTAGTATGGGTACGATTTTACGCACTGGCCAGGTGAAATCTTCAATGGCGTCTCGTATTGTTTCCTATGATGGAACAAGATAATATGAAACCTTCACAAAAACAACATGAAATTCTTCATGTAGTGTGAAGAGAGTTGTGTTAGAAATTCTCAAACCTCGAGGGCATCAGATATCCCGGGAATCGATGATACTTCACCACCAACCACTTTTAGGGTAAAGTCGAGATTTTTCTACAGGTAAGAATCATGAACAATTCTTAGGAGTGAGGACACTTTTCAAATGGTAAACGAAACAACTAAGTTCTAGGACTTACCTTTTCTCTCAAGGAATAACAAACAGCTCCGAAACAAGGAAACTCGTCAACCAATGGTTTGAATATTAACCTGAAAACCCCGGTAAATCCAATATTTTTGACCTGCAATCAACAAATACGGTCAGAAGTTGATTTAGTTATCGACCTCCGATAGAACAAAGATATAACAAAAAAAATATGTCAATAGTGATAGAGTTCAAGGCACGTAATGTTTATGAACTCATTGTATATATTTATCTGAATGATCTCTTACAATAATACAAGCATATGTATATATAGAAGTGAAACGTAACCCTAATACACAGATGGGCCGGACTATAACCTATACATGGTCCGGACTATAATCTATACACTAACACCCCCCGCAATCTGAGCAGTGGGACCAACGCAAAGATTGGCCCGAAGTTGGGAAAACTTGGTCGGTGGTAAGGCTTTGGTGAAGATGTCAGCAACTTGTTCAGCGGTAGGAACATACTTGACCAAAACATCACCGATGGCAACTTTTTCCCTAACAAAATGGTAATCAATCTCAATATGCTTCGTACTAGCATGAAACACAGGATTAAGAACGAGATATGTGGCACTAATATTATCACAGTAGACCCGAACTGGATGCGGAAGGAAGACGCCCAAGTCACGCAGAATAAAACGTAGCCAACAAGACTCAGCGACAGCATAGGCAACAGAGCGTTACTCAGACTCTGTACTGGATCGGGAGACGGTAGCCTGTTTCTTGGCAGACCAGGAGATAAGATTATCACCAAGATAAACAGCATAGCCAGTGGTGGAACGACGACTGTCTGGACAACCAGCCCAATCTGAGTCAGCATAAATAGTCAGGGAGTCCACAGTGGAAGAACGAAGGAGAAGACCATAATCAAGAGTACCCCGAAGATAACGAAGAATGCGCTTGACCATCTGAAAGTGGCTATCCCGAGGTGAGTGCATGAACTGACTGACTAAAGCAACTGCATAAGCAATGTCAGGCCGAGTGTGAGTAAGATACTGAAGACCCCCAACAATGATGCGATAAAGAGTCGGATCAGAGAAAAGGTCGCCTGCAAGAGCGGAGGGAGTAGACGTCGCAGAAAGAGGAGAGGCAACAGGCTTCAAGCTCATCATGTCAAAACGCTGTAGAAGCTCGGTTGCATACTTTTTCTGCGAAAGAAACAATCCAAGAGAGTCTCGTGTAGCATGAATACCCAGAAAATAGTGAAGATCCCCTAAATCCTTCATAGCAAACGCCTGGGAAAGACGAGAAATAAGAGCAGTAACGGCAGCAGAGTCATTCCCAGTCAAGATAATGTCATCAACGTAGAGCAAGAGAACCAAGGTGATAGAACCAGAACGGTAGACGAACATCGACGTATCAGCTTTGCTGCTAGTGAATCCCAGACGCAGCAAATACGAACTAAATTTCTGAAACCAAGCTCGAGGTGCTTGTTTCAGACCATATAAAGCCTTCTGTAACTGACACACATGTGAAGGATACTAGGGGTGAGTAAAACCGCAGGGCTGAGCCATGTAAACAGTCTCGGTAAGATCACCGTGAAGAAAAGCATTCGTCACAACAAGCTGTCAGATAACCCACTGACAAGAAACGGCAATAGAGAGAACAGTGCGAATAGTAGTCGGCTTAACCACAGGGCTTCTCACCAAAGTCAATACCAGCCTATTGCTTAAACCCCTGAGCAACCAAGCGGGCCTTATAGCGCTCAAAAGATCCATCAGAACGTAACTTAACCTTATACACCCATTTGGAACCAACTGGATTTTGTGAAGGATGCGATGGCACTAAAGTCCATGTGCCATTGGCTTGGAGAGCATTAAACTCATCAGCCATGGCAGCACGCCAAAGGGGATCCTTGGCGGCCTGTGTATAGCATGTTGGCTCGAGAGGAGGGGAAACAGCAGACAAGGAGGAAAGAACACGAGGCTTACGTGTACCATCACGTAAGCGGGTGACCATAGGATGACGAGGATACGGAGGAGGAACACTAGGTGAGGACGCAGGAGAAGAAGAGACCGAGGAAGAGATAGTGGAAGGAGATTGGACATAGGGAGACACGGGAGTCGGGGAAGATGATGGAGATGGTCCTGGACCAGTGGGACGGGGAGGACTCCGAGAGGAGGGTGGTGAAAGAGAGGACTCTAGAAGAGGCGGCATGGAGGACATAGTGGTGGTGGCAATAGGTAGATTAGGCGGCATGGAGGACACAGTGGTGGTGGCAATAGGTAGGTCAGTGGGACCGAGATAAGGAGGATGAGGAAGAAAAACCGTAATAGATTCAGCAGCAGACTGGTGGGTTCCAGAGGCGGAAGCGGAAGGTAAGGTCGGATAAGGAAAAGAGTCTTCATCGAAGATGACGTGACGACTAATATGGATAGTACCAGAAATAGGATCGAGACACCGATACCCTTTATAATTCGGGGCATAACCTAAAAAGATACATGAGGCAGAGCGAGGATCAAGCTTATGAGCAGCACGATGACCAAGATGTGGAAAACAGGCACAACCAAAAGTCCGAAATGTGGAATAGTCGGGAGAACGACCAAATAGGACCTCATAAGAAGACTTGCGGCGAAGCGTAGGGGTAGGGAGACAGTTAATAAGAAAAACAGCAGTATAGAGAGCATCGACCCAAAAGGAGTGGGGAAGATGAGCAGTAAGAAGCAAAGTGCGAAGTAACTCAGAAATATGACGATGCTTACGTTCTGACACACCATTTTGTTGTGGGGTGTAAGGGCATGACAGACGAAACGGAATACCAGAAGCAGCAAAAAGATGACAGAATTGAGCATTATCAAACTCACGACCACCATCACTTTGAAACATTTTGATTTTACTTGTAAAAAGATTTTCAATTAGAATTTTAAAATTACAAAAGTGAGTATAGACTTCAGATTTAGCACACATAGGATAGCACCAAGTAAAACGTGAAAAATCATCAACAAAAATAACATAATATTTGAAACCGGTAGGAGAGAGAACGGGAGAAGTCCAAACATCAGAGTGAATTAAATAAAAGGGTACGGAGCTACGGTTCTCAACATGCTGAAAAGGTAACTTGTGTGATCGACCTAACTGACAAGTTTGACAAAAAGAGACATAACAATCCTGAGACTTGATATTACCACTACGAGACAATTGCTGAAAAGTAGAAAGACTAGGATGACCCAGGCGGCGATGCCAAACATCACTAGAGACGGTACGAGCAACAAGAGAGGACACTAGGCTAGGGGAGATCGGATACAAACCACCACTGGAAGGGGACTGCAGAAGAACATTCCCTGTTGCGTTGTCCTTGACACGGTAACCAGTGGAAGAAAACTCAACCATACAATCATTATCTTGACATAATTGTCTAACAGACAAGAGATTATGAGACAAATGAGGAACATGCAACACATTAGATAAAGTAAGGGGACCAGAAAGGGTACGAAACGTACAAGAGCCAACATTGTTAGGAATTTCATATTAGATGTTTTGATGATGACAAATAGGACTTTCTATTAGACTCCGAAAAGTGTGAAAGCTTTCATAGAATGATTATGTATAAGTACCTGAAAGCTTATTTATCTTAGGCTTATAGTATTTATCTTTGTAGAATTCATTAGACTAAGTATGTGACACTAAAACACTTAGGAAAATTCTGGGTGAGTCTACCAAGTGATGAAGGTGAAGTCAAGCGTCTAAAGCTACAATGGATAAAGATATCTTGAAGCGTCCGTCAAACGCTTTAGGGATTATCCCAGTGCTCAAACTACGAATGGATAACTCAGGCCGAATACTCAACATCAAGTGAAATGACGGAATTTTCAGTGAGACCATCAAGACAAGATTGAAGAGTAAGCGTCTGAAATAAAGAAAAGAAAGTCAGGATCAGTCCAAGCGTCTGATACACGAGAATAACTATTCTCTTCAGCAAGCGTCCAAAAAGGTTAAACCAACACAACCTACAAAGAACGTAACCTGAAAAAGAATTTAGACCCAAAACCATCCAAAGACTTAAAAAAATGCATGAATCAAACGGACGAATTATTTCCAACGGAAATAAAACAAGATGCATTAAAAGTCGGATAAGTGCTATTAAAATATAAGCACTATAACTTATGGGCAAGCCATATCCTTGACCTAGACTGTCAGATTTATGAAACCAAGACCATGCCCAACCAATTAAATATACCCAAAGTTAGAAATGTCTGAACTCAAGGAATGTTTGGGGAAACGAGACTCCAACCGAGTCAAACGGACAAAAACCACCAATACCTTATAAATAGCTCTTTCAACAAACAAGTAATCAGATGAAAAGGGACACACACAAAAATACCTACCTTGTTGAAAGAAAAGCTTACTAAAAATCATAGCCAAATATTCATATAAGCTTTTCACAAATATTCTAGAGACAGTCACCCATATCTCAAATCTCCTTTTAAGAAGAACATATACTACCATTGAGATATCCTCAAGTTGTTTGAACTTTCCAAAAAAACAAACAAACTCGTGACCAAAACCATCAACACCTTTCATCTGAGTGAGAAAGCTGGTTGACTTGCAAGCAGTATTTTTGTGTAAAAGAAGCTTGTTGAAGTTGATCTCTATTGGAGCTGAAATCTGTGTGACCAAGGAGTTCCGAGATCAAGAGTAACTTGCACCATTTCTGAGTGAAAGAAGCAAGGGGATAGAAGATCTTTAGTGGAGCTGAAATCTGTGTGACCAAGGAGTTCCAAGATCATATCCAATCTCCCTCTATCTTGTAGAAGTCTCTGTGTGACTCTTCGATAATCATCATAGTGGAAAAACCTCCCTGATAAAAGGAGAAGAAGGACGTAGCTGGGATTACATCACCCAGTGAACCTTACAAATATCTTGTGTCATTTACCTCTTTAAGCATTCATTGTTTTACTGCTTTACTATTCATACTGCATACATTCTGATAAAGTCTTAAAACAACTAAGCAACTACTTTCGATCAGTTAACTGAACGCTAAGCTATAAAATACTTCCGCTGTGCTAACTCTGATTTAGTGACTAAACTCTGCCCTACTTTGGTAAGCGTTGAAATCACCGAGTCTAAGTTAACGTTTCTCAAGCGTCACATCCAGCGCTTAAACCTGTCAAGCGTTCAAATACTTCAAAGTGATACGAATTTTTAAGAAGTCGAAAAAGACTTAAGGGTCTATTCAACCCCCCCCCCCCCTTCTAGACCCTTTCGTATACCACTTGGGACCAACAAGTGGTATCAGAGCGGTTGAAGTTGAAACCTAAGCGTTTCCAAGCGTAACTGCTTGTTCAGATCCATCTTTTTATATAGTCGCTTCAAAATTACTTTAAAATTCTTCATGGCATTTTCTAAAGTTCCCAAGTTGACCGAGTCAAATTATGACTCTTGGAAGGTCAAAGCGTTTACTTATTTGTGTTCATGTGATGATGAAATGTGTGATATCATTTCAGATGGGCCAATCAAAATATACAAAGTTATCACCAGAGCGCCCGAAGCCACAGGAGAAACACCTGACGG
Source organism: Buddleja alternifolia (assembly GCA_019426215.1). Lineage (NCBI taxonomy): Eukaryota > Viridiplantae > Streptophyta > Magnoliopsida > Lamiales > Scrophulariaceae > Buddleja > Buddleja alternifolia. Next base: position 532,766 of record CM033394.1, read on the forward strand.
TTATGTGGAGAAGCCCAAACAAGAATGGTCCACCGATGAGCGTCGACGAGCCAATCTGGACAATGTCGGTCGGAATGCATTATACACAGCCATTGGTGACAATGACAACTTATTCAACAAAGTCAAATCATGCAATACAACTAAAGAAATTTGGGATAAGTTGGCTACTATTTGTGGGGGCTCAGCACAAATAAAGGAAAACAAATTATCAATTGCCAAAGAAAAATTCAACGGCTTCAAGATGCTACCTAATGAGACGCTAGAGCAATTAGACATGAGGTTTACAGCCCTTGTCACTGAACTAACATCTCTGGGTATGGAGCTACAAAATCGAGAAACAGTGGTCAAAATCTTTAGAAGTCTTCCAAGCAAATTCCTGATGAAAACAACTGCAATGAGAGAATCAAACAATCTGGACAGCCTAACTCCAGAAGATGCTTTTTCAGAACTCAAAGCGTTTGAAGTTTGAGCTGAATTCGGCCAGTGATGCAGTAAGTAATCCAGTAATCGAATCTGGAGCGCTAATGGCATCAATCAAAGGAAAACCTATCAAAGAAAAAGGTTCGGACATAAGTGAGGAAGAAGAACTGGCGCTTCTAAATAGATTCAGGAAATTCCTGAAATATGAAAAGAAGGGAAACAGTCCTAAGCACCCAGGACAAAGTTCATATCAAGCGCTTCCTCAAATACAACCACAATATCAAACGCCTCACTATCCTGCGTCCTCCTCCCTAGCGCCAATTCAATATCAAACTCCTTCTCAGCAAGATCTCTCAGCGCCTGCAGCGTTAAACCAACGATCCACAAGATTAACAAACGAACAAAAGATGAAGACCAATCTTTGTTACAACTGCAGGAGACCAGGGCATTTCCAAGTTAATTGCCCATATCCAAATGTGTCTAAACCTACAAAGCAAGATCACACGGATAGAAACCAATTCAGGAGCAACCTGAGACAACAAGGCTTGCTAGCAGAATCAGAACCTCTCTATACGCCTGAAGAGGACTTGGAATCATCAGATGAAAGCAGCGATGATGAACCATCAAAGGACTCAGCATTCATTTGTCTCATGGCAAGAGTAAATGAAGCATCTAACGACGTACCATCTGAGGTAACCACTGATCTGTATCATCCTCTCTCTTATGATGAATTACTTGACAAAGTAAAGAATATTATACAGATTGTCAAGATGCCACCCAATTATTCCAAAATCACCATCGTATTATTTCAGCACTCAGAAGTGATAACTTAACGCTCAAAGCAGAGTTGCAAATTCAGCAACAGTGCATTGAGAAAAACCAATCACTCGAGAGTGAAATTACTCAGCTAAAAGGTGATCTTGATATAATAGTCAAAAGAGAAGCTGAAATGGTCGCTAAACTTGCCAAATCAGAGCAGCTTATCTCTTCATTATCAAAAGCGTCTAGAACGCTAGATAATGTGACTAAAGTAACCAGGGCATTTGGTGAAAAGACCGGTCTAGGTTTTGATAAAATCAGTTATAAAGCCAAAGCGTCCAATGTTACAACAATCAACAAAGGAAAAGGTGTAATCTTTGTTGAAGAAAGTTCAATCAGACAAACGCTGAATGAATCAACAAATACTGGTACAAAAGTTAATGATAAAGTCAACATTGACTCAGGCAAAGGAAAGACCAAAGTGAACGTCTCACAAAAGAAAATATATCCAAACGCTCAAAAAGCTAAGGAGATATTTTCTGCCAGTGAATCAAACGTTAAGCGTCCCGCACCAAAAGTGCATCCTAAGCCAGTACCAAACAGAATCAAACGTCCATATCCAAAACAATCCAGTTCATATTATCAACACTATGATAATTGTGAATACGATTATGATTATCACTATAATCAAGGATATTTCTATACATCTAGAAAAGGTATGCAACTCAAAACGAAACCCAAGAAGGCCAATCTTTCTCCTGTAGTGAAGATAAGGCAAATATGGGTTCCGAAAAATCTAATTCACGTCACTAACAAAGAAGGACCCAAAACAAAATGGGTACCTAAAGGAAATTAGATCTGCCCTTTTGAATGCAGGTACCTAGAGCCAACACCGACGCTTCAGTATGGTACATAGATAGTGGATCATCGAGACACATGACTGGATCAAAGGACCTCTTGATCAACTATCGTGCAACCAATGGTCCTCAAGTTATATTCGGTGATAATTCTAAAGGTAAAACTAAAGGTATAGGTATCATGCATAGGGGGAACATCATGATCAATGATGTATACTATGTCGAGGGTCTTAAACATAATCTCCTAAGCATAAGTCAATTTTGTGATAAAGGCTTTGAAATTAAATTTTCTAGTGACTTGTGCGAGATAATCGATGTTAAGACAGGATCTACCAAATTAAAAGGAAGAAGAACAAACAATGTATACTTAGTAGATTGGGATTCAACATTAGATAACAACCCTACATGCTTCGTAGCTAAGAATCAAAACGAATTAGGTTGGTTATGGCACAGAAAAATGAATCACCTCAATTTCAAAACAATCTCTCAATTAATATCTCTAAATCTCATAGAGGGATTACCTAAAGGTTCCTTTAATAAAGATCGCTTATGTGATGCTTGTCAAATGGGTAAACAAGTTAAATCATCCTTTAAGAAGAAGCTTCATCTATCGACCTCTCGAATACTTGAATTACTACATTTAGATTTGTTTGGTCCTATTCAAATCATGAGCGTTAGTGGTAAAAAGTATTCACTAGTAATAGTTGATGATTTTTCACGCTATACATGGGTAGAATTTCTAGCATCTAAAGATGAAACTAGTGCCAAGCTCACCTCTCTAATTCGTCAACTACAAAACTCAAAAGATCTAAAAGTAACAAGAATTAGAAGTGATAGAGGAACTGAATTTACTAACCATATTGTTGAGAAATTTTGTAAAGACTTTGGAATACTTCATGAGTATTCAGCACCTAGAACACCTCAACAAAATGGAGTTGCTGAACGGCGGAACAGAACGCTTAAAGAAGCCGCTAGGACTATGTTAGCCGAATCTAAGCTGCCTCAAAGGTTGTGGGCCGAAGCTATTAACACTGCTTGCTACACTCAGAACCGGTGTATGATCAACAAGCAACATGAAAAGACTCCATATGAGTTATGGAAGGGACGTAAGCCGAATGTTTCATACTTTCATGTATTTGGCTCAAAATGTTTCATTCATAACAATGGTTCTCAAAGCCTAAAGACATTTGATCCTAAAGCAGATGAAGGAATCTTTCTAGGATACGCCAAAAATGGAAAGAGCTTTCGCATCTTAAATAAGATCAAATCGAAGGTTGAAGAATCCATTCATGTTGTGTTTGATGATGCTAACCAAGAACCGAGTAAGGTTAATATTAATGATGCAGGAATTGAAGATTTATCTCAACAAGCGTCACAAATCAATCTGTGTGATGATAGTGATATTGATGAAGATAATGAAATCATTATACCTAATCCTAAGACTACTCGTAAAGACATCAACGATGACATTGCAAGAAACGCTGATGATCATGAAGGGTATGTTCATCAAGAGCAAATTCAATCTACAAACACTGAAGCGCCTACGCAAGGAATTGGTCAAGCGCCTACACAGTTTAATCAAACGTTAGATCAATCTCTTAACTCGTTCCAACCAGACAGAAAATGGCTCAGAGACCATCCACCAGAACTAATTATTGGAGATATTGGAGCACCCGTTAGAACGAGAGCCGCTACAATAAATGAGGCCATGTTTGCAAGCTTCCTATCTCAAATGGAACCAAAGAAAGTGGATGAAGCGCTTAACGATCCAAGTTGGATAGAAGCCATGCAAGAAGAGCTAAACCAATTTGAAAGAAATAAGGTATGGACGCTAGTACCAAGACCAACCCACCAAGGGGTCATTGGAACTAGATGGGTCTATAGAAACAAAATGGATGAGAATGGAATTGTGATTAGAAACAAAGCCAGACTCGTAGCTCAGGGATACTGTCAAGAAGAGGGCATCGACTTTGATGAAACATACGCTCCAGTTGCCCGACTTGAAGCAATCCGCATGTTTCTAGCGTTTGCAGCATTTAACAAATTTACAGTGTATCAAATGGACGTAAAGAGTGCATTTCTGAATGGTAAACTCCAAGAAGAAGTATATGTGGAGCAACCACCAGGATTCATCAACAACCATGGGAAAAGCATGGTTTACAAATTGGACAAGGCACTCTATGGTCTTAAACAAGCACCACGAGCATGGTATGACACTCTCTCTATCTTCCTTATAGGTAAAGGCTTTTCAAAAGGCAGCGTTGACACAACGTTATTCAAAATTACCCATAATGAAGATATTCTCCTAGTTCAAATTTATGTTGATGATATTATATTTGGATCTACCAATAAGCGTCTATGTGAGAAATTTTCGAAAATGATGCAAGATCAATTTGAAATGAGCATGATGGGTGAATTAACTTTCTTCCTAGGATTACAAGTTAAACAACTCCCTAATGGCATATTCATAAATCAAACTAAATATACTAGAGATATGATCAAGAAATTTGGTATGGAAAATGCATCACCTTCAAAAATTCCAATGAGCCAGACGCTTAAGCTAGATAGAGACGATAATGGAAAGAAAATTGATATCACTAACTATAGAGGTATTATTGGATCACTTCTTTATCTTACAGCTAGTAGACCCGATATTATGTTCTCAGTATGCATGTGTGCACGATTTCAAGCTGATCCTAGAGAATCACACTTAATTGCTGCTAAAAGAATCCTTAAGTACCTAAAAGGCACACAAAATGTGGGCTTATGGTATCCTAGGGATTCTCCTTTTGAACTAATCGGTTATTCAGATGCAGATTTTGCAGGATGCAAAATAGATAGAAAAAGTACTAGTGGAACATGTCAATTTCTAGGTGATAGACTAATTTCATGGCATAGTAAGAAGCAACAGTCCATCGCTACTTCCACCGCTGAGGCTGAGTATGTAGCCGCTGGAAGCTGTTGTGCACAGATCCTTTGGATGAGGCAACAACTTAGAGATTATGGAATAATCCTAGATCCAACTCCTATCCATTGTGACAATCAAAGCGCCTTAGCAATGACTCAAAATCCAGTTCTTCACTCTAGAACCAAACACATTGACATTCGCTATCACTTTCTACGTGACCATGTTCAAAAGAAAGATATCTCCATGCACTTCATTAATACAGAAAAGCAACTGGCAGATATCTTCACCAAAGCGCTTAACGAACAACGTTTTCTCACTTTAAGAAGTGAACTAGGTATGATTGATCTAAATGCTTAATCATTCGAAACATCATACTTTTGTTAGGCATGAAATTTAGGGGGAATTCAATGTATGTTATGAAATTTATGGGGAACCTACATAGGGGGAACCTTCAAAGAGCAAACTATACCTAAGTGAATATGACCAAAAATGTTTTCCCTTGCATCGGTCATACGCACTTAGCACCATACACTTAAAACCGTTTTGACGCTTATTACACAAATCTGCCTTAGCGTCTGCACTTCCTTCAAAATAAACTAAACGCTTAGCTTTATTCCCGGCTAAAGCAGTTAGTAAAAAGACCCTTTTAAAAGCAAGCGTACATTACCCTACGCTAAAACGAGAAAGTGGATTAGTCAATCAATGCAATTAATGCTGACTTGACATTCCTCACCCTTCGCTCAAGAAAACCCATGGGTACTCATCACGTTTTTCAAAGATGGTTCAGCACATGTACACGCGTCAGTACAATTACCATGTATCTTAGACGAGTACAACCGGCGCTGAATATTTTAAACCAAAAGTAAAACACTACTACCAAGACCTAATGATAAGTACTGGGAAACTGTGTCCTCATATACACCCTGAAAGGAATAATTCTATATGTTACAATGACCGCTAAAGCACAACCTGTTACTTGAAAGAGACTCCCAAGATTTTCAAGCGTCCACATAACACTCAATTGTTTCAAGCGTCATTCTGACTAAGTCCGGACGCTTTAACAAATTTTTGGCGGGCATTTAAATAGTGTTCAAAATTATGATTCCCGAACAGTTTTCATAAAGAACGTATCCGCTTTTCATGGGCACACGCATCACTCTCAGTCTCTGTTTTAAACTTTTAAACGGACTTCAAAATAGTATATGTGGCAGTTACTAAAAGAAACCGTGCCTGTTTAATCTAAATTCACGTCCACAGTTATATTTTAATGGCTGAGATTTATACTCCTCCACGTGTCAACATCTCAAACTTCAAACACACCGAACATTCAAATTGAAGTTTCTGCAGAACACAAACACTCTTATACTCTATTCCATTCGTGCAAAAACAAGTCTCTCTCTTTTTCAAAAACGAAAAATTTTCCTTCGTAATCTCTGTCTACTGCTCACTCATGGCACCCAAGAAAGCTACTGCTGGAACCTCTGAAGTTATTGTCAAGATCACTGAAGGCCTTATAGTTGATTGGAAGTTTCTCTATGAAAACCCCCAAATTGATTTAACGGAAATAATGGATTCTGTAGCAGAGGCTGGGCTTCAGAAATTTCTCACGAAATACTCATATATGTTTCCTGAAGAACTAGAATTTTTCTGGAGAAATGCTCGACTGTCTGACGATGAGACTTCCATCACGTGTTTGTTTCCTGTCTCCAAGAAGGAATCAAAGACGTTCACTCTCTCTGCGGCCTCCATTGCCCAGAATTTCTCTCTACCTAATGCTGGAGCCACTTTAGACACTATCACTGAAGAACAAATTCAAGAAGTCTGGACTCAGATTAGCGCTTACGATGATGTTCCATACAAACCGTACTTTGAAAAGAAGGATATAGTGAACAGGTATCGAGTCTTGGCTGATTTCTGCAGTAAAAACATCGAATGCAGAGTGGGAACCTTCGACAAAATCAACCCAACCCAGTTCCAGATGATGACTGCCATCCTACTCAAGATAAAGATCAACTGGAGCGCCTATATATTCAGCAGGTTCAGAGACAGTTTACGCACTTCAAACAGACCTTATGGTCTAGTTTTAAGTGATCTACTCTTTCGAGCAGAGTGCACCTCTTCAGCAGGAGTCACCGTGGCCAAGCATAAGTTCTATGGGCCAAGAATCATCAATAATCTCTTCAATCCACCCAAAGTTGGAGGTGCTGCTAAGCCTCTCTCTGAGCGCCAAGTTGTCCGCGCAGCGTCAGATGAGGAGGCTGAGCGTCCAGATCAGGAGAAAGCCAAACGTACTGTGAAGCGTCCCACTGTCACCAAGAAACGGGCTCCTCGAAAGCCCAAGGCTCAACCTATTAAAAACGATGAAGATGACGAGGATTCTATACCCCTCATTAGTCGGAAAGATCTGGAAAAGGTTCTCAAGAATATTGACTTTGAAGAACCTGCAGTTCCACAGACTCAAGCGTTCCCCGCCGAAGGTATAAATGTGAAGCGTATCTTCAAAAGGCGTAAGCGTCCAACTGCTGCCATCTCTTCTGAGACTACACAAAGAGATCAAGCCATAGCTGCTGTCCCGATATCATCCTCCGAACCACCAGTTGATGTCCATCTGGATGTTGATATGACCCAAATTGTGGCCATCGCACATGAAGCTGCCATCGAATCTACAAATCTCGAGCCGGATGAACCTGAAATCCCAAGGGCTCAACCATTGCTTGCATTACCTAGTACAACAGAGGCACGCTCAGAAGGTCAGAGCGATGCTAACGACGTTGTGATCCATCGACACTTCTTCAAGCTGGATCCCTCAAAGACTATCGATCACTCAGTCGATTATTTGCCTCCAGCGCCCGCAGAAAACTTCATACCTGCAGGTTACAATGAAGAAAGTCTTATCAATGCCGAAAATGATATCGCCAAGCTCATAAAGTTTGATCTGGCTGTACGCAACACTCTCTTTAATACAGCCTCCACCCCAGCTGATGAAGCTTACTACAAAGCGCTTGAACTCGGAAAGACTCCCACACACATCCCGGCTTCTGTCACTCTCCAAGCTCAGCGGCAAGGAGGCACGACTCCTAGAGCTGATGTTGACTTAGCTTATTATCTGGACTGTGGGACAAGCAAACCCACTGGCTTCGCTCTCCGCGACTACAACATCAGAGTCTATGAGCGTCAGGATCAGCTTCTGAACCCAACGGAAGAGCTACTAAACAGAGAAGGATATTCTCACTCTCTAACACTGGTCAAAAGCGAGGAAAACAAGAACTCAGCTAATCCTCTCCTCCTGTGGAAGAATAAAGGAGTACATGCCGGTGAGCGTCCAGCATCCCTGACCGAGATGATTCAACTTGAAACCGATGCATATTTTGACTGCGTCTGGAACGCTAACTACCAACCCGACAGGTATCGTTTTGAATCCATCTGTGATATTCATCACCAAGGGTTTCGTGCTATACTTAATGCAGGAACTGAGTATTGTATGACTGAGATACGATGGGCTGAAGCTTACATGGGTGACAAGTATAAATTTGAAGACTTGGTTAGTGCTCCCCATCTGTTCAGACTAGGGATTCATGATAAAAGGACCAAATTTGCACGCTACATGCTGACGCAGCGCCAGCATAGACTTGGACCCGTTCTGAAGCTGCCTCTGATCCGCCATCAACCTGAACACCGCTTAAGACAAGCGTTGCACAAACTGGCCAACTCTTCTCTACGCTTTGATGATCAAGCGTCCACCAGCGGTTCTTCTCCCATGTCCTGTCTGAACTGCACCCCTAGCCAATGTGAAGACAACTTTTCTCTCATGATGGCAATTATGCCTCCAGTCTCTCTATTCGACAAAATCTTCACAGACAATCTGCGACAATGGGATGGCTCTCGGATCAATTCTTTCAGAGGATATCCACTACTTCCGTCTATTCGACAAGAAGTCTCCAGTCACTATGATTTTGGTTTATCGCTGCTAGAAAGATCTCAAGCGCTTGCTTCAGCCATCTACCCATACTTGGAAGAGTATTACCAGCTCCGCGTTCCCGCCTCTCGGAAACCGAAGACTCTCCCAACAGATCGGCTAATTGGCTTCTCACAACACTATTGCCCAGATGCCTTATTCTCTATCTGCAAAGCGCCCTCCAAACTCTTTCCCACTCATGTGCTGGATATCCTCGGGCCACTGTATATCAGGGCACTGGATAGTCCTATCAGAACGTTCATTCAAGGTACTCATCTCCCCACTCTACATTTGAATGAACTCCTGCAGACTGCTACGTATCCATATGCAGATGAACCGTTTGCCAGCTTGGACTTTCGGTTTACGGACTTTAGCCGAATAGAATCAGAATTTCCTGCAGCACCCGCTGAACTGTTAACTGCTCCTGAGCGCCTATTAGAGTTACCTCAAGCGCCTCATTCTCCCAGTCCAACTGAATCCGACTCTACTGCATCCACCGAGTCCAACACTGCTCCAGAGCTTCGAGGAACAGTATTTGATCCTACTAATCAAGTATCTATTGAATCTCTCAAACACACATCTCGGTTTAAGCCTCAAGTCCGCCCTGCACTTCCACACGCTCAACCGTCCATGGCTGAATGCCTCACTCAAATACAGCAACTATCTACAGCTACTCAGGCAAGTCATGTGGCTTTAACCAATGATCTACAAGACAGGTTCACGGCTCTCGAGACCTCTCTCACAGACGCTAATCAAGCTCAACTCCTGGTCATGAAAGAACATTTCGACCAGCGTCTAACCACTCTTGAGGCCTCTGTCGCTCAGATTGCTGCTCAAGTCAGTCTTCTTACTCAGCATTTCATACAGACTGATGATGGCAATAAGGGGGAAAAGAAGGGAGAAAAGAGGAAATCGTCAACATCTAAAGATCAAGTTCCTCCTCCACCATCCAAGCGTCAACACGTTGATACTTCTCTCACACTGAGTGCAGAACCAAGGTATCCCTATCCCTCTTGGGTAACCACATCGGTTGAAGCGTCCAACAAGAAAGAAACCCCCAGAGTGCTCTATCCAACTCTTCCGTTGCCTTCAAGAGCACTGCTTGAACAGTTTGACATTCCTCTTCTCAGAGCATCAATTCCAGAACCAACTGATCCAGCAGTATTAGCCTTAGAAAGAAAAATGTCTGACTTCGACCAAACCTTCAGAATTTGCCTACGATACATAGGCATCAGTCCAGAGGAATGGGATAAACACTTCATTGCCTTTAAGGCACGACAAGTTCAAGAAAACAAGCACATAATCAGTAAAGATCATGCGGCAATGATGACGTTAGAAGATCAGATAACTGAAGCAATCCGTGCTGAAATGACTAAGAGATACAAGATCAAGCCACGATCTTAATTTTTACTTGTGCCTCTCTCCTTGTAGTTGTAAAATGCCTGCACTATGAAATATATATATAAAATGCATTTTACAGCTGAAACATCTCGTTAAAGCTCAAACTAACTTACTAACTTACGCTAACCTTCAGGTATCTAACGCTTGAACCAAATAAGTATTGCCATCATCAAAAATGAGGAAATTGTTAGGAATTTCATATTAGATGTTTTGATGATGACAAATAGGACTTTCTGTTAGACTCCGAAAAGTGTGAAAGCTTTCATAGAATGATTATGTATAAGTACCTGAAAGCTTATTTATCTTAGGCTTATAGTATTTATCTTTGTAGAATTCATTAGACTAAGTATGTGACACTAAAACACTTAGGAAAATTCTGGGTGAGTCTACCAAGTGATGAAGGTGAAGATCAAGCGTCTAAAGCTACAATGGATAAAGATATCTTGAAGCGTCCGTCAAACGCTTTAGGGATTATCCCAGTGCTCAAACTACGAATGGATAACTCAGGCCGAATACTCAACATCAAGTGAAATGACGGAATTTTCAGTGAGACCATCAAGACAAGATTGAAGAGTAAGCGTCTGAAATAAAGAAAAGAAAGTCAGGATCAGTCCAAGCGTCTGATACACGAGAATAACTATTCTCTTCAGCAAGCGTTCAAAAAGGTTAAACCAACACAACCCACAAAGAACATAACCTGAAAAAGAATTTAGACCCAAAACCATCCAAAGACTTAAAAAAATGCATGAATCAAACGGACGAATTATTTCCAACGGAAATAAAACAAGATGCATTAAAAGTCGGATAAGTGCTATTAAAATATAAGCACTATAACTTATGGGCAAGCCATATCCTTGACCTAGACTGTCAGATTTATGAAACCAAGACCATGCCCAACCAATTAAATACACCCAAAGTTAGAAATGTCTGAACTCAAGGAATGTTTGGGGAAACGAGACTCCAACCGAGTCAAACGGACAAAAACCACCAATACCTTATAAATAGCTCTTTCAACAAACAAGTAATCAGATGAAAAGGGACACACACAAAAAATACCTACCTTGTTGAAAGAAAAGCTTACTAAAAATCATAGCCAAATATTCATATAAGCTTTTCACAAATATTCTAGAGACAGTCACCCATATCTCAAATCTCCTTTTAAGAAGAACATATACTACCATTGAGATATCCTCAAGTTGTTTGAACTTTCCAAAAAAACAAACAAACCCGTGACCAAAACCATCAACACCTTTCATCTGAGTGAGAAAGCTGGTTGACTTGCAAGCAGTATTTTTGTGTAAAAGAAGCTTGTTGAAGTTGATCTCTATTGGAGCTGAAATCTGTGTGACCAAGGAGTTCCGAGATCAAGAGTAACTTGCACCATTTCTGAGTGAAAGAAGCAAGGGGATAGAAGATCTTTAGTGGAGCTGAAATCTGTGTGACCAAGGAGTTCCAAGATCATATCCAATCTCCCTCTATCTTGTAGAAGTCTCTGTGTGACTCTTCGATAATCATCATAGTGGAAAAACCTCCCTGATAAAAGGAGAAGAAGGACGTAGTTGGGATTACAGCACCCAGTGAACCTTACAAATATCTTGTGTCATTTACCTCTTTAAGCATTCATTGTTTTACTGCTTTACTATTCATACTGCATACATTCTGATAAAGTCTTAAAACAACTAAGCAACTACTTTCGATCAGTTAATTGAACGCTAAGCTATAAAATACTTCCGTTGTGCTAACTCTGATTTAGTGACTCAACTCTGCCCTACTTTGGTAAGCGTTGAAATCACCGAGTCTAAGTTAACGTTTCTCAAGCGTCACATCCAGCGCTTAAACCTATCAAGCGTTCAAATACTTCAAAGTGATACGAATTTTTTAAGAAGTCGAAAAAGACTTAAGGGTCTATTCAAACCCCCCCTTCTAGACCCTTTCGTATACCACTTGGGACCAACAAACATGCACAAAAGTGCACCATTACCAACTAAAATTTTGTTGGTACCAGTATAGGGAGTAAGGTTAGAAAGATTACTGTCATCCGGAGTCATATGAGCAGAGGCACCACTATCAGGATACCAGGGTATGCCAGAGGTGGCAGCAGCAGACAGGGCTGAAAAAGACTGTGGAAGCTCCGCAGAAATATATCTGTGGTTAAACCGCTGGGGACACGAAACACAAGTGTGACCCAAAAGACCACAAAGTTGACATGTCTGACCAAGAGTAGGAGTCGGAAGTAGACCAGGACCCAGAGAGTACTGAAAAGCATGAGGGGATGGGGACGAGTCACGACCATAACGGTCCTTCCCATGTCCGGAACTAGAACCGTGACCATGGGAGCCACCATTACCTTTAGCACCACAATTTTTGAATTTTGAGGAGTGAGAGTGGGCGACAAAGGCATAAGATGGAGAGAAAAGAGAGGGAACAGATGAAGTTAGGGAAATTGGGGTTGCATGGGGGCTAATTGGAAGAAGAGAAGACATATGTGGATTGTTGTGTAAATGAGAGAGAATATGGGGGCTGTTTTGGAAATTAGTGAGTTGGTGGGGACGATTTGGGAGAGTAGGGTTATTATGGGGGTTGTTTTGAATAGAAGAGGAATTAAGCGAAGGGCTATTGTGTAAATTGTTGTTACTGTGCGGGTTGTTAGGAAATATAGTGGGTGAGGTGGGGTCAAAAGGTAGAGAGGTGCTGATTGTGGGGGGAACAAAAGATAAAGGGGGGACAAAAGATAAAGGTGTGCTGATTGTGGAGGGGACAAAAGAGAAAGGGGGGGGTAATTGTGGTGGGGTCAAAAGTAAAAGGAGAGTTGTTGGGTGAATAAGTGGGGATGGGGTGTTGCATTTTAGAGAAATGGGCGGACAAGAGAGCGTCTGCATGAGGAGAGAGAAGGGAAACGGCCGAGTGATTTCCGGCAGCGGCGATAGAGGAGGAAACGGCGCTAGTGGCCGATGGGGAAAGAAGAACGTCGGCAGCAGCGTTAATTTCAGCAGCTGGAATACTCTCGGCCATAGGTGAGAGAATGGCTCCGGCGGTGTTGACGGCCTGAAATGACGACTCATCGTCGGCGGCAGATTGCGGAGAGCTACCGGTGACGGTAGATGGAGAAAATCCGGCGACCGAGGATAGAAGGGGCGACTGAGAGAGAATCGCAGCAACGTCTTTGGGTGAGAGATTAAAGGGTGGAGAAAGAAGAGAATGGAGGAGATTTAGAGCCTTGGAGATGGAGTTATCGGTGGTGGTTGGCGCCGGTAGAGAAGAGAGGGAGAAAACCGCGTCTGTAAAAGAGGAGAGAGAGGCAGTAGAGGTGGAGGAGAAGGTGGTGACAGAGGAGGCGGCAGCGGTGGTGCCGGAAAGGGAGGAGGCCATCCCGGAAGCTATAGGTGCCGTGAGGGCGGGAGACGAAGCCATAGGCTTTGTGAACCCGGTAACTGATACCATGATAGAATTCAAGGCACGTAATATTTATGAACTCATTGTATATATTTATCTGAATGATCTCTTACAATAATACAAGCATATGTATATATAGAAGTGAAACGTAACCCTAATACACAGATGGACCGGACTATAACCTATACATGGGCCGGACTATAATCTATACACTAACAAATAGCTATCACAAATATCGACCTCATGCAAAAGTAATAACGATTATTATAGACTTTATATGTCTCTGATGGCGGCTTATTGTTTCTACATCATTATAAGGATTTAATTTCTGTTTCTCCTCATATACTATACTCATATAAAACAGAAATCAACTTGGAATGATATAAATATATATATGGTAAAACTCGCTAGATACCTGTATTGGTATTGTCACACCAACTCTAGTCTTAATATCAAGTACAATATTTGGATTTCCATCCCACTGCAATTCTAGTTCCATGATTATCTCATCGGATTCACCTTCGACGATCGAAACTCCTATTCGACAATAAAAAGAAACGAGCTCTAAACAAAGTCTAAAACAAATACAACAAATCATGTACATTGGAAGTAACTGAACAGACCTGTGAATTGTGGGGCAACTGTACCAAGAGTCAACTTAGAAAACTTGAGGGAAGTCAAAATTGCTGATTTATATTGCTCGAGAATCGGCTCGGCGGAGATTCTTATTATGTCTGAAGCTGCCTATGCAACAAAACAAGTTTCAGAAAAAAATAAAAACCCAAAAACAGGGGACAAGGGAAAAAAATGGGAATTTAATTAACCTCGTTAACATAAGGCCATATTTTGTCAAGATGATGATTCAGCCAAGTTAACTGTGAACAGAAATCAAAGCCCATATTAACAAAATGAAATCACAGAAGATATAATGTGATAGCAAACACGAAAATCAAAGCATAAAAATATTAAACGACCCAACAATTTACGTGGTTCGACAATTACTATATCCATCGGATGGAATGATAAGAAAATTTTACTATTAATAGAATATGTACAAAGTCTGTCAAAATTCTTAAACCTAGTACCTAGAACCTTAAGACATATAGCAAGGGACAAAAACAGAGAAGCAAATAAATTAATAAAAACTCAACTTCTGTCTCTGTGAAAACACAACCCAAGAAGGGTAGAATTTATCTGGAAGTAGCTTCCTCGAATCTTGCACCGTCATCCTCGCAAAAGCTGTAATAATTGCTGCCTGACAAACAAATTTATATATTTATAGACAACATATATATATATATACACACACACATATAAACATATGTATTAGAGGTTGCAATAAGCATTCAATAAAGGGATACCAACCAAATCAGTGCGGCGTTTTGATCTAATATTCTGGTAGCGAGCAAAACCCACGACCAAACCAACTCCTAATGCAAAACCCAGAACATAACTCACTATAAATCCCATCTCTGCAAAGAGTTCAAGCAAAATATTGTTAGTCTCTGTTTTCTACTTTTATGCTCTGTTTTTTGTTTTGCTTTGTTTTTGGATGTTGTATTAGTATTATTAGTGATAATTAATCTTGCTTTGGTGCTTTACTTTTGATATGGTATGGTAAGGAATAATACTATTCCTTTCTTCTGCCTTCTGCAACACTCATATATACAGTCATACAGAGATAGATATAGATACACCTTACAGCAGCTTCCAGACGGTGACACTTGTCAACTACCGACGTGTCTATTTCTCTTAATTTTCCCTTTTTGTTTGATAGTTAATTACCTTTTCTAAACCAATTATATCTTGAGTTCTTGAGTTGACTCCTCAAGTTTTTATTAATTTTGAATAAAAAGATTAATACAATTAGGAGCCGAAAAGATAAAAACTGAAAATTTGTCATGTGTACAATATGTTATTTTTACGCTGGTGTTTAGTTCAAGAAAATTGTCAATGAAAAAAAAAAGAAAACATAAGAAAAATTATTTTTCATTATTTGGTTATTAGAGAAAATAAAAATAAGAGGAATATTTTGAGATAATATATTTTACTAACCATTTGGCAAAGAAAATTATGGAAAAGAAAAACGATTTCCCTTATATATATATATATATATATATATTTCCCTACCAATATTTTGAACAAAAAGAGTGTTAATGAATTTATGTGATGTTACTTGAGTGTTCATATTCTTTTGGCCCACGCATATCTTACATCGTACTCTCAATTATTAATATTTGTTTTTTCATCTAACCGAAATTGTTTTCATGTCGGCAGCACTGCCAAATCTTCCAAATAAAACCTAGGAGTAAATACTTTTACCTTTACTTTATTGATTATCTACTAATTAAAATTAAAGAAAATCCTATGGTAATACCAAAGATATCATAAAAATGCCGCATGTTCTTTATGATCGATAAGTATTAATTTATGGAAAGTTTTTTCTCGATTTAGACGAATTCAAATGTAACACACAGGTTAGTAAAACTAATTATAAAATAACTATAATTCACTTGCATTATGAATTACAATTCGCTTCAATCAAGGCCAATTTGAAATTAGAATTTTTACTAATTTACATAGTAGAAATATTTTAATTCTTTTCACTTACTTCACACTTAGTTAAAATTCATATTATACCTGTATTATACACATATATATATATATAATTGAAAAATACTCTCGTTTTTTGTAAGCATTCTGAACATAACGAATGATACTCGTATTTTTGAATTGAACTGTTTAATATACGTTAAATGACGAATTTTTGCCGTCCCATATTTAACGGCTTCACATCCACAGTGGGCTATGTACTCTTTCAGCTAAATTTGGGCCAAAAAGTTCCACCGTTGCTTTTGGGCTTTCGAAACTGGACCTAAAAAGGGATATAGGTCGACTGAATACTAATCGGATCCAGACCCTAACCGAGTCAAACGTTGCTCCACCTGGCAGCATCTTCTCTCTCCTTTCTTAACTACCTCTGAATCAATAACAGTCTCTCTCTCTCTCTCTCTCTCTCTCTCAGCTCATTGCACACAGATATACATACACAATATATGTATCAATGTGGTGATCATAATACAGCGTCGACGTCGGCTCTCTAATCATCTTTGCATTTGTGGAAATTAAAGGAAGAGGAAAATGGCGGGAAATGACTGGATAAACAGTTACCTGGAGGCGATCCTGGCCGTGGATACGGGGATCAACGATCAGAAATCATCATCATCATCTCTGCTATTGCGAGAGAGAGGTCGGTTCAGCCCCGCACACTACTTCGTCGAAGAAGTCATCTCCAGCTTCAATGAGACCGATCTCCATCGCTCCTGGGTTCGCGTACGTATCTAGTAGTACTCCATTACATGATATATATTTATATATCTGCATTGTGTTTTCGTATGACATTAAACCTAATTTTAACGAGATTTGTCTCTTTATTTTTGGTTCGTGTTCGATCCTTGTGCGATTGAGTGCCTAATGTTGAAATTTGAATGATTTTGAGCTCATTCGTTGTCAATGGTTGAAGAGTTTGTGTAATCTAATTTAAAAGTTTGAAGTTATGAATGTTTCTTAAGTGCTAATGCATATATGCATTTGTGTGTATGTTTGTAGACTTAGTGGATTGATGTTAATATATAGAGGTTTATTTTTGTTGAAACTTGAAAGTTTCCTTTTTGTTCAATCATGCATAAAAACTGGATCTTAAAATCTATATCGGACGTTTGTACTCTGTTTCCTTTTATATTGTTTTTCCATAAGACGTCTCTTTATTTTCATTCTTGCAATCATGCATTTTTGATTTATGGTTTTTGTTTATAAAACTAATCTACAGTGTACATACTACATACCATATAGCATTTCATGAGTCATGACAAAAGTTTCTTGCATTGCATGTGGTGTAATGCGCTTAGGCTGAAAATAGTTATGTCTTTTTTTGTGAATATGGTTCTAGGCATCAGCAATACGGAATTCGGAGGAGAGGAACACGAGGTTGGAGAATATGTGTTGGAGGATTTGGACCTTGGCCCGTAAGAAGAAACAGGTACATTTCTGATTTAATTGTTTATCCAGAGACTATCATTTTCACAACTGCTAGCTCCTTGGACTGGTTTCAATGATAACTGCATAAATTTTAATTTGACGGTTGGAGTAATTGTCTAACAACATCCTTGATTTGTTATATAAATTATGATTAGAACTGACATATTATGGGTGATATCAAAGCTGAGATGCACTGATCGAACAGGCTATTATCGTCTAATCTTAGTAGTAAAGAATTTATTGTAGTGGTTTGATTTGTTTGTACATCTTATATCTATTAAACAGTTGTTATTTTTCTTCAATAGTACCAGTAATATAATTTATTTGTACAAGATAATAATCCCAATGTGTCCATTAACTAGTGTGGTGGTGATAACAATTCCCGATTCCTGCTGCATAGTTCTCTGCATATGGCTTTGTATAGTTGGTTTATAGTAATTTAGGCTACATGGTTTACATTCTTAACTTGGTTCCGCTCCTAGATTGAGGGTGAAGAAACACAGCGTAGGGCCAAAAGGCATCTTGAACGTGAAAAGGCTCGCAGAGAGGCAACTGCTGACATGTCAGAAGACTTATCAGAAGGAGAAAAGGGAGATACAGTTGCCAACAATTTAGCTCATGGTGATAGTGTCGAATGTGTAACGCCAAGGGTTAGTTCCTTGGATATGATGGCAAATTGGACTAGTCAACATACAGAGAAGAAACTTTATCTTGTGCTGATCAGGTATAGGATTTCTTCAAGCCTCATTATTTTCTCAATGCTGAATGGAAGTATGGTGTATTAATGTATAGGGTTCTACTTTTTCTTTTCTTTTCTGCAGTCTTCATGGCTTAATCCGAGGAGAAAACATGGAACTTGGTCGGGATTCTGATACAGGAGGTCAGGTAGAGTCAAGCTTCAGTTTGATCTAATTCTCAATTAATTTACATGCGCACAAGTTATTCCCATTTCACTTGCTTCTACTATTATATGATTTTTAGGTTAAGTATGTTGTGGAACTAGCCAGAGCCTTGGGTTCAATGCCGGGAGTTTATCGTGTTGATTTGCTGACAAGGCAAGTATTAGCTCCAGATGTGGACTGGACATATAGTGAACCAACAGAAATGCTAAATCCACTAAACTCAGAGAACGAAATTGGGGAGAGTGGCGGTGCTTATATAATCCGCATACCATTTGGTCCAAAAGATAAGTACGTCTCCAAAGAACTTCTCTGGCCTCATATTCCGGAATTTGTTGATGGTGCACTTGGACACATTCTACAGATGTCTAAAACTCTAGGCAAGCAAATTGGCAGTGAGCAACCACTCTGGCCTATTGCAATCCATGGGCACTATGCAGATGCTGGAAATTCTGCAGCTCTCCTTTCCGGAGCTCTAAATGTGCCAATGGTATTCACAGGCCACTCACTTGGACGTGACAAGCTAGAACAACTCTTAAAGCAAGGAAGGCAGACAAGGGAGGAGATAAATTCTGCATACAAAATAATGCGGCGTATAGAGGCTGAGGAGATAACTCTTGATGTTTCAGAGGTAATCATTACCAGCACAAGACAGGAAATAGAAGAGCAATGGCGTCTGTATGATGGATTTGATCCTGTTTTAGAGCGCAAACTCCGTGCTCGTATCAAACGCAATGTTAGCTGTCATGGAAGGTTCATGCCACGCATGGTTGTAAGTAATCTGTATTTGCTATTAACTATTTGTAATCTCAGTTCCCTTTTGTGACACGATATTTTTTGATTCAGATACATCCTTTTCCTCTGCGAAAATATCCTTCCATTCAAAAACCTGTAACATTTTTTAATTTTGTTCAGGTAATTCCACCTGGAATGGAGTTTCGTAATGTTGTTCCACAAGATGGAGATCTGGATGGAGAAGTAGAAGGAAATGAAGATAATTCTGGAACTCTAGATCCACCTATTTGGTCAGAGGTTTAATCTATTCTATGTTCTCTGAATACATTGCCTTGTGAAGATATAATTGTGTTATGATCATGTTTTGCCGAATCAATAGTCCCATCTTTTACCAACAAAGAACTGGATGGAAGGTTCTCTTATCCCTTCGATCACCTTTATGTCATCTTAAGCTCTACTTTTGTATTTTATGGCAGATTATGCGCTTCTTTGCCAATCCACGCAAGCCTATGATACTTGCTCTTGCTAGGCCAGATCCAAAGAAGAATTTAATTACTTTAGTCAAAGCTTTTGGAGAGTGTCGCCCACTGAGAGACCTTGCAAACCTTGTATGTCACATTCTTGAGTTGTACTTACTCTTACTAAGAAACCAAAATGTGTGTTGAGCCGTTGAAAATGCATAATTCTCGTTCTTCTTTTCTATCTTACTTTGTTGCAGACTTTGATAATGGGAAACAGGGATGCAATTGATGATATGTCTTCCACAAATTCATCTGTCCTTCTTTCTATACTCAAACTAATTGACAAATATGACCTTTACGGTCATGTCGCATACCCTAAACATCATAACCAATCTGACGTTCCTGATATATACCATCTCGCTGCAAAGACGAAGGTTTGAATCGCATTAAATTTACAATTTACCTTTGATTACTTATTCACTGCCTAATTTTCTAAACTCCTTTTGTAGGGTGTTTTCATCAATCCAGCTTTTATCGAGCCATTTGGTCTCACCTTAATCGAGGTCCCTACAAAATTTTCTTTTTTTAATCATCTAAGTGTTATTTTTGTATAGTCCAATGATCAAGGTCCATTTTCCCAAGCAGGCAGCAGCTCGTGGCCTACCTATTGTTGCCACAAAAAATGGAGGTCCTGTTGACATTCATCGGGTTTGTTGGCTAAAAAAGTTCTATAAATCGCTCATATGAGCTTTCTCATTTCCCCATCATAACTTTAACAAGACATATGTTGTGCTAATTCGGTAATTCCTTCCCATTAACAAACAATTTTTTTTTAGGTTCTTGATAATGGCGTGCTAGTCGACCCACATGATCAGCAGTCCATTGCGGATGCTCTCATGAAGCTTGTTGCTGACAAGCAACTTTGGGCCAGATGTCGAGAGAACGGGTTAAAAAATATTCATCTTTTCTCATGGCCAGAGCATTGCAGGACATATTTAGCCCGAATAATCAGTTGCAAGCAAAGGCAACCACAATGGCAAAGAAATGATAATGCATATGCAGATTCAGAATCTGATTCTCCTGGAAATTCCTTGAGAGATATTCATGATATATCATTAAACTTGAAGATTTCATTAGATGGTGAGAGGAATGAGGGGATTGGAAATTTAGTTTTGAAAGGCCAAGAAACCGCTATTGATGGTAAAAATAAGATCGATAGTGCACCTTTAACGAACAATTCCATGGAGAAACAAGAAAATAGTAAGTTTCCAGCATTGAGGATAAGGAAATTCATCTTTTTCATTGCAGTGGACTGTGATTCAATAGATGATCTTCAAGATATTACGAAAATGATAGTTGAAGCTGGTCGGAAGGATACGAATTCTCAGTCTATTGGCTTTGTTTTGTCTACATCTTTTAGCATCTCTGAAATGAACTGTCTTCTGGAGAAGGCTGGATTAAAGTCCAGTTGTTTTGATGCATTTATCTGTAACAGTGGAAGTGAGGTATACTACCCATCTCCAAATTCTGAGCAAAATTCATCTGAATCTTCGTTCATGGTAGATGCCGATTACCATTCTCATATCGATTATCGCTGGGGTGGAGAAAACTTGAGGAATACTTCGGTTCGATGGGCTGCTTCAGTCAATGATAAAGCGAACGACAAAAATGAACCTGTCATCACTGAACTTGATTCTGGATCTTCACATTGCTACAAGTTTGGAGTTCGAGACCCAGCATTGGTAAGTTCACATCCGATCACTTACTCATTTACTCACTATATATGATGTTTTCAGTTTAGTTAACTTTCTTTTTTAGGTTCCCGCTTTCAAGGAACTTAGGAAATTGATGAGGATTCAGGCACTCCGATGCCATGCTATATACTGCAAAAATGGTGATATGATAAATGTGATCCCCGTTCTTGCTTCTCGATCTCAAGCCCTAAGGTATGAATTCTTACGGTTCTTTTATGCGATGTTTGAATCAAGGATTTCGTAAGGAGAAGGAAAATGTCTAAAAAGTAAAGCACATAAATTTGAATCCTTGCAAATTCAAGGTCCAAAAACCGCCTTAAGGATTCTCTCTGAATCCTGTTAGTGAAATTCCAGTTGCATCTTAGTATAGCATGTCTATGAACCATTATGTCGAAGACATTTTTGTTGGTGTTCATTAACAATGAGTTTCCACACAGGTATTTGTATGTTAGATGGGGCATAGACTTGTCAAAGGTTGTCGTTTTTGTGGGAGAGTGTGGTGATTCTGATTACGAGGGATTGGTTGGTGGACTACACAAAACAGTAATTCTAAAGGGACGATGCCGTGATGCAAGTAAAATTCATACCAACAGAAACTATCCTCTTGAACACGTGGTACCAACGGACCATCCAAATAGTGTTGAATGTGAAGAATGTAACAGGAACGGTATCAGTGCAACATTGGCAAAAATAGGTGTTCTCAAGGGATAGTAAATCAAAGTTCTTTTAGTGTTATCTTTTCCTTTCCCTTTCTCTAGTTGTAAGCTCGGGGAAATATCTGGCTTCTCGAGGTAAAGTTTCTGTTATTCCTTTTTTCGTCATGTTCATTGCAGTCTCAGGATAATGTTTTCTCAATGAAGTAGTCATTCTTTTTTGTTGTTTTGGTATAAATGAGCTAGTTATAATATCCTATTAATGTATTTTTACGTATATCTTGAACTCTTTCATTCGCTATTCTTGATTTTCGAAAAAACCCGAAAGTCATACCATTAGTAAGGCCGGTTAAGAGATTTTCTTCCACTGTTTGACATGTAATGCTTATTTTCCCATCAATTAGCAAAAAAGGTTATGTGTTGAACAAGAATTGGAAGTTGTAGTGATAAGCTCATCTGTGATTGAAATTTAAAATATGTTAATCAACAAGTGTGTGAAATCTTTCTAAAGGTCTTAGCACAAAGTAAACGACAGATTCTATATTGAAAATAAATTGCTTTTAAGAATCATATTATCCAATGATTTCCAGACTCCTGGTAAATGTAACTATCAGTAATTATCCAATCCCACAAGATGATGTCATTTAAGATGATATTAGGTGACTTGTAATCTTATGATGTTTTGCTTTTACACTTGGATTTCAATTTATTGCAATCAGTGCTTTGAACTAGTCTAAGCTGCTATGTTGGAACTTTCTTCTGTATACTAATCCATATTTTTTAATATCTTTAACTGTCATTAGTCACACCAAAGACCATTTTAGCAAAATTCTTACCAAACCTTCAAATGAAGTCCTTTCCACACCAATACAAATTCATTCATCTTCTTCAATTCATTGCATCTAAGCAACAATGAATTCCATCTTTTCGCCTTCCCGTTTCGTCGTAGCCTATTTCTTACTATTCCTCTCAGGTTATATACCCTTATATAAATCCTCCTCCATCACCGGCAACATAACTGACAGATTATCTTTGCTCTCATTCAAGGTTGGCCTAATCTCCGACCCGCTTCAAGTAACACAATCTTGGAACGAGTCGACACATTTTTGCAGCTGGATTGGCATAACTTGTAGCCTCAAACACCAAAGAGTATCCAAACTTGACTTACATTCAAGTATGCTAGTAGGCTCATTATCCCCCTCATTAGGTAACCTCACTTTTCTTCGAGAGCTCCAACTCTATAACAATAGTTTCAACGGTGAAATCCCGCCAGAGATAGGCAAATTATCGAGGCTGAAATATTTAAGCCTTGAAAACAACTCATTTTCTGGTGAAATTCCCAGAAATTTATCAAACTGCTTTAATCTGATAAAGTTAGGCTTGGGGGGGAACAGATTGATAGGCTCAATTCCAATAGAATTTCAATCATTTTCTAATCTTCAGCTCTTTTTCCTTTACTTAAACAACTTGACAGGAGAGTTACCTTCTTATCTTGGAAATATTTCATCCCTTGTATCAATTTCTGTTGGAGGAAATAGTTTTACTGGAAAAATCCCGGATACTCTTGACCGTCTCAAGAATTTAGAGTACGTTGAGCTCGGTCTGAATAATCTTACCGGAAACTTCCCTCCGTCCTTTTTCAACATATCATCATTGACAAATATTGATATACCACTAAATCAAATTCAAGGGAGCCTTCCAGATGACATTTTTATTACTCTTCCACGACTGCAAAAACTCAACGTGCTGAGAAATCAACTGACAGGAAATATCCCTTCATCAGTATCAAATGCCACTGAGCTTCTTTTGT
This sequence comes from Buddleja alternifolia, assembly GCA_019426215.1. Taxonomy (NCBI): domain Eukaryota; kingdom Viridiplantae; phylum Streptophyta; class Magnoliopsida; order Lamiales; family Scrophulariaceae; genus Buddleja; species Buddleja alternifolia. The sequence goes on from CM033394.1 coordinate 556,809, forward strand.
TTGCTATAAATGGAAATGGCTTCACTGGAAAAGTTCCATCTTTCGAAGGTATGAAAAAAATCGAATGGCTAGCACTTAACAAGAACGAACTCGGGAACGGGAGAGACAATGATGACTTGAATTTCATGTCGTCGTTGCTTAATTGTACTCAGTTACAGCTACTGCATTTGAGTGAAAATAACTTCCGAGGGTCTCTACCGAGATTTATAGGCAATTTTTCTAATCTTAGAAGGTTCGCAATGGGAAATAATCAGATATATGGTAACATACCTGCTGAGATTGGAAATATATTGAAATTGGAGACTTTATATTTGTGGTCAAACCAACTAACAGGTAGTATTCCTGATTCTATTGGAAAACTTCAACAGCTTAAAATATTATCCCTCATGCAGAATAAATTATCTGATGAAATTCCATCGTCTTTCGAGAATTTAACCATGCTGACTGAATTGTACCTGCAAGAAAATAACTTTCAAGGTACAATACCTTCTGCTATTGGAAAATGCCAATCTTTATTGGCAATGGATATTTCTCATAACAATTTTAGTGGCTATTTACCTAAAGAAATTTATGATCTCTCTTCTTTATCTGAATTTCTTGACATCTCAAGCAATTCGTTAACGGGCTCTCTTCCTTCAGATTTGATCAGTCTAGAACATCTAGTTTTGCTAAATCTTTCAAACAATAAGTTTTCTGATGCTGTTCCTGATAGCTTTGGAAGTTTAGTAGGCTTGAGAGAGCTTTACTTGGCAAATAACTTCTTTCAAGGGAATATTTCTCGTTTTTTAGGTTCCTTGAAAAGCCTAGAAATTCTTGATCTTTCTCATAACAACTTCACAGGTGAAATCCCTGAGTTCTTGGAAAATTTCTCATTTATAAGTTACTTAAACTTATCTTTCAACGATTTTGAGGGCAACATACCAACCGAAGGAGTTTTTCAAAACAGTAGCCAATTTTCACTTGATAACAATCCTATGCTTTGTGGGGGTGTTGCAGAATTAGACCTCCCAATATGCCCCAAAAGTGAAAAATCCAGCAAATCAAGAAGATCTAACTTGTTAAAACTAATAATATCGATATCTAGCTCGTCTTTGGTCATGGGATTACTTGTTTTGCTATTTATGTTTGTCTACTATCAAAAGCACAAGAAAAGGCTGATATCTTCAGAAAATTCAGCCCCAAATCTACTTCCAACAGTATCTTTCCAAAGTTTGTACAAAGCAACTGATGGCTTCTCAGAAGCCAATTTCATTGGCTCAGGAAACTTCAGCTCTGTGTATAGAGGAATTCTTGATGAAATTAGAACAGTTGTTGCTATAAAAGTGCTCAAACTTCACGTAAAGGGAGCCGGCAGAAGCTTCTTGGCCGAATGTGAGGCGTTGAGAAGTATCAGGCACCGTAATCTGGTAAAAGTTCTAACTTCTTGTTCAAGTGTTGATTTCCAGGGGAATGAGTTTAAGGCCATTGTTTATCCACACTTGGTGAGTGGAAGTTTACATGATTGGTTGCATGAAACGGGTCGAAGTATTCAAGGGCAGAGGCGTCATTTAACATTGATACAAAGATTGAGCATTGCGATTGACGTGGCTTGTGCATTGGATTATCTTCATCATTACAGTGGGACTCCATTGGTGCATTGTGACCTTAAACCGAGTAACGTTCTTTTAGACAGTGAATTTGTAGCTCATGTGAGTGATTTTGGCTTGGCCAAGTTTGTTCAAGAGGGTAGTGCATCATCCACTACAAACCAAATCAATAGTTCTGTGGGAGTTAAGGGCACTATTGGATATGCTGCTCCAGGTACTATTTGCTTCATTTGCATAAATTCCACTAGATATCTAACTTCTTTTTGAGTTCATCTCTTCAACAATTTAGGTAACGAGCACAATGACCCTGTTGTTCCGATGAAGATAAGAACCTACAATTAGCTTCTCGAAAAATTTCCAAACGAACCATTTAAACGAAAATTTCAATCTCTTAATTTACTATGTCTCTCTACATATTCCTCTATCCGTAGAGTACACTGAATAAACAGAAATGGCTATAACAAAGTTTCTCTTATTCGTACTAACAATTTATTTCTATCTTTGTACCTCGAGAATGTCTCGTTGTAATGTCCTTCTATGTGAGTTATCTCACCCTCGAAAAGACTAAGAATTCTGACTACGTCTTTCTCTGCAGAATACGGAATGGGCAGAGAGCCATCTACATATGGTGATGTGTACAGCTATGGAATCCTTTTACTAGAGTTATTTACTGGAAAAAGTCCCACAAATGATATTTTCAGCAATGGACTAACCCTTCATAATTTAGCTAAGAGTGCTATTCCAAAACGCGTTTTAGAGATCTCTGATCCTATACTTGTTTATGATGATGACGATGATGATGATGAATGGGAAGAAAAATGTGAATACTCTAAGGATGGAATGATGAAGTGTCTTATTTCAGTCATTGGGATTGGGATTTCATGTTCAACGGAATTTCCAAGAGAGAGAATGGACATCAAAAGTGTCATTAATGAATTGTATTCAATTAGAGATGCACTTTAATTGAGGACTAGGATGCACTCAAAGTAATTTTATGATTTTGTCGATGTATATACATGTCTATAAATGTCACATTACTATATAAAGAGTTACCGTTCTCTTGTCATCAAAAAGAAGAATATTTAGAAGCAAAAACTTTTGGAGGAAGATGGTTTTCGACCAAACTAAACGTGACTATATATGATAGTTCCCCATGCTAAGAAATATTTCGGGTGAAGCCTCAATTCCTACCCATTAGGCGAGCTCGTCTCCTCAATCATGGAGTGAACATTAGCCCTACTACAAGGCTACTAATGACAAGTGATTAAGTTCTTATTACATGACTTTCATGAATTTGAACTCCCGAAAACAATATTGGATTGGGCTGGCCAAATTATGGCCCAAACTTTACAATGCTTTGATCGTACAGTACACTCGTACATGTCATGTGACACATAATCTTAAGTCTCATAATAGTTAGGGAAAATTACACTCACACCCCCTCAATAATGGGGTAATTACACAAATTTTTCCTCACTAATTAATAATTACAAAAATGCCCCCTCGGGGTCTATTTGTAAGGTTTACAGGGAGTGCAATTGTAAAAAAAATTAACATGAGGGGGTGTGTTTGTAATTATCAATTATTGAGGGGAGGTTTGTGTAATTACCCCATTATTGAGGGGACACTTTCACTTTTGCATGTTAAATTTATCTATTATACGTTTTTTTTTTTTTGTTTTGAATAACTTATACACTTGATCTACATACACAAAATGGAATACAAGATAAAAACAAAACGTTGCAACAAAGCATCATCCTCCTTCCATTGTGATATATCATCTTGCATATTGTGATTTCCGCAAAGCTTTGTTTTTGGCCATCAATGAATTGCCAGCGAGCACAATCGTTCCTTCTCAAATGATCGAGAGTTCGATGAACCAATATATTTTTTGCCAAAGCTAACTCTTTAGCGTGTGTTCTTGTCAATTGGGCTTTTCACTCTAATATTTTTTTTTTATTGTTATTATGTGTGTTTTCGAGCTTTGATACCTGAACTCCATCCTTTAAAACCCGTGTACCAACATAAAATAGTTGTTGCTCCTATATGTATTGGTTTTTGGTTTGTTCTTGATATAAAAGTTTATTTAGAAGAAAAAATATGTTTTAAATTGACCCAATTTAATCAACTCCGACTGCACTAATATAGCCAAATACGGAATTTGTATATTGACACTAGTAGTTCATTAATCCACAAAGTTGGTAAACTTTGGAACTCAATTACGGGCACTAGAATAGCCATAATTACAGAATTTGTATATATATGGACACTAGTAGTTTTATTAATCAAAAAAGTTAATAAATTTTGGAATTTAATTATGAGAGAGAAATATATATGTATAGTAAAGACTCCATTATGCAGTAGACTTCTACTTCCCATGAATTAGGGCTAGCTAACTCTCCATCTTTCACGATCATCAATGGATTGCTAATGACAAGCTTAATCTCCAATAAACACAATTAAGTCATGGCTAAACTCAGTTTTCCTACGCCATCAATTCTGTACCCTTCTCTTTTTCTTATTTTCTTCTTCTTTTGCCTCAAAAGTACTCACTTTCATTTCCTCCCTTTTTCTTTTTCATCTACTCTTCACAATCACAAACAGGTATATACATACAATATATATATATATATAGCCCAAAAACTGAAATGAAGTTTTCTTTTGTTTATTTAGACTAGAGACTGTTGTTAAACTTGTCATATGTACATGCATTACATATATATATGTACACACACATATATATATAATAATATAACTATGGCTTGACTTTTGCAGATTGTTGAATTGCAGAAGAATGGGAATATAGAGAGAATAGAAGAAGGGCAGGCGAGAGCTCGGGCAGCCATACATGAAGCCGGACGACGACGACGATGCAGTTATACTTCTTATAACAATCAGACCTTCACTCCAAGTGGCTCCATTTACAGAAATCCTTATGCTTTTCATCAGTATTTAACCACTCATCTCTCTCAATTACTTTTACTTTTTCACTCTTTATATATATATGATATAGCTCATTATATATAGTAGAAAGAACTAGTTTATTACTAGGAATCTTAGTGATAGTATATATAAATATATGTATATACAATAAAAAAAATTCAAATGATCATGATCAGGAGTTACATGGAGATGGAGAAGAGATTTAAAATATGGGTGTACAAGGAGGGAGAAGCCCCGCTATTTCACAGAGGACCAATGAAAGATATATATTCAATCGAAGGTCACGTGATCGACGAATTGGAGAGCGTTGACAATAATCCATTCACAGCGTCGGATCCTGAGGAGGCGCACGTGTTCTTCCTCCCCGTCGGAATCGCCAAGGCCGTCCACTACCTCTACTCCCCGCGCGTTGACTACGACCGCCGCCGCCTGCAAAACGTCGTGGAGGATTACGTCAACGTTTTGGCGAATAGGTATCCCTACTGGAACAGGAGCGCCGGAGCTGATCATTTCTTTGTTGGATGCCATGACTGGGTACGTACTAGCACTACTGGTTATGGGAGGTTCGGTTATATTATGTTTTAAGTTTGAAAATTCATTCCAATAGTTTTTAAAGAAATCTACAAAATGTCATTTATATTACGAAATTCTTCACTAATTTCAGAATATATATATATATATATATATATATATCATGTAATAAATTGCCATACATGCATAAGAGAATTAAAAGAAAGTGAATGTAGTATCTTTATCCCTAATTATTTTAAAGTAATTATAAAAAATACGAGAAAAATTCAATAATTTTGCTTTATAATGAAATATATATATATAAGTATATATTGTTTCATTCTAGTTATTTTCAAAAATTCAAATAATTTTATCAAAAATCACAAACTTTATATTTTTAGGGACCAGACGTTACAGCTGCCAATCCCAAGCTTTTCAAGAACCTTATTAGAGTCCTATGCAATGCCAATATCACCGAGGGTTTTAAACCAACAAGAGACGTCTCATTGCCTGAAATCAAAGTCCCTGGTGGTCTCCACCTCGGGCCGCCAGACCTCAACCAATCACCTGACAACCGATCAATCCTCGCCTTCTTCGCTGGCGGGCCCCACGGCTACGTGAGGAAAAGGCTATTCCAACACTGGAAAGACAAAGATGCAGACATCCAGGTCTACGAGTACCTTCCGAAAAACAAGAATTACTTTGAACAAATGTCACGTGCAAGATTTTGTTTGTGCCCCAGCGGATACGAGGTAGCAAGTCCGAGGTTAATCGAGTCAATGCATGCCGGGTGTGTACCAGTGATTATTTCCGATGGCTACGCACTGCCTTTCAGTGATGTTCTTGATTGGAGCCGATTCTCCGTCCATATTCCGGTGGCTAAGATACCGGAAATTAAGAAAATATTGGAGGGGATTACAAAGGATGAGTATTTGGAAAAGCAAAAACAAGTTGTTAAAGTGAAAAGGCATTTTGTTCTCCATCGACCGGCTAAACCTTTTGATCTGCTGCATATGGTGCTTCATTCAGTATGGTTGAGAAGGCTAAATGTCAGGTTACATATGTAATACTTTTAGATTCAGATTTTTGCCACTATTGAAGCCTGCATGACTCGGCACTCGAGGATATTCCAGGGCGAAATTTAAGGGATCGCTCGGCTTAATTTGAGTTGACAAACACAATTTCCCTTGCTTTTGATTTTCATAGGCTCTTAATTTGATAGTAGTAGCAATAATCGGGTAATTCTATGTCAAACCAAGTCCAATGATCCGAGTGTGTATTATGGATCTATCTCTTTCACACAAGTGTATAGAGACCGCATACAATTCACAATTCACTTTACTCTGGTGATAGGTACTGGGACATTGGATTGGTCTATCATAGAATTTTCAAGTACTACTATTTATTTATTCTCGAGACATTTGAAACTTGTTATGGAAAATGATGGTGGCACAACGGTGGTGGTGCACAAGTCGGAACGACCGACTGACACCATGATATAGAATATGAAAGTGGAGAGAAATAAAGTCTATAATATTGTATTGGCTGAATTTAGTGAATGATGTTACAATGGTCAACTGTATATGTAACACATACAAGGGCCCGAAATTTAAACAAAAATGGTTTGCACTAACTATACGTAACAACTTGTAGATAATTTTTTGCTTTCTTGTTAGTAAACTTGGTGCAAAGGGAGTTGCTAGTCCTCATTTCGTTATTGCTTGCAGAAACTGGAAGTGAAAGCACAGGGCATTGCAATTATACATGATTAAATCAACATTTGGAATGTCAGAATTAAATCAACATTTTGAAAATAACAGAGACTGGGTAAGAAATGCAAAAGAAGGTCAAATTACTAACCAAAATTTCCTCCTCTCGAAGAGGCGAAAAACTCAATTTTATGGCATTTGCAACTGTTAGTGCTAATGGATTCACATGCCCAATGAGGACATGAATACATACCCCATTCTATCATGCATTCCCAAATAATATCTGAATGCACTTTCTCAAGGCATTTCTAAAATGCCTATAAAACTTGAAAATATAGAAAATTATCCCTTCATTTGGTATGTGTTATAAAAGATCTTTAGCTTTTCTCTAATGATTGAACCAGGGTCCAATCCCACCATTCACATGCCCATTGCTATGACCATTTGGGATACGAGGGGAAGGAGGCAATCCAACACCTGTTGGAGGTGGAGTGGAAGGAGGATATAAACATTGTGTATGAGAGAGATTGTTGGGACTTACAAGAGGACTGCCACCTGGACTTCCTTTACGTTGTTGGATGGCGTGAATCTGCATAAGCCCTTCTTCATGAATTCGTGATAACGTCTCCAGCTCATTCATTGATAATGCATCCAAACCAGCACCGTATAGAGGAGCATGCCTCGACATTTCTTCCTGAAGTTGATTCTCGATGTGATGGATGTATTGCTGCCAGAAAAGAAGAATACGCCACTGTCAGCATTGAATAATCATATTTACATTTGAAGGACAAGCCAAAATCAGATAAGAATATAAGATTTACCAAGCAACGGTCATATTTCAAGAATGTTAATGCTATTTGGGAAGATAAACTGAGATCAAGGAGAAAAAAACCATTTCACTAAAGCGGTGAATTAATACATTCATTCTCACAACATTATGAAAGTGGAGTGACAGTCCTTCCAAATTATGCAAACTTATTCACTCATCAACAAGAGGTTAAGTTAAAGTTGACAACTACGTGGAGCGGAACCGAATGAGAGAGGAGTCAATAATAAGCAGTAGAAAATCATGGCACTGATCAAAGATATTTCCAAAATATCAGAATTTGGATTAAAAAACTGACCTCACACGCCCGTAATTTGGATTCCATCCCATCAATATATGCTTCACATCGAGCAACCTGTTCCTCCTTCTCACGCTTTTCACCTTCTGTTTTCCCAACTGTTTGTGTCAGCAGACGAACTTCATTTTCAAGCGATTGTCGTATCTCTTCTCGAGACACATTTTCTGTGGCAAATCTTTTCAACTCTTCATCAAATCTTTTTCGTGCTGTTTCAGCACTCCTTAACCTCTCAGCAAGAGCATTTTTCTCCTTCATTAACCTCTGCAACATTCACAGATATTTGTCAGGGCAAGCATCAATATAAGAGTAACCATATTTGGCCAATGCCAAAGCTCATGTTTTGGATCCTTTATCATTTATTGTGTTTCATCTCGTATTCCACTTCACATATGCACGCCATGTTAAAAAAATATTTCCTTAAAAATTAAGTTGACATGGATTACACGCACTTGGCGTGTAGGGTGAAATGGAATACAAGATGATACACCATTTTGGAATAAAAAATCTGAAGTGGAAAGCTCAAGACATCCTAAGAAATGAAAAATTGAAGTTAGGGGGAAAAAATAATGTATCCTCCAATATCATGTTCCAATACCTGGAAATATTGCACCTACATCATTATATATTTCAGAGGAAAGCTTTCGCTGCAGAGACCACTTTTTGAAAGGGGGAAAAGGGAGATACAATTTATGAACCTTACGGGGAAAAGGATAAAACTTTAGAAGAAAAACTACACATAACACCACGAGAAGAAAGTTTTAACTGTGTACTGGAATTTCGATTTTCGATTTTACATCATATTATATCCAGAGTTTCTAAATAATTTATTCTGAGAAATCCTTTAACACCACCAACTGGTTGATAAGCTACGCACCTTCATTTCATCACGTTTTCGAGATTTCAACTGGGAGAGTTGTGTTTCCGCATCATGTAGACGATCTTGAAGAATTTTCTTCTCAGACATAAGTTTTGTGATTTCATCATCTCTTTCTGAGCGAACCCACTCAAGTTGACTCTCAACTTCTTGTCTCTGCTCTGTCAGCTCTTTTCTTTCTCGGGCAAAGCGATCCATCTCAGCCCTCATTTCAGTCTGCCAATCCATGCAAGGGTTAACACTAGTAATGATTTTCTTTTGCAAAGCATTAGTAGAAGAAAGTAATTACCTTAAGACGACTATTATTAGCCTCATATTCACTTAGCCTTTGAGATAAATCAGCTTTTTCTTTAGACGTGCTAGCAAGTTCAGTTTTTCTTTCTTCGCGGGTACGAAGAATCTCATCTTCACTGGCACACAACTGATGCCAAAGAGCTGCTCGGTCAACATTTGCAAGCTCAGCAACCTCCCTCATCATGCTCAGGACTGGTCTTACTATTTCCTGGTCCTCATACACTAAGATTGCCAAAATCTCCAAATCTAAATCTATTTCACGACTAGCATCTGCAGTGGTAGTAGCACCATCAACAAGTCGCTTTAGCATCCTTAATCTGTGAGACTCATCAGCATACCATTTGAACAACATAGTATAAAGAATCTTTACAAAAGCTTTCACCCGTATATCTCTGGAAAGTGCCAATGTTTCGGCAAGACCAAGAACTGCAGTGAAATCATCACATTCTGCTCTTAGTTGCTCGCCCTCCATGACAGCATCAGGCTGCTGCTGTAAGTTGTCAGCAACATGTGACTTCAAATTCAATTGACTAGCAAGTCGTCTTTCCAAGACTACAGCTACAGACTGAGGAACGAAGGCCCCGCGAGCTACAGCTCTCTCAAAAGTTTGGGCAGCTTTGACCGCTAGGCAAGGTATCGATAACATCTCAATTAGGATGTAAATATCAGAAAAATGACGACTACCATCGAACGATTGGTCTTCTCCAGAATGTACTCTTTCAGAATTAGGTCCACTTTCACCAAATATGAAAAGACTACAAGGTGGTGATGAGAAATTATCACCAAAATCATCATCAATATCAATATCTCGAAAAAAAGATTCAGCAATATCTGCACAACTATTTACAGTCCGACTGAAATAATCTAAGACGCATGAAGAGACTTCAGTACCCAAATTCTTTAGTCTGACTCGTACTGACCTCACCTGCGGAGGAAGATCGACAACATTTCATGGAATGCTCATAGGAAACAAGCACAAAAATCACGAACAAAAGAAAACAAGTTTGATTTTCTATTATTTGAGCTTACTGCTTCAGGAAGCTGTTGGCAATGCAGTGCAGCTTTAAATATAAAGTCAACAGTTGCTGCAAGAGGTTCATCATTAGAATCAGCCAAAAGCTCGAGCGACCGAAAAAGAACACTCTCCCATACTTCACAGCTACATTCCAACTGACTAAGTGCCCCAAAAACCTGGGATATTAAAGCTCTCAGAAATGGGTCATACCGAGTGAAAAACAACAAAATTGATATGCAACTCAACAAAATGCCATCCAATGTCCAAAATCACCTACATGTTCCAGTGTAATTAAAGCAACAACAATTAGAAAGCAAGATTTCTTACTGGCAAACGCAATGCAGGTTCTGCATCTGGCTTCTGAAGCCTATCTAGAAGTGTGCAAGCAGCAAGTGCATGTTCTGAATGATCAACTAGTTTTGGGACCAAAGCAACGAGGTCGGGTTGTAAATGCTCGGGAGCTTTATCCAATACGAGAGCGATCTTTTGAGCAGACTGTGGCCGCCTTCTTGGTTCTGGACAACCTTGTGGGATAGCTCCATCAAGTGCTCTCAAGGAGTTCACGATCAATCCAAGAAGCTCCTCTGACTGCTCTGGCCACTTGGTCTGGATAAAAGGTTTTTCATTAATTTATACAAAAATTAAGATATTCTCTAGGTTAGAAAATATAGCAACCAACACACCTTGGATCGAAGAGCGCGGTTTTCAGATGAACCAGCAGCAAATGTCTCTGGTGGACAAATAGGCCTTATAGGAACAGTTTTTGCATGTAGGTTAATCACATTTGTATCGGAGCTTTGTACAGCAGACGCATTTGTACCTTCACCAAAGCCCAGTTCTAATCTCTCGTCCACAGAAAGCTGTGCAGATTCTGTCACTCCATTCTCCCCATCAGATTCTAGTGGACTAATTGCTTCACTGCCATCTGGGGAAGGGCAGGAGCTAACATCAGAGGAATCATCTCTGGAACTCCCCTCCGATGGTTGGCAACACTCGACCATTATATCTAAAAGTAAATCAACGATCGCCTGTTGCAAAACTTTGACTCCCATCAACAGATTCATCAAACTGGGGGAAGACTCGTTATTCTTATTAATTTTCTTCCCATCATTATTACCAGATATCTTTGTAGGAAGAAGCAAGCGCTTCACTTTTGCAGGGTCATCAAGATAGACACGAAGGCCAGTCAGAAAACCAGCTATTGCTCCGGCATCCATAAGAAGTTTCTCTCTCAAAGTGACCAGAGGTTGAGAAGAATTATCTCCATAAGTAAGGTGAAACCCAGCCCTGGATAGAAGATTTCTGAAGATATCTTCTTCATCTCCACTTAGACCTTCACTGTCATCAGAATCGATGAGTTCATCAGGGTCAGTTGTCAGGGCATCTTGATCATCTTCAGAAGCTAAAACCTGACAAAATAATTTAGCAGTTAATATGGGCACATAACGTTGAAAATACGAGAAAAGGATAAAGTGAGAAAGACAGCACCCATCGCTTAATACATCATTATTCAAAACATAGTGATATGATCTCCCTTTTCAAAATGAATCTCTAGGCTAAATTTATCATATGAACCAAGGTTATGACTTATAAGAGCAACAGAAGACATTGATAAAAGCAAATGTGTTTAAGGTAGTAATTACATCATGTTCAAGACACTTTAAAAGAACTTTCCACACCCCTATAAGGTGATAAGAAAGAACATTTTAGTGAAAATTGGTTTTGATCTTGAAATTATAAAACATTTCCATTTCTCCTTATTTAGGAGGGAAACTGGGAAAGTAACAAGGATCAATGTTCGTGAGTGTCATTTCTCGTATTCAGCTGGAACCATCTACGAGTCCACCACCATGGCTAATATTTGTAAAAAATAGGAGGATATTAGCAAATACTGAGATGACCGACTGACCTCCAGATCTGAAAAATCGAACCATGGGCAGCAGTCCAAGATCTCACAAACAAACACAACTGTGTCGCGCAGCAGAAACCCTGCATCAGCTTCTAATATTTCAGATACCTTCATAAATTGAAGAACAGAATTGTTCCACGTCTTTGTACAAATGGAAGACTCCTTCCAAACAGTTTTAGATGGACTTTTTTGATTCACAATAGCCATCCTGTATTTGACCCAGAAGTTCTTCTCAGTGTCACTCCCAACTGATTGATCACTCTCCAGATAGATGCATATGGTGTCAAAGGACTCGTAGACTCCTGCACAACCAAAGGGCAAAGCGAAGAAATATTAGAAAAAGTCATCTACCAGAATTTCAATTGCTGCTACAATATTACATTTCAATGTAATATTGCAAGCTTTGAAAAGAACCACCCACCAATCCGAAGCTCACATCCACCAGCTTGAAAGAATTTGCTAAATATTTTTCTAGTTTCCATTATTTCTTTGAAAGACAAGAAGTTCTCCACCTTCCATGTGAATGAACTTCTCTTCCCAGCTTTCTCTGACTGAGAACAGGCATTTCCAGAGTCGGTTGCTTGATCAGTGAAGTCCTGCATTATGGAAGTTTCTTTTAATATAAGAACCTCAGCAGAGAAGATAACAGTATCCTGGACTAAAAATCCAGAATCTTGATCAAAGAGACTAGTGAGTGTCACAAACTCGCGCCAACCCCAGTCCTTTGCAGCCTTTGAATAGCGATTCTGAGATTCCTTTGTAACAGACTTATCTTCCATCTTTTGGTTGACTACTGACAAACGATGGCTGACAAAACAACTCCAATCGCTATTTGTATTACGTGAATCCGTAACTTCAAGAAACACTGAAAGATGGCATGGAGGCTGAGATTGTCCTGATGTCAGGAAGCATAAATGAGAGAGTCATCATGTCAGAAAGCATATGTGTGATGTAAGCAAATCTCAAATTAGATAAACATCTCTTCATTAATTGAATAGCAGAAACTACTAGCCTTGGGAATCTTTATGTCCAATTTGGTAATTTGCTTATTTCCTGTGTAACTTAGAAACAGATGCTAATTGGTCAAATACAAGAACACCGTGTCCAGAAAGCGGAAACTTGTAGAAGCCAAATCCCTACCCGTTTTACCAACTCATGCACTTATTATTAAACAGAGTCAGCTCAAAATATGGAGGAGGAGATCACCAGAACAAGAATGACAATTAATCACTTATTCCGCCTGAAAGTTATACTAGAATTAGGTATGTGATAACATAGTTGATGTACTGTTAATTACATATGTTATATGATTAGGCTAAGATAGTTGAGAATAATTCTGACAAAGCTAGATTAATTAGATCAATAATTTATGCATGCACTACTTCGTGCAGATTGTAATCTGTTCATCCGCATGTGCATATAGTAGCATATGATAATTTGTTGTGATGGATATGTTTACATCTTCTACTGGACTGTTTCGTTCGACTTATTCCCTACAGGTCCTAACCTGAAAAAAGGTAGCCAAACACGTACGAAGGAGTCCATGAAGTGAGACCCTATTGAGCCCTACTTGGTCCTTTTTGACAGAGATAATCATAACCCGTTCCTATGTTCATAGTGGAGTATTGCTTTGTTTTGACACAGCTACTGGCTGATTGTTCCAATAGAAAATGAATTACCTGTATTGTATTTCTTTAGGAGGAATGTTAATTTTTTGTATCTCGACATGTGGAGCAGTTATAAACTTTCTGAATGGCAATTCTTTGCTTCATTCCAGTCACCTATTATAATGATGGCCAATAAACACCATATTATATTTCCTAGAAAGGGCTTCAAGCGAGATCTAATAGATTGATGAAACATCTTTCATATGTTTCCAGTCCACCCACTCACACCCCGTGAAGCAGCTGTACCCGCGAATTATAATCAACTATAAGCTTGAGTATTATTCTGCAACTGATTGATTAATTTTTTAAGCACTAATGCAACTGCATGAAGGCCCTATACTTCCAAAATATGAGATAAACAAATGGAGAGGATCAAACTTACAATTTGCTCACTCGGTTACCCTAATCTTCAATATTAGCAATGAAAACAAACATGCAAACACAATTTCCATATCTTTCCTGCTAAAGTTTCATAACGTACCTCTGGGGTAAACAATAAGGCGACAATCCCGGTTCCCAATCTGAAACCTCCTACTTTTAATACAAAGCCCAGTAATCTTTCTCTTTTTTAAAAGATCTTTCAGGCGCGTAAAATTCTCAATTCTCCATGTGAACTTCCCCATATGCCCATCTGACTTCCTCACATTCCCACCATTCCTTGCACCAATCAAAGTACCACTCTTCGAGAAACTGCTCAACTCCTTAATAACATGAAATGACGTACTAAAAACTGCAGTGTCTTCCACCAAGAACCCTGACTCAGGCCCTATAAAATCAGTCATTTTCATATAATCATTCCACCCCAAACTCGTGTTGTCCCCACTCTTATTGTCCGCAGCAAACCGTCCGTAACTATCCCGGTGCACATGGTTCGGACCACCACTGGGCTTCTGATTCAACACCGACATCCTAAACAAGCACCAGCAACTCCTATCCGACAACAACGAGTTCTTCTCAGTGTCCTTACTCTCCAAGCACATGGACAAATACTCCACACCATTCACCACACTCTGATACACACTAATTCGCAAATTACACTCCCCAGCCGGGAAAACCGGGCTCATTATCTTCTGTGACTTAATCATCTCCTTGAACAAACTAAAGTTATGCACCTTCCAAGTAAACTTCCCACTCAAAACATCCCCAACCACCTGCCCTGTAACCCCACCCCCTCCCATAATAGACGCATTATTAGCCTGTAAATCGTAATTATCGCGCGAGAACGAAAACGACTCATGAAGTATCAATATATCCGCAGTTATAAGTATACAATCATTCGACAAATGCAAGAATCCAACCCTAGGGTCTAAAAGAGAATTAAGCGAGGCAAAATCGCACCATCCGTGAGACTTCTTCTTCGACGAAAACCGATGCCAGCTGTCACGGTGCACGGATTTCGACGAGTCCGATAGATTATCAATAGCTAAACGATAGCTCGCGAAACAATCCCACTTAGACGAAGCTGTATTCCTAGGGTCCATAATTTGTAAGTATATAGACAGGTATCCAGGGAGCGCCTGTGAGTCACCCTTGGGGTAAATTAGCAAACGGCAATCGAAACCCCCAACTTCGAAATACCTACTCCAGAGCGCGCGCGATTTGATTCTCGGAAAATTAGCGATGGTCCATTTGCAGAGCGCGGAGTAGTCCCCGCGCCGCTCCACCACCACCGACTCGGCGGCGGCGGTGGATGATACTGCGGCAGCGGACGCGGCGTCTCGCGACGGATCCTCCACCGCCATTGACGGCTTATCCGATGCGCGATGGGAGGCGGACGGCGGCGCCATGGTTGACGCCAGCGTGGAAGGTGATGCGGCGTCGCACGACGATGAGACGGCGGCGTCGTTCTGTTGGTGGTGGTGGTGGTGGTGGTGGTGTTTCATTGTATGATTGAGATGATTAGGTCTTGTTTGGTATTTGTTTATGGATGTTTCTTCCCTCTGTTAATCTGGTTTTCTTGAATTTGATTCTGTATTATATAGAGAGAAGAAACATAAGAGAGAGAGTGTGTGTGTGTGTGTGTGTTTATGAGGGAGAAGAAATGATTATGTGGGTAAGGGACTGAGAGAGCAGTAGCACATCCTCTCCTTCAAAAGTGAGGGTGCATGACATTTAAGGTGGGGGAGAACCAACCCTTTTTCTAACATATTTAGGTCGATAAATTCGGATTGATGGTTATAATCTTGAGTTATGAAAACTTTGTTTAGCTCCATAAAGGAGAAAAGAGCTAGGGTTTAAAACGAGTCGAATCGAACCGAACGAGATATTGTTCAAGTTTGTTTGAAATACAATCGAGATTCAAAGTTTATATTTGAGCTTGTTTAATTAGTAATCGAGCCGAGCTCAAACGAGCTTTAATCGAGCCGTACACGAGTCGAGCTCGATTAGTTTGATTTTTTTGTACATTTTTTATTATTTTTTACTAATCGAGCCGAGCTTCAAAACTTATCAAACACAAAAAGTTGTTCAAGTTTAGTTTGATAAATTAACGAACAGAGCTCAAACGAGCTTTTAGCGATCAAGCTCGAGCCGAGTATCGAGTAGTTTGGTTCGTCTTTCATCCCTAGAAAGAGCCACTTGTGGCAATCTAAATTCAAATATATGATCTTTCACATAAATTGAGAGGTAGATACCAATAGAACAAGGGAGAACCAACCCTTGTTGCTAGCTTCTTTGCTCTTTTTCCTTTTTCTCTTTTTGTTCTTAATGTACTTCATGTTGCAAAATCTGCACTTTGAACGAAAGAATTCTGGAAAATGCGATGAACAATTGAATATCAATCGAGGCGATAGTTGGATTCTCTATCCTTAAAGCTATATTGCCCTGCCTACGGTGGTACGGGTTCGTGCAATTAACTTCCCAAGATACAACGATTTCGTTTTGTTATTGAACCACTTCAAGAACAAAACCCCACGAACTTAATTCGCTCAAGAACTCTCAGAGAAGAAGAAGTATGCTGAAAATGCAGAATGCTTTCAGTTTTGGTGTGTGTTTTCATTCAGCCTGGGGAAGCCTTTTATAGGCGAGAAAATCAGACAAACCAATAACTCACATTAATCTGGTTTAATTTTTCAATCTGTAACAGCAAACGTTTCAGCCTTATTAATCTCACGTTTTGTCTGTTAAATTCAAAAATTAAAACCAGATTTAAAGAGAGCAAAAACGTAAAAATGTGGCCTTTGTTTTTCCATTTCAAATGTCTCAGATTGCTGGAAAGAAATTTGGGCCCAAATTAATTTGTAAATTAATTTTAACTTTGGCCTAAAAAAAATAATTAACTGAGTCCAAATTAATTAATTTAAATTAATTCAAATTTAGCCCAAAAAGAATATCTTTAGAGACCAAAGCCCAACAACTACCAAGCCAAGCCACGGCCCACGACCCGCGCCTGAGCTCGAGCTGAGCCGGCCGGTCGGACGGACGGCGGCTGCGCGCATGTGTGTGTGTGCGCGCGCGCGAGGCGAAACGGACTATGGCTAAGTCCCTACCCCTCCAAGCCCACACAAAATTGTCATGACCCAAGGGCCCAAACTATCATTATTCCACCATTGTATATAAACACACTTAACTTGTATTTTATTTTCAATGTAGGATAATGCATAATCAAACACTCAACTTTAGCAATTAATTTCTCATTCGTTTCAACTCCGAATCGAGAAATTCGAAATGCTAAACTTATCTACTCCCGGAGTAGAATAATATTATCCAATAATATTTAGTATCCCCGATACTTATGGTGTTCGAATTTGGAGTGCAAAAGTGGCTAAACACACTTTTCACATTTCATTTTTTTCCAACAATCCCCCACACGAATAAAATTAATGAAATTTTATGCAATGCATGAAACTGAGAGTTCAAACGAATATTTATCACATCAGAAGAGGTAGCTTTTGGCTTTGAACCTTTCTTAGTGCGATATCATCGGATTTACTAGGCTACCCAATGAACATGATGTCTTGAATTGGTCAGCCGTTCGTGTAAAACCAGACAATGATATTCACATAATAAATATTCTAAGCAAATTTTAGTTCTCACTGTTGGGCCCATTTTGGCCGTGGCACCCCTTCTTGGTTTCATAAGTGTTTACATTTTACTCAATGTTGAGGCGGCCTACACCTCACACTTACATAGGTGATCTCCTATTTTAAAGTATCCTACCATACTCCACTTCATTTTCATGACAGTATAGAAATCATTAAAAGTTCCAAACTTAACCTTTGCTACATTTGTAGGATGCACTTCTTTATCCTAGGCAATGGGTTTAGTGTCGTCCTGAATTTTCACAACTTAGTTGTTCCATTGAACCATGATCTTGGGATCTCCAGTCAACATGGTTGGGTTACCGCTGTGTCAATTCTTAATTTGTAAACTTTAATCCCATTCCTCTTAATAGGCAGTATATTTGATCTCCAGGCAATCCTTTCGTCAAAGGATCTGCAATATTCTCCTTTGATTTCACATAATCAATGGAAATAATCCCGTTAGAGATCAACTGCTTAATGGTATTATGCCTACGACGAATATGTCTAGACTTTCCATTATACATACTACTCTGAGCCCTCCCAATTGCCGACATACAGTCGCAATGAATCAAAAGGAGGCACAGGTTTTTCCCAACAGGGAACATCTTCTAAGAAATTTCTTAGCCACTCAGCTTCTTCACCAGCTTTATCTAAAGCTATGAATTCTGATTCCATCTTGGAACGGGCTATGCAAGTTTGCTTAGAAGATTTCCACGATACCGCTCCTCCACCAATGGTAAATACATACCCACTTATGGACTTAGAGTCGTTCGTGTCTGATATCCAGTTAGTATCGCTGTATCCCTCTATTACAGCTGGATATCTTGAGTAGTGTAATTCATATTCTTTAGTAAACTTTAAATACTTAAGAACTCTAGTTAAAGCATTCCAATGCTCTACACTAGGATTACTCGTGAACTTACTCAACTTGCTCATAGAATAAGCTAGATCAGGGCGAGTACAGTTCATGATATACATTAAACTTCCAATGACCCTAGCATATTCTATTTGTGATACGGGTTCGCCATGATTTTTGTGTAGATGAACACTTAAATTCACTGGCGACTTAACTGGTGCACTATCGCTAGGAAAGAATTTTCCTAAAACCGTCTCAACATAATGAGATTGCGATAAGACTAGTCCTTCAGAAGTCTT
This sequence comes from Buddleja alternifolia, assembly GCA_019426215.1. Taxonomy (NCBI): domain Eukaryota; kingdom Viridiplantae; phylum Streptophyta; class Magnoliopsida; order Lamiales; family Scrophulariaceae; genus Buddleja; species Buddleja alternifolia. Next base: position 575,617 of record CM033394.1, read on the forward strand.
CAAGATTTTAATCCCTAGGATTACGTCTGCAAGTCCCATATCCTTCATGTCAAAGTTCTTCTTTAACATGCCTTTAGTATTCATGATGATTTCATGATTACTACCCATTATCAACATGTCATCTACATATAAACATACGATGACGTATGCGTTATGTGTTTATCTAACATACATGCATTTATCACACTCGTTGATCATGAAACCATTTGATAACATCGTGCTATCAAATTTTTCATGTCATTGCTTTGGCGCTTGTTTAAGTCCGTACAAGGACTTTACAAGTTTACAAACTTTCTTCTCTTGTCCAGGAGCAACATACCCCTAGGGTTGTTCCATATATATTCCTTCGTCTAATTCTCGTTCAGAAACGCAGTTGTAACATCCATTTGATGTATCTCAAGGTTATACAATGCGGCAATAGCGATGAGTAATCTAATGGAAGTTATTCTCGTTACTGGAGAATAAGTATCGAAGAAATCAAGACCTTCCGTTTGTCGGTATCCTTTGACTACCAAACGAGCCTTGTACTTATCAATAGTTCCATCAGTCTTATATTTCCAGAATCCATTTACAGCCTAAAGGCTTACTTCCCTTTGAAAGATCAACCAACTCCCAGGTATGGTTGTGCAAGATAGACTCGATTTCACTATTGATAACCTCTTTCCAGAGTTGAGCATCTGGATCGGACATAGCTTTCTTAATCGTTCTTGGCTCACCTTCTAATGTATATGATACAAAATCGGGACCAAATGATTTTGGAACTCTTGCCCTTTTTCTACGGCGTGGTTCTTCGTCCCTGGGATTAGAACTACTCGTAGACTCATCAAATGTTCTTTTAAGAGGAACTTGCTCATTTCTTTCCTTACTTGGAAAGACATCCTCGAAAAACGAAGCATTTCTAGATTCCATGATAGTACCTTCATGAATCTCAGATATTTCTGATTTATGTACCAGAAATCGATAGGCGCTACTATTAAGTGCATAACCTATGAATATGCAATCGATAGTTTTAGGCCCTATCTTAACTTGTTTGGGTTTGGGTATTTCTACCTTAGCCAAACACCCCCACACTTTGAGGTACTTGTAGGAAGGCTTGTGACCTTTCCAAAGTTCGTACAGAGTCTCACTCCTACTTTTGTGGGGAATCTTGTTAAGGATATAAGTCGCGGAGAGGATCGTCTCCCCCCACAAATTCTGCGGTAATCCAGAATTTAAAAACATTGCATTCATCATTTCTTTGAGAGTGCGATTCTTGCGTTCAGCAACACCATTTGATTGAGGTGAGTATGGTGCCGTCGTTTGATGAATAATTCCAGAGTTGGTACAAAATTCATCAAAAGGCGCTCCGTATTCTCCACCTCTATCACTTCGGATAGCTTTTATCCTTTTTCCAAGTTGATTTTCAACTTCTGTTTTGTAATGTGTAAATGCTCCAAGCGCTTCGTCTTTACTTCTAAGTAAATACACCTAACAATACTTTGTGCAATCATCGATAAATGTTATGAAATACTTTTTCCCACCTCTAGTTTGCACAAACTTCAAATCACAGATGTCACTGTGAATAAGTTCTAGAGGTGCGGTGTTTCTTTCCATTGAAGGACACGGTTGTTTGACTAACTTTGCTTCAACACAAATCTCACATTTGTGTTGATTGTCAACTTTAAAAGTTGGTAATAAATTCAAGTATACTAATCTTCGAATAGTATTATAATTTACATGTCCTAGTCTAACATGCCATAAATTAGAATACTCAAGCAAATAGACAGAATTCTGAATAATTTTATTGCTAGTGTTCTCGGTTACAAAGGAGCGGATTACATTCATAACATTCATCTTAAAAAGGCCCTGCTCAAGGTACACTTTTCCTACATAAATCCCTCTTTTAGTAAACGAAAACTTATCAGCTTCAAAGATTAACTTGAATCCGTTCATGACTAAAGCCGATCCAGAAACCAGATTCTTGCGAATCTCCGGAACATGCAACACTTCAGTCAATGTCAGCTCATTGCCTGAAGTCATCTTCAGCACTACTTTCCCCATTCCGACCACCGGAGAAGTGGCCGAGTTTCCCATAAACAATCTTCGTCCATCAGTTGGGGAATAGGACGAGAACGCCTCCCTGTCAGAACAGATATGGCGAGTAGCTCCAGTATCGATAAACCACTCTGTTGGGTTGTCTACCATATTGGTTTCGAACACGACGGCAGTGAGATCGAGTTCAGATAGATCGATTGGGACTTGATTGTCAGGCAGGTTATCGATCATCTCGTTGATGCCCTGGACATCATCAACAGCTAAGTGCGCCTGATGTTGCACCTGATTTTGCACTTGGTTCGGAACCCTGTTCTGAACCTGATTCTTGCCTTTATTCTTGCCAGAACCTCTCTTCCGAGACTGATTATTATTTTTCTTGGGCTCTTTACAGTCTCTAGCTCAATGATCAGTACAACCGCAATTAAAGCAACCACTGTCATCGTCGTCACCTTGTTTCGGCTTTCCTTTCCCAGCTTGCTTTTTCTGGGCCTGGAAATTCCCTTGGAACTTCCTTTTCCGGTTAGAACTTTCGGGAACTTCAATGACGTTTTCCATTGCTTGAACAGGAGCCCTCTTGATAGAAGCCCGGTTGTCTTCCTCAATTCTGAGTCTAACAACCAACTCTTCTAAGCTCATCTCCTTTCGTTTATGCCTTAGGTAGTTCTTGAATTCATTCCATGAGGGCGGTAATTTTTCAATCACAGACCCCAATTGAAAATTCTCACTCAAAGCCATTCCCTCGGCATGAACTTCATGTATAATAATCTGAAGCTCTTGGACTTGGCTCACCACAGACTTAGAGTCCACCATTTTGAAGTCTAAGAACTTCGCGACCATGAACTTCTTTAGTCCAGCGTCCTCGGTTCTGTACTTCTTATCTAATGCCTCTCAGAGGTCTTTTGAGGTTTTCATGGACAGATAAACGTTGTAAAGCGAGTCATCCAAACCGCTGAGCACGTAATTCCTGCAAAGGAAATCACAGTGTAACCAGGCATCATATGCCGTTCTCAGCTGAACATCGTCAGAAGCTTCAGGGACAGACGGGGCGTCTTCCCGTAAGAACCTCACCAGGTTCAAAGTAGTTAAGTAAAAAAGCATCTTTTGTTGCCATTGTTTGAAGTCAGCCCGCTGAACTTCGTTGACCTTTCAGCCTGTGCCGGGATAACCAAATTAACTGGTGGTACAATTGGAGTTGTCCTTTCAGCTCGTGTCTGAATTACCGGATTAACATGAGTTACAACTGGTGGATTCGGACCAGAGCCTGAACCGGACCCAAACCCCGAACCCGAGGCAAAACCAGAACCAAGACCAAGACCGAGACTAGCTCCAGGTCCAAGGCCAAAGTCGAGAGTAGCAGCAGCATTCTCATTAGCACCGTAATCAGCCATTTTTCAGAATTTTCAAAAGTCACAGAAATCAACAACAATGATATAGCTTTAAGCTTGTTGCAAAATCTGCACATTGAACGAAAGAATTCTGGAAAATGCGATGAACAATTGAATATCAACCGAGGCGAGAGTTGGACTCTTTATCCTTAAAGCTATATTGCCCAGCCTACGGTGGTACGGGTTCGTGCAATCAACTTCTCAAGATACAACGATTCCTTTTTGTTATTGAACCACTTCAAGAATAAAACCCCACGAACTTAATTCGCTCAAGAACTCTCAGAGAAAAAGAAGTATGCTGAAAATGTAGAATGCTTTCAGTTTTCAGTGTGTGTTTTCATTCAGCCTGGGGAAGCCTTTTCATAGGAGAGAAAATCAGACAAACCAATAACTCACATTAATCTGGTTTAATTTTTCAATCTGTAACAGCAAACGTTTCGGCCTTATTAATCCCACGTTTTGTCTGTTAAATTAAAAAATTAAAACCAGATTTAAAGAGAGCAAAAACGTAAAAACGTGGTCTTTGTTTTTCCGTTTCAGATGTCTCAGATTTTCGACTGCTGAAAATTCTGCTGTTGGAAAGAAATTTGGGCCCAAATTAATTTTAACTTTGGCCCAAAAGAAATAATTAACTGAACCCAAATTAATTAATTCAAATTTGGCCCAAAAAAATATCTTTAGAGACCAAAGCCCAACAACTACCAAGCCCAAGCCACGGCCCACAACCCATGCCTGAGCTCGAGCCGAGCCGGTCAGACGGACGGCGGCTGCGCACGAGGTGAAACTGACTATGGCTAAGTCCTTACCCCTCTAAGCCCACACAAAATTGTCATGACTCAAGGGCCCAAACTATCATTATTCCACCATTGTATATAAACACACTTAACTTGTATTTTATTTCCAATGTGGGATAATGCATAATCAAACACCCAACTTTAGCAATTAATTTCTCATTCGTTTCAACTCCGAATCGAGAAATTCGAAATGCTAAACTTATCTACTCCCGGAGTAGAATAATATTATCCAATAATATTTAGTATCCCCGATACTTATGGTGTTCGAATTTCGAGTGCAAAAGTGGCTAAACACTTTTCACATTTCCTTTTTTTTCCAACACTTCCTTGTTTCTATGTTTTCTATTTATATTTTGTCTCTATTATTGTTCACATTTTAGAATTTGACTTATAAGTTTAATGAATTATTTGAGATAATTAGTTATATATATCATTATGAATATGAATAATCAGTTACAATATAGCAATTAGCAACTAACATTTATATACAGCTAATAACTATCAAAAAAGTAAAAAAAGACACACACGATGCTAGTGGGAGAAGAACCCAATATTTGAATATTTTGGGGCCTTAACTTCGTCGGTAGAATCAGACCTCATCGACTTAGCATTACCTTTCTTAACATTCCTTTTTCAAGTTTTCCTAAGACCAAGAGCCCATCCAAATTGCTCTTAATGATAGTACTCCACTTGAATCGATGCAAATGTGACCAAAAGCAAGAAAATATTAAGCTTATCATGTTATGGTAGGTTGTCGAGACTCGTGGGGAGCCAAGTAGTCTGTACAGTTAGTCGACTTGGAATGTCAATTTTTTTAATTTAGTGTATATAACCACTCTTATACAAGTAATTACCTCAACGCTACATTTTTATGAACTATACAAATAGCTAGTTAAGTAAAAGCTCTTGACATCATAACACATAAGTGCTCGAGTTAATTGATAAAAAATGAAGTATGATCCTTATTGATAATGACAAAAGTTCACTTGTAACTAAAATTTACTGGTTTTCCAATTATTGTTACGTGGGGAATAATCATATCTTATTCTTAGGTCTAGCTCAACAATTGGGCCAATAATGTGCATAATGTGACCCATTCAGTATTTGATGTTTGTGTTATTAGGCCAAGCCAAGTTGAGCTGATAAATTAATATAATGGGCCAAGCTACAGTTTAGATCCAACAAAATTATATGAGTCTACTTGGCAATTAGCAAGTCTTAAATTTCGGTCGAAATCCCGAAATTTCGACGGGAATTTCGGGTTTCCTAGGATCCCGAAGCGAAATTCGCTTTTGATCCAATTTTGCAAAATGTCCGTCGAAATTTCAACCAAAACCCGAGATTTTCCGAAACTTCCATCGAAACCCGAAATTTCTCTAAATTTAAAAATCAAATTAAATTATTTTACAGAAAATCCATCAAAATTTCGGCCAAAACCCAAAATTTTCATTGAAATCCAAAATTTCCCGAAATTTAAAGATAATATTAAATTATTTATATTTAATTTAAATATTTATGTTTAATTATAACATGGAAAAATTAATTTTAGATATTCTTTTTCTTTCTTTGGGACCACAATTATTGAAAAGTTAAGTTAAGACGGAGTATAACGATTTTAATCCTAAAAATTTCATAATATTTTGAACAATATATTTTCTGAAAATTGTATGTATTTTGCTTTAGTGAAGTTTTAAAGCTATTTATTCATTACCTTACTTTCAAATTCTAATTTTAAATTTCCACCACAGATTTTATTCACACTAATTAACAAAGCTCGCTATATATCCATTATATACACAATATTATTAATGTAAAAAATGCATAATAATGTAAATTAAAGATACCCAAAGTTTCAATTAAAACTTTCAATTATTTTTATAAATTTCCATAATTTTTCTAGAACAGAAACCAAAATTATGGATCTCCTCAAAATTTTCGTCGAAAATTCTACAAATTTAATACGCCGAAATCTACAACGAAATCAATATTTAATACCTTAATTAGCACTATATAATCTGGACGAGGAATCAATAACAAAGATCGAGCTTTCTAAAGGGATAAAAACTGTAACACACAAAACCTGTAGGGGTTGACTTGACATTAATAGTTACATTAGTATCATCATCACATACGTTAAGTCCTAGAAATTTTTTTTGATGTGATATGTTTTAAAATCCTAAACTCAAAATTAGCAGAAGATCTATGGTTAAAAGACTTGCTCTACATAGGGTGAAGCCCGTGATATGGTACGCTATTTTTTGGGGTGAAATTTGGGACTACGTTTTAGTTCGAACCTTTTAGCATACTTTGTTTTCGATGCTTATTTAGTTAATAGTGAAATTCTCTCGTCCTTTCCTATGGACGTGAGAAATTGTCGATCCACGTAAATTGTTGTATGGTTTAATCTTTTATGCTATATTTTGTGTTTGCTCTACCAAATTTCTCTTTCCTAGAGCCAAAATACAATCATAAATCCGAAAAATATATGTTATTGAGTTACGCGAGATAATTATATTTTTTTCTTATTATTATTCGCTCTATTTTCATAAACATGTATGCAATTCATATGGTTTTACAATAATAATTTTGATATTTTTCTCTGATAATTTTAATATTGATTCGACGGTCCGAAAGGAGCATTCTTGATGCAAATTTTTGGTACACATGAAGCAAAATTTAAACTTCTAATTTATTTAAATTACATAACTTCTCTTACGAGCTTAATGACTTTTTTTTTAATTATATAAAGTCATTCTCATGTTAAGGTATTCTTACAATTACACCCCCTATGTATTTAATTTTTTTTTTTTACAATTTCACACCTTTTAATCTTTATAAATAGACCCCTTGATGGGGTCTTGTTGTAATTTACCAAACGTTAGGGAAGTTTGATAATTAACATTAAAGTGAGGGTGTGTGCATGTAATTCACCCATTATTTAATAGTGTTTACTGTTATTGCATATATTATTAGTTGAATTATTCGATTTATTGTGGAAATTTGATTATTATATTAGAAAGAAAAAAATTACACACAAACCCCTTTATTTATTGTGTAATTACCAAAATTCCTCTCACTTATTTAAAATTACGAACACCTCCTCAAAGGTAGGACTGAAAAATGAATCTAACTACTTAATACTCGATGCAAGATTGTTTCGAAAAAGCTTGTTTGAGCTTTCATTAACATATGAAATCAAACTTGAACAACTTTTTATGTGTTCGATAAGCTTGAACTCGACTTGATTAGTAAAAAATAATAAAATAAGTGCAAAATAAAATAAAATAAGCCACTCGTGCTTTGCTCGATTAACTATCAAACCAAGCTCAAACACAAATTTTAAAGCTTGAAAATAATTTAAACAAGTTTGAATAATAACATGTTCGACTCAACTCTACTCATTTACATCCTTACCCAAGATGTCTATTTATAAGATTTACAAAAATAATATTGTAAGAATTTTTAATACACAATGTGCAGAGATAAGAAATGCCTTAACATACAAGAAATTTTGATAATGCCTTAACATGCAAGAAATTTTGATAATTATATAATAAGTAAGGGGTCCGTCGGTAATTTTCCATATTTAAAACTTTGCCTTTAGATTGCCGGGAATTTCCCCCCAAAAAAGCGCGCGCCTCTTGTGAGCAGTGAGCACCCCTCTCGTAACATTCACTGCAATCTTCCCTACTGCCATCTAAAAGTGTCATTCAAGGCAACAACTTTTACCACAAAAGAAAGTCGCATTTTACATTCTATTCCACCTCTTTCAATTCATTCTCCACAAATTATGTAATTGTTCAGCTCCATCATTCAAATCCGAATCACAAATCTCATAGAAATGGGGGAAGCGTTCTAGAAAGGAAGAAGAGAGCGGAGCGATAATGGCGATTATGTACGCGCTGGTGGCGCGTGGCTCGGTGGTGTTGGCGGAGTTCAGCGCCACCTCTACGACGGCGAATTCAATCACTCGACAAATCATGGAGAAAATCCCCGGCAACAACGACACCAATGTATCGTACTCGCAGGATCGATACATTTTTCACGTCAAACGCACCGATGGTCTCACAGTTTTGTGTATGGCGGATGACACCGCAGGACGTAAGCGATTTATATATATATATATATATATATATATATGTATGTATGTATATGTTTATTGAACATTCTTGTTGCTATATAGTCATTTTCGGTTGTCGTTGTCGCTAGAATGTGTTCTGTTGAATTGTGAGCCAAAGATTTGTTAACATAAACTATATTAGCAAATCTCCATTGCTGACGATCTTATTGAAGAAGAAATCCTCACAATTGAGCTTCTCAGCTGCTCTCATTTCATCCAATCCGATTTATGTAGCTAATTTATACATAAAATTTTAATTGTTTTTGTAGTTGCTGTTTTTTGTTCCCAAATTTTCGATAATTACATTAATTTGCTAATATAAACTAGATATATATATGCAGATACATTGATAGGACAATGACAATATTTAGGATGTAATATTGTATGATCAGCACGTGCCGGTAAAGAAATTAATATGCGATACAGTTTTACTTTATTTGAAACCTATGCAGGGAGAATTCCTTTTGCATTTCTTGAAGAAATTCATCAAAGATTTGTCAGAACTTATGGTCGAGCTGTGTTATCTGCACAAGCATACGCAATGAATGATGAATTTTCAAGAGTACTTAGCCAGCAAATGCAGTATTACTCGAATGATCCAAATGCAGATAGAATAAACAGATTAAAAAGCGAAATGAGTGAGGTAACTATTGAACTCTTACAAATACTTGTCTTATTGATGTAGTTCTCTTGTTGAGCTCTCTTTTTAGATTCTTTGCATGCCAAGTCTCGCACAATTGTGACATCATACGTTGACTGTGTGAGAGAATTTAGACTGATTCTTAAGTGACTACAATAAATTTCTAACAATTTATGAAAATCAAAAAGCGAATTAGTTGCTATAGAAGCTCATTGTCAACAAGTGTCAATTGCGGGGCCTCACTCCGTGGACCCGAGATGTTAAACAATGGATTCTGATGTTACCATGTTTACAGTTTGGTAAATTCCCCCCTTAATGGCGATGCAAAAATAAGTCGGGTGTTGAAATGCACTGAATGCTTCATTTGAGTTGTTGTCTTCTTGAGTAAAGAAACTAATAAGATTAGTGCTTTGTGTCTTAGGCTTATCTGCTATATAAATGGTTTTCATCATGTCTTTTTCTTCATACTTTTACATTACATGTCTTTGTCTTCATGATTTAATGCATTGTTGAGTAACTAATGAAGATACTATATTTGGTGGGTCTTGTAACAGGTTCGAAATGTCATGATACAGAATATTGATAAAGTTTTAGAGAGAGGTGATCGACTAGAACTATTGGTCGATAAAACGACCAATATGCAAGGGAATGCTTTTCGTTTCAGAAAGCAGTCTCGCCGTTTTAGAAACACCATGTGGTGGAGAAATGTCAAACTAATGTAAGCACCATAAGTTCATAATCATGTGGTACACTAGCATCATCTAGATTGTTTTACATCCTCATTTTATTTCATTTATGTTTCTAGTTATTTTTGATTAGTTTCTTTTGCAGGATGGCGTTGATATTCCTCATTCTGGCAATAATTTATGTTGTTATGGCTTTTGTTTGTCATGGGCTTACACTTCCATCTTGCTGAAAATGAAGGTCCCGCCAAGTGAGACCTGGTTGTCTTTTCCTAGTTCACTCTTCTTCTCTCTCTCATTTTTCCTAAAAGTGAAATGTATATAGGGAATTATTGCAAATTGTGACTAGCAAATATAGAGCTCTAGCTCTACTGATGATTCTTAGTTCACATGATGAAGCTGAAGTCCGTGTTTACAAGTCTTTGGGTTCAAATCTCACAGATAGGCGGGTCTTTGTCTACTTTCGGTAGTTTGTTACTTTATTGTTTCTAATTGTTATTGGTTGATCTTTAAATGTTCATTGTTGATAATCATAATGAAATGTTGTATGTAATAACTTCACTAAAAGAAAATAATACCGTTGATATTGTCTTTTTCTCTTTTTGATGTTTCTTGCAATAAAAGCAGGAAATTCTAGCTCAGATTGGGTTCGGATCCCAAGTGTAAATCACAAAGTGAGTAGTCAATCACACAACAAGTGTAATTCATTCATTTTGTGAATAATACTTCGGATCTGCTGGACCCTTGTCTGGATTAGAATTTTCCCTTGTTTACTTATTCTTTTGTTACATTATTTAAAAGAGGTGTAATATGAGGACATTATTTATGAACAGAACATTTTTTTGGTAATTATGATCTACATTCATGACAATTAATATGCCATGGCGAAAATTCGAATAGTTGTAGAAAAAACACAGAGAGAAGAGAAGCCGATCTTAGCCATGTCCCACTGCTCCATCTTTTATCATGCGCGGATGCGCAGGTGAAAAAACCAGAGTCATGAAGGAAAATCCATAGTTCATTGCTACGTAATAAGTAATTGAAGTACAGTAATATATGAAGTGGTTAATTATTGTTGAATTAAAGAATAAAGTGATCCAAAATGTGGGAGATGCAGATGCTGAGTCCGCCGAAGCACAGGCATGATGGAATTTCATTCTGCCTTTGGGTATGGATTGGAGTCCTCCGCCTCATTTATGGGTATGCTCTCTCTCTCTCTCTCTCTTAAATATATGAATTTTCTATTGAGTTTACTAACGATAGATCCATATGATCTGGATATTTAATGTTTAGATGTTCGCTTGTGATTTCGTTAGAAGTTGAACTAATAGATTTGGATACATTCGAGGTTCCGAGTTCTCTATGACTTATAGCTTTTGATCAGCTCTATAAGCATAAAGGTTTAGCTTTACGAGAACGCGAACCTGATGTTTCTACAGCTCATTTAGTACATAAAAAAATGGAATAAGATGATTTTCGAGGTGAATCTTAGATTCTTAGCAAGGTTGATTATTTCAGCTGTGATTTCTATCCTTTATCATGGATTTGGTTTCCAGTTTTGCATAACGAAATTTGCTGCAGTATATGTGGCAATTGGGATCACAGTATGTCTAATTCCTAATTGAGTAAATAAAATGTCGTAGGAACTCAAGATGATATTTCCAAGGGAAAAGGTTAGTATAAAGCCTGCATAATTAAAATTCAGTTTTTACCCTTCTACGTGTGAGGCTTAAATTGGAGAGTATATGTATGTCTTCTACTGCACCAATGATTGGACTAAAATCTGCATAAATACATGCCAATTTTGATCTTTTCAAACTTGTGTGAGCGCAAGAACTTCGTCAAGAAAAAAGAGGAGAAATGAGCAAACCAGAACCTCACTGAGGAAGCCGCTATCTAAGTGTAAAATTCTTCTCAATCAACTTCAAGAGTGCAACGTTATTAACTTACTGCACCAAGAAGGAGATGATATACTCAAAAAATATTCCATCATTGTCAAATCCCTTTGATCTTGTGGCCACATATGACGATCAAATTAACCATCTAGTTACTCAGGTATTCGTGGAACCTTGCACTCATGTTATTCTCCTCTCCTTTCTATTTTGGTTCTTCCTTACAGTAATGAAATATGTCCTGAACTTTTTTCATACTAAAACTCCGTGTGTTTGCTTTGAAAGTGCATGCCCCGTGTGGCTAGATTCTTTAATAGACTTTATTGCATTCTTTCTTCTCCCTCATGTTGCTTAATCTTATTTCCCTTGTTTGATTAGGTTCAACATGTGGCCCAACGTGGAGATTATTCCTACATCGAGATGAGAGTTCAGATGCTACAAGCTACAAGCACCTTAGTTAACAATGGCATATTCAGAAAACAGGTGAACTCTCTTATTGTTCATGCTCTTAATTTTAACAAAGCACTCAAGTTGATAAAGGAATCTAATTCTAACGCATATTTAGGAAATCGAGCTTTAATATAGGAGCTTATTATCAAAGAATTTCGTAGATGTAATTAGGTCTAGTACTAGATCTAAAGATGTTCAGAGATGAAGATTAGAAATGATGGGAATTCAGAATATTACTGTATTTCCCTCAAAATCTGGAAATTTCTTGCAATTCAATAGCCATCTACTGGTGATTGATAATGTATAAAAATAAATAAAACATACATGGTCAAATAAATGGTAAAGATGGTACAACTCTCGAAGCCAAAACTGCAACTATGTAGTGAAACGTTAAGAAGAAAATTGTTGCCAGATGAGCCTCATTTATTTCAGACAGTGATTAGCTCGAGACATCAAGAAAATCTGCCTGCAGGAACAAATTACTGTGTATTATGAAAAATGAAGTCACATTAAAATTCTCCAGAATGTGTGTAATAATAAACAGTGAAGATACATTTGAGAAATACGGAAATACCTCAACTTTCTAATTCCTTAGGCTCCACAAGTATGTAAAGAGGCCTTCCATTTAACCTTCTCTCTCCCTGAGAAAAGAGAAACCCATTCACATTCCATATGCTTATATGGTGGGTCCCGTGGGGGTCCCACTACTTGACGCAATGCAATTACGGAAAATTCTAAGTTAGTCCCACCCCAATGGCCCTAGCCCCTTCAACACCACATATTTGTGTTGGGGTGGGTGGTTTTTATCACCAACTACCTATGCAAATACCACCCACCCCAATGAAAATGTGTGGTGTTAAAGAGGTCAGGACCATTGGGATGGGTCTAGCATAGAATTGCCCTGCAATTACCCAAAAGATCAAAACCCCGATTCAAGATAATTCCTTAGAATGACCCGAAAAAAGTCAATATTTACCTTGGCCTCTCGCAATCCGATAACACAAGCACATTCAACCACCTCTGCCCCCAAGCACTCTATAAATAGCAATTAACACATATCATAGGTAAATCATAATGAATGCATAAAGTTAGGGGTTGATACAGATAATTCCATACTAAATCGAGTCCAATGTTCTTATTTTTTGTGTCTTGTCTCTTTTACACAATCGTCTAATTGTCTGGGAGATCGCAGATGATGCACCTTACTGTGTGAAATAGTTAGACGCTGTAAATGTTGCACCCGGTTTTAGATAGATTTTCATCAGGATACATAAAGGAGGGTTGAAAAGAATACCTAAAAGTTTAGTAGCTGCAGATAGGGTTCCTCCCGTGGCCACCAAATCATCGATAACCACAGCCTTTTCCCCCTTCTCCACAGCACCAACATGCATCTCTAGACAATCTTTACCATATTCCAGCTCATATTCTTCAGAGATTACTTTTCCTGTAAATTCAAATTCAACAAATTGTTTATATACTAAATATGAAAAACAATCCGCAATTTAAACTATTTGTGTTACCTACTAGATCATCTTGTACTAAATATGAAAAACAATCCGCAATTTAAACTATTTGTGTTACCTACTAGATCATCTTGTCAAAAAATAAAAAAAGGGATAGATATTTAATTATATTTCAATAATTACATGTGGAAGCTATAGAATTGCCCATGCCCTTCAGCTAATTTCCTTATGGGCAAGATTTGCCTGCCCCGTACTCAACTAATTTTTTTCAAATGCATTTAATTTTCTATGCATAAAATGTTGCCTTGTATAAATTTCCAGATAATATCAGTGTGTATATAATACACATTAAATGCAAGCAAAGATCTAAATCATAAAATTATTTATCATGCATTAGTGATACACAATAAAATGCCAAACTGCAATAGAGAATGTGAAGTGTCAGAATAATGAATGTTTATTTCAAGGCAGAATTGAAATGTTCTCCATTACGACTACCAAACTAATCTGAATGTAGAGAAATTAGTTACTAAATAGTTAATTTGAGTACTAACATGCAAAAATAATAATGAAAATATATATTACCCAAATTGAGATTCAAAAGAAATATAACATACCGGGCAACTTTCCTCGTTTACGTAATGGAACAAATTTTGCACCAATAGCTAAGGCAACAGATGGACCAAACATGAATCCTCTAGCTTCAATTCCTAATAATACACCCAAATTAATTCATAAAATAATATAAAACGGCAAAAATTAAATTAAAAAAATAGTAAAATGAAAATCTAATGTATGTTTCAATTTTACAGCTGCCATTAAAAAGAAAAAAGAATAAGGGCTTAAGCTAGGAAAAATTAAAGAATGTGAGGATATGAATATCCACAAAATACGCCACTTCTTTGTTTCAATTTTACTGTCAGTAAAAAAAATATGGGCTTAAGCTAGGAAAAATTAAAGAATGTGAGGATATGAATATCCACAAAATACGTCACTTCTTTATGTTTCAATTTTACTGTCAGTAAAAATAAAGAATAAGGGCCTAAGCTAGGAAAAATTAAAGAATGTGAGGATTTGAATAACCACAAAATACATCACTTCTGCTTCTTAATAAACAAGACACAAGAAAACACACACATGAAGAGAGAGAGAGAGAGACCTGCAACAACAGATATACCCATGTCTTTGTATCTATCGACAAAAATGTCCACTGTATCTTTGAATACTTTGTGGTTCAGAAGCAAAGTGGTTATATCTTGAAACATTATTCCTACAAAAACCCAACAAAAAATGCATGCATTATTTCACCCACACAAGAACACACACACACACATATACGTATACACACACACATATATATATATATATATATAATCAAGAAAAGTGAAAATGGAGCTAGACGGAGGATGGTAGAAGCATTAAACCTTGTTTAGGGAAGTGGGGTATGACTCTAATCGCATCAGAAATTCCCTCAAGTCTAGGGTCTCCCTTCAATCCATTTTCAGCTGCAAACATCTTCGTTTTGTTTCTTACTGTGTGCAAATGTGTGTGTCTGTGTGTGTGTTCCTATAATAATAAAAAATAGGTATATATGGATGAAGTTATAAATGTTGTACTTTCTCTTTGTACAATGGCTTTTGGTTTTTTTTTTTGATAAGACAATGGCTTTAGGTTTTTTGCACGTTCCAAGAGTAACAAAATAGTATCATTTGTTTTTTCCTACTTTAATTTCCCAGTGGTAATAAAGATCAAATCTTTCTGTTTTTCCATGTACATACCATTTACTATTACACTGCTTTCAAAAATATTTGCTCTGTCGTCCGAACTAAAAGCACAACTTATCAGAAAGGGGAATCGACTACAGGTCCCACATTCAAAAGGGCATTTATTATTTATAAATCAAAATTTTATTTTATATTGTGACAATATCAAAATAGTATTTATGTTTCATGTGATATCTTAAAGTTAGGTACATTATTTATTGGTGCATTAAATACTTGAATAGTGACTTTGTTTATTTGGGATCAAATTTGGTTAAAGTATTAATACTAACTAGTACAATATTTTTATGATATGTTTCCTTTTTTCTTTCCTCCTAAGCTTATTTGAAAAAGAAAAATATTTGAAAAAGAAAAAAAAATGGTTGTACGAGATTTAGAAAATGTTTAAAATATGGGTTATGAAAATAATTATCTACGTAACGCTGAAAAAACAAGAAAAGAAATGTATATGTGTGTGTATGTCTATATATATATATATATATATATAGTGTGTGTGCTGTCTTTTTGTGAGAATCGAGATAAGGATAATTTGGTACCAGATTTGAAAATTGACGGCTATAGAGATGCAGAGAATCAAGTATTAGATTTGGCAGTGGTCCCCACCCACAGCACCCCATCTCTTTTTCACTTTTTACCCTTTTGATGGGACTTTCTAAGCTGTAAATATTTTATTGAAAAATTTACACGCAGGCCCCCCTCACTTATTGTGTAATATCAAACTATTTCTTATTTGAAAAATACCAATACACCCTCTCATATTAATTTTTTTTACAATTACACCCTCTATATATTTAACAATTTTTATAATTTTATTTTTATAAACTTTACGAATAAATCTCTCGATAGAGTATGTTATTAATCTCCTATAAGTGAGTGGGTGTTTTGGTAACAGTTTGAAAATAAGAATCGGACGAGAGTAAATGAGCCACAAATTTACATAACCAATATATAGCAAAGCTGGTTTTGCCTGCTTCTTGAAGTTGTCTTTGTTATTTACATTGGAAAATTGCACGTCACCACAAAAAAAAAAAAAGAAAGAAAGAAAGAAAATTGCACCACCTCCAATGCATTGACTTCTTAAAATTACAAATAGATGTTACTCTCAAAAGTTGCATAATTACCCCCCCCCCCCCCCCCCCCCCCCCCTCTTCCGGCCTTATACCCCTTTTTTATTCCTCACCTTCTGTTTCTTTACTTTCGCCATTAATTGGAGTCAGAACTTTTGATTTAGAGAGACACATTCAGATAAATGGAGAAGCATGGGTGTGTTTGTTTTTATTTTGGAATTTTTCTTTTGTAAAAATTTTGGTAAATTTTTTTATTGAGAATTGTGTATTTTGATAAAAATGTGTTTAATTTAGTGTTTGATTTTATTTTTAGAAAAAATAAAAGTTACTGTAGCAGTCAAATCATGCAAGTTTTTATTTGAAAAGTTGTGTTTATAATTAGTTAATAATTGAAAAATATATTATAATATAAGTTTTAAATGATTATAATATTATGGTTATATATATATATATATATTTTAGTTGATGTAATTAATAGGCACCCTAAAGTAGATACAAATAGGTAGATAATAGCTGATAAATTTTTTGACCAAAAAGTCCTTTTTGATCATTAAAACATAAAGCAAATAAATTTTGGCCAAAATGTGTTTGAAAACAAAAGCAAACACAGCCATGATTAGGGGTGTAAATGAGTCGAGCCAAGCCGAACGAATTGTTGTTCAAGCTTGATTGAAATACAATCGAGTTTCAAAATTTGTGTTTGAGCTTGTTTGATTGTTAATCGAACCGAGCTCAAACGAGCTTTAATCGAGCCTAACACGAATCGAGCTCGAGTAGTTTGACTCTTTTATACATGTTTTTATCAATTTTTACTAATCGAGCCGAATTTCAAAACTTATCAAACACAAAAAAATGTTCAAGTTTGGTTTGATATGCTGAAAAACCGAGCTCAAACGAGCTTTTAGCGATCGAGCTCGAGTCGAGTATCAAGTAGATTAGTTCATCTTTCACCCCTAGCCATGATATTTTGGTTTTGCTGGAGCAAAATTGTAATGGGATAATTACACTAAGTCACTAAGTATCCATATCATTTAGTATAATTAAAATTTAGTGCGCTTATTTTGAGCACATAAAAAATGCCACTTTTTATAATAAAATATTATAATTGTCCCCTTTAGTTAGAAAATTGATGAAATTTATCGACATTATCAAAAAATATTGAAAAAAATTGCATATCGACCCTTATAAAACATGAAACTTGCATTAAATTCTCTGTGTTAACAAAATAGTTTTATATACCTTCATTTTAATTCTAGTTTGCACTCTCCTTTTCTGTTGATTAAACCTAACGTCATTATTTTTTTATTTTTTTTGTGCACCCATTATGTCCATCAATTTTATAAGCATTATCTTTAATTAGTTTTTCTTTTCCCCTTTTTGCCTTTCCTTTCCCTTCTCCCAGTCAACCCACCACCCTTCCCTGTCTACCGCCGCCGTGCTACCACCCCCTGCCCCACCGCCGACGTCCCAATCCTGTAATTTAATGAACTTTAATTTATTCTGGTTCTGATTCGAAATGATTTGAAATGGGCAAAAAGTTTATGTAATAAGGAAGCTCTTGTTAAATTTTGTATGATTTTATTTAAGGTGTGGTTTCAATGAGCTTCAGCTCTATTTTAGAAAATAATAATATGAGCTGTGTTGATGAGCTCAATCAAAGTCTTCATTTTGATGCAATTTGATGAATGATATTGATATATGTATATATTTATGGGATATGTTTGATTTTCAATTAAATGAAGTCATTTTGTACAAAAGAAAGGAAAATTTGGTTCCCTTTTGGAGAATTTGAAAGCAATAATGGCATATGTTCTATCAAAGTAACTAAAAACATGAAATGAAAGACTTTCTGTGAAGTGTGATAATTAACAATGGATTATATTGCCTTTATTTATCATATTTGTGATTTTCAGATTTCCATCACCACCATCATCATTCATCACCGTCATTCCAACTAAAATTCAATTTGTAATTTTCAGATTTTTCTTATAATTTATGTCTTAGTTTGGATTTTGGTGATTTGAGGAGGAGGTGAGGGATTAGATATAAGGAAGAAGAACGTGAGGCTTGGTATTTGTAAGGATAAAATGGTCATTTTACATATATAGTTCATTTAAGAAACTAACCCTTTTAAATTTGGGTGAGTGCACGATACTCTTTGCTAATTTGAAATGGACAAAGATTTTTGTGCATGGTTTTCATAAACAGTAGTATGCTTTTGTAACACGATGGAGTTTCATGCAGGCTTCGTGTTTTATAGGGGGAGATATGCAAGTTTCTCAAACTTATTTTCTAAATTTCTTATTTTGCCCGTGAGGGGTGCATGTAATTTTTTGTATTAAAGAGGATGTAATTATAATTTTTCATTTAATTTTAAAGAAATGACTTCGTTAAAAACTTGTTAACATCTTGATAATGAAATGCAAATTCGAATTTATGGCAATTTGAATATTTTTTAGAAAATGGAAACAAATACCGAGCTTTGATTTGTTTTAGGATCACTATCATAATTCAATTCAGAAAAATATAAATTAGTAGTTGCCAAAAAATATCTAAACCAATTATTAAATTAATATATATATATATATAAAAGGTTATAATAAAAAAGAAATTTTTTAAAAGTATATTATAGAAAAATACATAAAATGGAAAAAAAAATAATGAAGGTTATTTGTAGGGGATTAAATGTAAGGTTTTATTATAAAAATGATGTGTCTGTTATACGATCCAATAAAGCGAACTGCATTGTAAGTACACATTCTATCATACTTGAGTAACGGTCGTTAGTCAGATATGGTTAAATTTAA
Source organism: Buddleja alternifolia (assembly GCA_019426215.1). Classification (NCBI taxonomy): domain Eukaryota; kingdom Viridiplantae; phylum Streptophyta; class Magnoliopsida; order Lamiales; family Scrophulariaceae; genus Buddleja; species Buddleja alternifolia. The sequence goes on from CM033394.1 coordinate 594,733, forward strand.
TGTTTATCATAAGAGGGGGTATTTGTAATATATTAGAAATAAACGAATAAGACTGTATTTGTATTTGTAATATATTATGAAAATTATGTGGGCCAACTTCTTTTTGTTATTTACGTGGAGGAGGCCCCCCCCCGGGGGGCCATGTAGTGAACACTGAAGAGTGAACAATAATTTAAGTTCTGCATTTAACTTTTAAACAAAACGAGACACGATAAACAAGAAAAGTACTAATATGTATAAGCGAAAATGTTTTGCCAACCCCCATTTCAACTTTTTATCGTCCCAAAAAATTATTTTAAGTTGATATGTGGCGAAAGTGCAATATTCTTTAGAAGCTAGGAAAACTTTTGAATAACAGTATTGGGTGGTCCCACAATGGATGATCAACGTAGCAAATCTTCTGTTCACGTGCACGCGCGATGTACTGGATAAAAATTAACTGCTATGTAATGTAACATAACATTTCATTATGACACAATCATTTGAAAGATTTTGTTGGATATCTCATTATCTTGTGTATTTATGTTAGGTTGTACTATGATTGATTTAGCGGTCAGGATTGGTCTCCTCTATTGATGATGTGTGATCTCAGCCGTAGGAGAATGAGTATGGGAGATTCTGTGGAGATTTCCTCTTTTTTTTGTCTAGACATTAAAAGTGGGGAAGAAAGGGAAACAAGAGTAGTGATTGCATTTACATTTTGTTCAAATCCCACTATAGATTTTGTGTTTGGTGGGGGGAGGAATTGGAGAGGAAGATTTTTCTCAATTCTTTTTAGTTTGGTGAATGTGGAGGGATATTAATAGTGTTTTATTTCGTGTTTTATTTTATTTATATGTAATATGTGTGTGAAATATTTTCAAAAACATGAATTATATACATTTATGGTGAAAATTCATTATCCATTCAAAAGGAAAAGATTGTTTAATTGAAGATTTGCAAAAATGTTAGTTTATGGGAATAATTATTAGAAACAAAGATTATGGGTCAAATGTAACCTATAAGTTCAATTTTCTTTGATAATATGGCATGTTTAAAGGAACTAGTAGAGTGTACGTGCATTGCACGTAAAATACATATTTATGTGTTAAAGAATTTCAATATTCAAGTACTATATCTGGAAATATAAAAAAAAAATCTAATTCAAATTTATTCATATGAAATATTTTGATATAGAATGTATTTAACTATAATATAGAACTGAAAAAAAAAAGTTAGGTAGATTTAAAGCCTAAGTTGCACGAGAATTGACAAATATCAAGATTATATTTACAGTAATTTTGGAATGGTTTTGGGAAGTTGGAGAGGGGGTATTTTTATTATTTGAATGTGAAAAATTGCTCAAATTAATAAGGTGGATTTGATTTCTTTACATAATTGGATTGTATGGGTAATTTTGTTTATGACAAATACATTAGGGGACCTTTGAGTTTACCGGCAGTTTCTGGTGAAGGATTCCCAGAAGATGTAGAGTCTCTAAAATATAAATGGTGTCATCATATAACCAATTAGAACTCCAATTCGTAACTGGGTGAGTATACACATCCTATAATATAGGTAGAGGTGATCACGGTTCGGTTTTGCGGTTTTTTTTTTATTAATTTTAAACCAAATTGCCAAGTGCGGTTTGGAGGAAATAAAATTTGAAATTGCAGTTTTGTAAATCAAAACCGACTATGCGATTCGGTGCGGTTCGGCGCGGTTTGACGGTTTTTCAAGTGATTTTACATTTTAAAACTAAATAAGCAAAGAATGTTTGTCATATTTTTTGTTAAACTAATTAATAAAAAGATAATGATAATTCATAACTAAGAAACTACTTGTCCGGAAAATATTTATCAGATAAAACTCCATGAATCATTAAAAAAAATACTAGTGTCATTACATATTATTATATAAGAGTACTATATATATCATGTGTTTAGAACAAGAAAGAATACTAGTATATCACTTTAAATATCTGTTTTACACTGAGTATAAATATAATATGTACATATTTTATTATATATATAAATATATCAAATAAATACACTCATATATAAGAAAATATCTTTATCTAGCTTGTATGAACGGTAGGACGATAAATTTGTAAATAAACAACTAATACAAAAAATGACATCCTGTAATTTATTTTTTTTGGTACAACATGTTGTAATTGTTTGTTTATTAAAATTTGTGCACTAAAATCTGCAAAAGGATATTGTAAAGTATATTATAATGTTATAAAATAATAGGTGATCTAATGTGACATTACTATTACAAATAATTGTGATAGTTAGATAAAACAAATGTCATAAATATAATTTATAATACTTTTTTTGGTCAAAACTCTTCAAGTGTCAATTAAATAAAACAAATATAACACTAAAATATTATAAGATATTATCACTTTAAAAGTCTCAAGCATGAATGTTGATTGAACATATTATTAATCACGTAAAATATATAACCATATCAATTCAATAAAAAATATTAAATAACTATAAATATGAAGAGTATTACGAGTAAAACCTATTAAAATTTCAAATTAAAAAAAATAATAAGAAATATATATATGTATGTCGGCGGTGGCGGTGGCGGTGCGGTTCGGTTTTTTAAACACTAATTTTAAAACCAAACCGCATAAGGCGGTGCGGTTTTCATTTAAAATTTAAACCACGATTTGCTTAGAAAATTGACAAAAACGGTGCGGTGCGGTCGGTTCGGGCGGTTTTTCAAAACCAATGCTTACCCCTAAATATAGGCCATATAATCAATCGTCTACATGTTTCAAGAACTCAAAAATAAATTCCAATTTTCGCATGTGATCACATTTATGAAGCATTAGAGTATTTGGATTAAGCTCATTTTGCGTCAAGCTTCTATCAAATGTTGATCGGTGTAATTTAAAAATAATATATGATGCTCATTATAGCCTCGAAATTTCATAAAGAGAATAATTGGTGTACTCTCATTAGTTATTATATTTTAAATAATTATATTTACTTCTTATTTGTTATCCAAAGCCATTTAATTTCTTTCTCTGACCATGAATTATAACTAATGTGGTTACCAGGGAAATTTACATTAGTTGATTTTTTCTTTTTGTGGTCTTCCACAGAATGATTATCACTTATTACTACTAGATCTAGATCTGCTTCTTGTTTTGAGGTTAGTGCTAGTGATTCAACCCTTTCAACTATCTTAGTCAATCTCTCATGGAGCAATGAAAGAGTTTTATACTCTTGAATCAATTCAAGAGTCGTTTAACAAAGTTGTGTATGTATAAGAGAATGGTTCATGATCTAATTATAACAACCCGAGAAAAATAAGAAAGTTGATATATATATACAATATAAATATTTAACAAAACATTCCATGGACATTTTCATAAATCTTAGTAATTCCATGGAATTTTATTGGAGTTGAAACACACACCACATAGGGAAAATAAACTTAACAATCGATCTCTCCTACCTTTAGATTGCATTGCATAAAGAACCGAAATAGATGAAACCTATAATTATTTCATTATTAAGCAGTACGTTAGTCTCTGACTAATTATCACTTGAGCGAGCGAATAAATCTTGGCTTCAAACACTTCAATAAAATGGACAATTCCATGGACATTTTCATAATCAAGAGTTGGAACATTGTGTATTGCATATTTAATATAGGAGATTTCTTCTATTTCCTCTTGTTGCATAAGTGTGAATCTGGTTGAGGCATCCTTTATTAATTGTCTTAATAAAGATGAGAACTTGAAAAGTTCCAATCATAATTTTACTATATAAATATAAATCTTAGTAATCATTTAATTACTGATATTTACTATATAACTAAGGATAGGGCAGGCATTTCACAATTGGAAGAAACATCTTCCAAAATCCATACTTTTATAATCGTGTATAGGTATAGATATAGATAAATAGATTTTGAAAATTGAACTATTCAAATTTACAATAACAATTTAATTTAGTATTAAAATCAACCAAACATATACATTAAACAAACTTGTGAACTATTAATTTCAAGCTCATGCACATTCATTTTATAATTATAATACTAATTATTTCTTAAGAATTAGAGGATAATATTAATTTAATGCTATAGGGTTATTTTAATCTAAACAAAAAAGTTGAGAAATGTAAATCACCCCATATCATCCATACCTTTAGAATAGTTATAGATTATAGATGAAAATGTAAATCCATGTAAACATTTCTTCTCTAAAAATTGCCATAATATCAAAGAAAACTCAACTTTAATTATAGGTCACATTAAGGGTGGCTAGGTACTTAATGATGTAAAACAATACATGCTTGTACATTGTCATTAGCTAACAGCTACAAATTAACCCTAAATCAAAGGGCAAGTGTGGAGCAGTTTGAATCCTCTATTTAAACTTGATATCCTTATTTTGTATAATCATCCTTATTTTGTATAATCATATTTCATATGGACTCGATAATGAAATTTACCTTTCAATATATATAAGTGAGTTAATTTTATACACGAAAAGTATATACATGAAGTGCAATAGAAGATGAAATACACGATTGGCATGAAAGAAGCTAAAAGAGTAATTTTTAGAGAGGTTGGGAAAGTCATCGCTTCGTCATGCTATTACAATTTTCCCTGTCTTTTACAATTAAACTGAACAAAAAGACCTTTTCAAGGAGAATTTCTAAAAATAATCATTTTACATAACTCAAATTTGCTCTAGAGTTAAACCCAAGTTGTCTACAATGCCTCTTTATACCTCTTATACAATATTGAAGTAAATGAAGCTATAATAAAGTCGCCATTGCCGGTGGAAAAAGAATTTTAGTCGCGACTAACTCACGATCTCAATTAAGGTAACTGCAGCAAAGACAAGGAAGAGAGTACCTCCAATGTATGCAATTGTCTGTTCATAGACCAAAATGAAAACAATTTTCAAAGAGTTCGAGCAAAAAGGGTGTTTTATTGAAGAGGGTAATCTAACCTTCTCAGAGAGATATGTTCCCAGGAAAGACCCCCCAAGAACAGCAAGCTGCAAATAACATTCAACATGCATAAATGAACTTATAAATGTAGGGGATAATAGATGCACACCCCCTCACTACTGAATAATCACTACGAGCAGCCTCCTAGCTTTTGCAAATTAACAAGATACATTATGTTAGGGAAAATTGCAATTTTGGTCCCATAACTTAGCTCATGTGCGCTTTTGGTCCCAATATTTTTGACTTTAGCATTATACGTCCCATAACTCCCAAAAATGTGCATTTTTGGTCCCAACATATGAATACATCATGTATTTATACGGGATTGGCGCGTGCATTTCACGTTTTTGGAGTTATGGGACCAAAAACGCACATTTTTTCGATCCTGCGTGAGCCGCACGCGCCAATTCCGTATAAATACATGATGTATTCGTATGTTGGGACCAAAAATGCACATTTTTGGAAGTTATGGGACGTATAATGCTAAAGTCAAAAATATTGGGACCAAAAGCGCACATGGGCTAAGTTATGGGACTAAAATTGCATTTTTCCCCATTATGTTGCATCCTGACAACTCGAGAAATTGGGGGTGGGGGGGGGGGGGGGTGAAATGAGTTATACGTGGAGGCTCCTGTAATGGCGAGTCTCGGGAAATCTTACCCTCTCCATGTTATTGATTTCACGAGACTCGTTGGGACTTGAGAGCCGCTAAGAAACAACCCTTAAGCTACTTCAAAGGAAGCTTAGTGCAAGTTCACGTTCATAAAATGTTGCAAGAATTAATATGACTCCAAAGCAGGAAATTCGGTTGTTTCTGTTTAATGAAATAAGAGTTTGAACATATAAATGTTTGAATCGTTAATGATTCTCAGTGAGATGGTTAGAGGTTGAAGCCTAAATTTACCAATGTCGCAGCTCCATGACCAGCGAGTGCCCCTGCAATGACTCCAAGAGGCGATGATGCTGCAGCAAGTGCTGAAAGAAGAGTGTCTTACATGAGCACCGTTCTATAAATCGAGCTGTTTGTTAAACTTTAAGAAACCGGAAAAAAATTGAACCACTATTTATTAAGTATATTCACCATACCTATTGTGGAGAAAAAGGATTTGTCACCCCATTCAGCAACGAAAACTAACAGGAACGTGCTGAAAACTGTGTTAGCAGCAGCTAAAATACCTGCACCGGATCCTGAAAGTTCTGAAACTGCCAGCTCTGCCTGAATAAAGCAAACATTTGTGAACTCCCTGGATTGTATCATCATGTATTGAATATAAACATAGATAAATCAACACAGATTTTGTACCTCTTTTTGTTCTTCTTCTGCTTTTAGGCCATCACCGGAGGAGGCATCGATCAAGGATGAAACGCCAAAATATACCTGTAATTAGTGCAAGTAACCCGTAAAAGCGAGCCAGTGAAGCTAAAAATTTTTGTTGCTTTTTGTCCATAAATCAACAATTTCTTACAAGAAGACAAACTGCAGCAAGATCATCAATAGGCAAATCAGAGTTCCCGAACCTGATAAACCATTTTGAAAACTAAAGGTTGATATATTTTTGCTTGTATAAATTGAAGAAGGAAATTTGAGAGAAGTTTGAAGAAGGTGACCTGAATGGAAGGATATCGTCCACATAGTGAAAAGTTCGTCCAAGAACAACGGATATAATCGTCATTACCCTGCTCACATTACAAGACAACATTAACGAGTGCAGAGGAACCAGTGGCTTGTCTCAGTTTAAGACAAGGGGTAATTATATGCACACACCCTCCCTTATTGGGTAATTAACACGAAGTTTTGCAAATTACAAAGACACTCCATGTCAGATGCTGACAACTCAAAAAATAGCTGGTGAAATTTGTAAAATGCTTTTACTGAATCTCTTGGGGAAGTTATGGTAATTTCTCAAAACTCAGGATGTTTTTCATAATTAGGGTCTCATACAAGGAGCATGATGTAATTTACCCTTTAAGAGTAGACAACTATGATAATGTATTTTTATACAATGTTTTAAGGCAAGATAACCATTAAACAGATTATCTTTGAATTTAGCAGTTTCATGTATTCCATTTGAGGGAATGCAATTTATGTTGAGGCAAGTTCAAAGATCATCTCAATCAAAATTCCAAAGAAATCAAATAACTTACGCAAGTGCACCAAAAGTCCCGATGAAGGTGACAACAGCAGAGTTTCGAGCTGCTAAAAGTGCCTGCGCAGAAGATGAAACAATCAAATGGTCATCTCACTATAGAGTAGAATAGTAGATTGTAAAAATATAATAACACTTGTAAATAACATTTGTATTTTATTTTCATGCAAAGGGAAAACTTCATATTAAATTTGCGAACACAATATCACCTCAAACTGGTCATTACACCTCTCTTACCGCAATAAAGAAGGTTTTATCACCGAGTTCAGAGAAAAATATCAACAAGAATGCCTGCAACAATTGCATTCATTTAATTAGTAAAATAAAAAAATTAAAGTCTGAATAATGTATCTAGCCTAGAGCAATATAGTTTTCAAGCATAGCAACAGAAGTAACAGGGAGAATTTCCTAACTGAAGCAAAACCTGTGTTAATATCACTGAGATCCCCTAATAATGAAAATGATTGCAAGCTACTAGCAGCATCTGAACCGGCAACTGCTTGTTGAGTACTTTGAAGAGTGAAAAATCCACACATCAGCAGAAGTTTCAGATAACTAAGTGATCGAGCATTTAGAACTCGAAAATCTAATGATGCCCCACTTTTCGTCCTTAGATTATTCAACAATGAAAACTTTCCAGGAGGGATGCAAATGTCTCTAGTACGAGGCAACGCTGGAAAGTCGTAGCATTTCTCCTTTATAGTCATAAGTTCCTGAGCAAAAAAGAAAGCGCAATTTTGAAAGATCGAAGTTAAATGTAAAGGCATTTGACACTAAACGTAGTTTTTTTATAGTGAGACTACAGTGTGAATGAGGGTTTAGTTCACCTTTTTCGATGCAACAATCGTGAAAGATGGCATCTGAGAACCATATGGAGACTTTCCAGCAAAACATTTCCCTATAGACAAGGACAAATAGGCTAAAATGATCATCAACTGAGACAAGTATGCTGATATGAAAGCTTGTTTATATATACAAGAATATTTAAATGGAAAAAAGAAAAGCACTCCCCTACTGAAAGTAGAAACCGAGAGATAGAACGAACTACAAGTTTTTTACGTAAACTAAATGAAATTAAAAAAATCATCCCCTTTCAAATGCCCAAATGCCCTCCTAAGCGAGCCATTATATCTATTTCGCTCCGAAGTCAAAAAATTCTGGTCCTATGCCTTTATGTGACTGAATCACAACTGGTATTCAACAAGCTAAAAGGAAGGAAAATACTTGGATTAATAACAACATGACAGAGATTTAAGTTCCTGAATAGTACAGAAAACATTATGGCACGTGAATGCGAAATGTGACAGGTTTTCAACTCTCACAAGCTGATATCTTGAGTTACCAACTTCTTAGTGATTGATAAAAAGCAATAAATTATAATCATCATGATTAATAAGCTCTTCTTAGTCTGATTATTTGGGAATTGTTGGAGGTAGTTTGGCTAAGCTTATTAGAAAGAGCTTATAAGCTCGTAGTGCTTATAAAACGTTTTTGGAGCTTATAAACTCTGTCTTCAAAATAAGTCGGGGTTCCCTTACTTATTTTTTAGGACCTTATAAGCTCATATAAGCTGTTTTACTAAAAAAAAATTACCAAACACCTGCAAGAGTTTATAAGCTCCCAAACAACTTATAAATTGTTTTAAAGAGCTTATAAAACCTCCAATTTATATCCCAATTCAGATATTAATGCAGCCCATTTACAAAAGTCTAATCAAACAAACATCCCTTAATTCAATTCACCAGAAAAACTAATTTAATTCAATAAAAACGCAAAAAAAAAAAAGAAAAGAATCACAGCAGTTATATATTCGCCCAATAAACACAATTCAGTTAGCAGTGAATGCTTGCATATTGATAGAAATTACAGGAACATTTCAATACACAAACTGTAAGCGTATAAACAAAGAAGATGTTGGTATAAATTACTTGAAAAATTGGATTTTTGTGTGAAGAAGAAGAAAGAGAAACCGGGATTATTACTCCTGTGATCAGCACTAGAGGTCCATGGAATGGTAGTGAAGCGAGCCCCGGACAGAGCATAAACCATTATTACTCCACAAAAACAGAAAATGTTGAGTAGTTTTGAGGATGAAGATTTATATATACTATATATATATGTGTATATATGTATATTATCTGGGGATTGAGGAATGAAGAATGTTGTTGGCCATGGGCGAGTGTAATTTTGTGTGAATGTAAAGTGATATGGCAGTTGTAATATACGTGTGGTTGAACTTGAAACTGGAAAGGAGCTTGACAGTTGCATGCTGATTTGGCCTGTGGGGTTAATTTACTAAGGCTGGTGATAATGCCAGAGCAATTATCCTAATGCCAGAGCATCAACAATATAATTGACATAATTACCCTTCAAAAATTTATATTACCTACTAAAAAGCTGTTTAGGGCCCAAAATCGACGGTTTTGGTTGAAAACCATTCGGCCCGCCAGTTGAACCCGTGAACCTTTAAAACCGATGTTGAAACTGATGAACCGGGCGGTTCGTAAATAATATAAAATCCAAAACTTAATCGATTTGTTCTCCCCAAGCGTTTTCCCCATTTCTGAGATTTTAGTTCCTTGGTATGTAGAAACTGGAATGGAAAGTGCAATGAAGAAGAAGAGGGGCGGCGGTGGGTGTGAGAAGAAGAAAGGTTATGTGTTTTGAATTTTGACAAGGATATGTATTTGGTGCTTTAATATTTTCTTTTTCCTTTTTCATCTTTCGCTAGTTTTATTCTGCTAATTAAAAATTACAAAGTTTCATATTTTAGTGGGTCTATTCATTTTGACTAGGTTTTACATCATATTATATATATATATATATGTATATATGAGATGTATTATATATGTAAATATATTACTATTATTTTCTAAATTGAAATATTAGTAATATAATAAATATTATTTATTGCATAATTATGACGTCACCGGTTCGACCGCGGTCGACCCAACGGTTGAACCAGTGGCCCGTGACATGATCACTTTTCCGGTTTGTTGTCCGGTCCAGGTTTCAGAATATTGTTTTAAGGGACTTATATATAATCATAATTATTTCTGTATATTAAATTTTTGCGTAAATTTCATCACGTGAATAATTATACTTGTCTTTGAACTTGGGTAAATTGGGTTTTCTTAATCTCCTAAAAATGCTATTTGGTACTTTGCACACTTAAAATAGGTTTTACTTGGCACTCAACACTATGAAATTATATTTGTTTTGCAAATTGAATCATGCAAATATGAGCTCTTTGAACTTTGTATTTCAAGAAATTTCTTATGAATTCTACTCCGAGAATGCATCTTGTCCATGAAATAGATGTCATTTCCATCCCTTCTTGTCATTTTTCTCCGGATGGCTTGTGAACATGAGCTTGAAATAATAACAATGTACAATATCGATAAAAAAAATTCAACAGTAAATCAATCCCTTAAATCGAAATTGATTGAATAAGAGACTGAATTATCATTTCATTATTCACCTTTATAAACGCCCTTCCTCTAATCATCATTCTCTACTCACATGCAGAATGTTTTTGGAGGAATTCAATATGGGTGGACAATTTACCCGTAATTATCATTCTCTATTCACGTGCAACAAAATTTTGAAGGAATTCGATATGGAGTGACGAATTTTCCCTCCATCTGACGGGCAAAAGACGCCTTTTTGGTGAAAAATTCATCGAAAAAGTCTCTCAAGGTATAGAGTGCCAAAAATTTCCTATATCAATGGTGTACTCAGTCCAAATAAGGTCCAATGTGACAAATAAGCCTATTTTTAGGGGTCCAAAAATTCAATACCATCCTAAAATTTCATTTCAATAGATTTGTTGACTTAATGTTCTCGCTGAATCATGTATGGATGGAGAATCAAAATTTGTTTGCTTTATTTCATAAAATAAATTATTAATGAAATTTGGTTTATTCATTATATTTAATGACATTAAAATTGTTGTTTTTCTTTTCCAAACTACATGTTGAAGTAGTTTGTGTATGGCCCAACAGAGCTTTTATGGTAGTGGCGGCCCAATAATTTCATGAATTGGGCTTCTTCAACTTAATTATACAACCACCATCTTCTCTTTGGGCTAAATCACGTTGATGGACCGATATAATCAATAATCATTTTCTATTAATCGTAAATATAAATCCAAATTTCTACACGTATTTAAGTAGGAATAATTATGAGTGCTGAAATTCAAAATTGTGGAACCAATTGTGAACTTCAATTGATCGCGAATGTGTAAATTTGATCCATTATTCAAACAAACACAATGAACTTGTTATAATATTGAAACCCGAGGCTACTAGCCGATAAAAGTATAATCACTTTTGCACACAGATATATTTTACATAAGTCGAAGTATAAATTATACTGAAATCCAAAATCTCTCAAGTTGTGGAACCAATTATTAACGATATTTGATCTGCAATGTCTATATTTGAATAATTATCAAACAAACACAATGAATTTGTTATAATACTGATACTAACCGATAAAATCATAATCATTTGTATATAATCATAAAGATATATCAAAGTATAAATAATACTGAAAATCAGAATCTCGCGAGCCGTAGAACCAATTATTAACTATAGTTGATCTCCAATGTCTATATTTGATCCAATATATATCATCCAAAAAAAAACATTGATCCAATATTCAAACGCCGACAAAAACTAGCTCTATTGAAAGCTTCGATGAAAACTAGCAAAACTATTTGATCCAATATTCAAACGCCGATGAAAACTAGTTCTACGGGAAGCTCCGATGAAAACTAGCTCTATTGGTGATAACTAATTAGGAAATTGCAATGGATTTAAAACCCGAAACTACATAATCCACTCAAAACTTACAACTTAAAACAGTATTTCAATTTCATAATTCATTTGTTATACAATTGAGAGAGAAAGACACACATATATATACATACATATATATATATATGTATAAAAGACACCACATTTCATTTTCAAAATAATCAAGAAGCAGGAAGAACCTTCTTGACAATGTCCTCACTGAGCGCCGCAATCTGAGAATCAAGGGCTTTAATAGTCTCATCCTTTTGCTTCTCCAGACTCCCCAACGCCTCCGCCAGCTCCGCCTCCACCTTCTTCCTCCCCTCCGCGATCTTCTCCTCCACCTCCGCCTGCGTCTCCTTCTTCATCTTGTTCAGCGCCGCCGATATCTCCGCCCTGGCCGCCCTCATCACCGCCGCCGCCTGATCCTCCAGCTGCTTCACCTCCGACGAAGTGTCCTTCACGCTGCTCAGCTTCTCCCTGATCGCCGCGTCCCTCTCGTCCATGAATTTCCCCAGCGGCGTGTAGTACACCTTGTCTAGGGCAAACATGAGGAACAGGAATTCGAACGCGATGATCGGGAGCGTCAGGTTGAAGTCGAAGAGCGACGCCTTTTCGGCTTCTTCGGCCAACGACGGCGGAGCGTGGGCGAGCGTGAAGGTGGCGGCGGCGGCGAGGAGGGAGGGGAGTTGGTTGGGTTTTAGGGATTTGGGGAGGGGTATTTTGGGGATGGAGAGATTGGATTGGGGGTGGATGTTATCATTATGATGATGAGGTTTGAGCTTTGGAGTAGGGGGAATTGAGGAGGTGATTAGAGCTCTGGTGGATGCCATGATCATGTTCGCCATGGATGCAGAGCTCTGTTTTGCTGTGTGAATTTTGAGATTTTTCTGTTGTTGTTGTGGAGGATTGAAAGAAGTGAAGAAGATGTTAGCAAAAGGCTATCTCTTTCTGTGCCACACAAAATGGTGAGAGGTTGTGAATTTGTGATTCAAACTGATATGAGAATTTCAAGAGCTTTGTTGGGGTGGGGTGTGCTGCTCACGTGCTTCTATATTTATATCTATATATTTTATTTTATTTTCATTTCCTCCTTCCATGTCCTTCAATTTTGGTTGAAATACGACCAATTTCAAATTTCCCAACATCGAAACTCTACATTCAATTCCCCAACGTCGAAACTTTGCTTTCAATTCGATTTCGCTTACATGCCTTTCAGTTTTGGTTGAAATACAATAAATTTCAAATTTTCCGATGTCTAAACTGTACTTTCAGTTCGATTTCTCCTACATGCTTTTCAATTTTGGTTGAAATATGATAAATTTCAAATTTCCCGAGGTCGAAACTCTAGTTTCAATTTGATTTTGCAGAACATTCACTTGAGTTTCAACCAAAATTCTTAATTTTCTAAATTTTAGAATAATAATAAATATTTTAGCAAAACATTCATTTCCTAAAATTTCCATCGAACCCAGAATTTTGAGAAACTATAAACGATATTAAATTAAATACTTTAGCAAAACATTCACCGAAACTCAACATTTCACGAAATTTTCATCGAACCGAGATTTTATGGAAACTATAAAAGATATTAAATTATTTTATATTTAATTTAAATTAATATTAAGAGAAAAGTGGTCATGTAGATTTTGCTAAGTATGCATCTTTTACACTCATGATACTATTTTTAGCAAGGGTAATGCTATATATCATCGTTTTCATACCATTAATTTTTTATCTCCCTTGATTTGGTAAGAAATCATTATAAAATTGACTTTGATAAATCTAATGCAACAATACTTTCTAAATCAATAGGAAATGAAAAATCAATAATATGAAAATGGTGGTATATAGGGGTGACCAACGAGCCGTCTCGACTCGAGCTCAAGCCCAAAAATGCATGTTTGAAGGCTCATGAGCTGGAATAAAAAATAATATTTTATTTATTTATTTCTTAATATAATATTTATTAATTTTATAATATATACATATAAATAATATAATATCTTATAATATTATATAGGTATAAATAATAATATATTTATCATGATTATATTTAATTATATATAGTAATACAAAATTAATTATAAAAAAAATCTTTTTTATCTTTTTCTAAGCTCGAGCTCGGGCCTCGGCTCGACTCAACCCAAACACGAGCTCGAGCCCAGAAATTGGCTAGGTTCGGCTTGAGCCTAGCTCGTGGACACCTCTAGTGGTATATATCATTACTCTTTTCTCAATGTAAAAAGGAGGGAAAGGAGCAATCAGAGTAACATCCCCTGCAACATTTTCATAAGAATTCCTAATGTCAAAAAACGTCCTACATGAGCTATAACTGCTATCACTGGGCGACCCCGTCATTTCGTCCCAACGGAACAAATGGTTGTATGAACCCATTGACTAGGTCATTTCATCCCAACGGAACAAATGGTTGTATGAACCCATTGACTAGGTCCATTCCTCATACAATTTCACAAAGTTCGAGTGTAAGCGAAATGCCAAAATCATTGCAAGAATATACTTCCATGCTTAGAGAGTTTGAAATAACCATACTCATCTGTATTGTGAGACTAATATGAGTTCACCATATACAAATTATTATAATTATACAGTTTTTCTGAGTCGCCAGGCTCCCTAGAATTACTCGAGAAGATAGAGAAACGAAAACCGAATTTTTTTTCCTTTATTGAACACATCAATGACATAATTTTGCTGAAATGCATCCCCCAAAATCATCCAAAGTCAAATAACTATGCTATGTGCTAACTACAAAGGAAATGAATATAATTGTAGTCTTCACTAAACAAGAAAAATGCAACTGAAGTCACCAAAACAATCTACAATGTGTATACTGATTCTTAAAGCCAACACCTTAATCGAGTCTGACAGGAACCGATTCTCTGCAGAAGTTAGAATCTCCTTTTCCCCATCGTAGTCTTTTCAAAGATGGGATGGATCAAAATTGATGACTGGAAGTTTAGTTTGAAATAATCACTTCCCAATAAGTTTATAATAAGCATACATTCCTGAGCCAATGAAGCCGAGAAGTTGCCCAATGACATTCAACTGCAAGTGAAATATAACAAATTTAGCACCAAAAGAAAGTGAAATATAACAGACCTAAGGCTTGAGAGTCTGAGAGAACAAATACAAGATTCATTTATACTGCACAAAGAAGATTAACTGAGATGTGGTGCACTTACTAAATCAAATGGCAGCCCGCCAAAAATTACCCAGCCAAGCGTAATTGTGAATAGATCCTACACAAAAATGATGACAGGCAAAGCACAATTGAGTAAAATGCGTACAGAATGTAAGCAGAGATAGCCAAAATGCACAAAATTCTGGTATTGACTCGGTGTTGAATACACCAAAGGGTCTAGATTGTGCCACATCAGCAATACATTGTGCATGCCAATGCTGATAATCCTGACCCATTGATGTCCAACACAGGGTTCATATAAGAATGTCCAGCCAAATGCCACATTCATATGCATAGAGCACCACAATGTAACGACAATAAGATTTTTTTTCTAAAAATATAAAGGGAAATGTTCCAACTAAAACTAAGTATTGAGGGATGATCTTTATATAAAAGGGAGGGGAGTCCGAAAATCCCCCCACCATGACAATGGTGGTCTTAGGTAAAAATGGAAAAAGAAAAAGAAAACTAAGTATTGAGGGATAGATTGTACTAGCAAACAAATGAAGACTTGTAGATAACTCATTGAAAAATCATTCAACTGTTTCAGCCAACAACGAGCACACTAAGAAAAGAACATCTGGAGAAAAGATAAAGCTAGTAAGTCTGAGCTAACCTTCAAATTACCACAGATTGTCTGTGTGAGTGCAGAATTCAGAGTCGTGTTGAGGAATATACTGTAATTCAGAAAGAAAGCAAGTATACAGGACAAAAGCAACACCACCTGAGACCAGAAAAGCAACGAACAACGTATAAATGTGTAAGACACAAGTCTAGGCATGAATAAATACAGATAATGTCCCTCAGTAAAATTGTCAATAGACAAATGGAATCACAAAAATATCATAAATGCACATAAAGCTTCAGTTAGTCACCAAATATTACCAAGAAACCAGGAGAGAACAAATTTGGAAAACTCATTGTCATCTCCAAGTCACCTCGGAAAAGGGTCCACAGCAGTAAAATAGGCCCACATAAAATCCCTGCCAGAATAAAAAATTAATCACAAGATTTTAAATGCAATAAGTGGCATTTAAATATTTAAGAGAGATTAGAGAATAAAGGTCCTGTTACTCACCATTGCACCACATGAGTCCAAAGCTATTGAGCCCACTGGATTTTCCTGGGAAAATAAAGTATCATAAAGGATAATGAAAGAATGATGATGTAAACAAAAATGGTGAACGGAGGCGGTAGAAATGGTACCAATACGGGCTATGGTTGCAAGGTATATCGCAGTGGTGATGTTGGATAGAAAAACAACCAGATAGCCATAGGAGTCAAATGATAGGTCCCGGGATCCCGCAATAAAAGCACCCAGCACTATCAATCCCACACTGGAAAAACATTAATTATTCAGTTGTTAAAGGAAGGGATGTAAACATATCACTTCAAGCACTTCTTTGTTAGTATGGTAAAGAGTTCCAAGTAAGAATGTGCAGAAGAAAAAGGAATGCAAGTATAATAACTCTGTAAATCATCATTTTGCAGCCATCAATGTAATAACATAACTTCCTTAGCCATTACACGTATATTTTAGAATCGTCTATTAACATGCCACTCTGTAGTGAAAACTACGCTCATCTGTGGAAAAGATTGATTCTTAGGGAGACTGAGCTCGTCACGGCATAATCGCATTCATCCTTATATGGTGGACCCCGCATGAATCTCATCACATGGATGGTTGCAATGGATTCCAATTTTTGGTATAATCACAATCGTCCGTATATGGTGGACCCTTGGGGATCCCATCACATGGATGGTAGAGATAAGACCGAACTTCAAGTTTCAGAATCTCCTAAGAATGACCCTATGGAATTTATTAGTAAAACAACAGGGATGCTTACCTTCCAAGAATAGGACGTGTATACCTCTGTCTCACGAGGATGTATTCAACTATCATTGTAAATACCACCGTTGTTCTCCTCAAAGTCGTATACATAGGTACATTAACACCACGAACAGACTCCATAGTGGCTAGCTTTCAGGGGAACCAAGAGAATTTGAGGATACTTTTTATGATGAAAAAAATTCTAGTTAGGTCATGACAAAGCTAAATAAATGAGTGGCAAAAATTATTACCATGTAAAGCAAATAGGTTAGAGCAAGAGGGGAAGTGTCGATTAATGTCTTTAATGGCACTAATGTTTTCGAAGTATCAGTGGCGGCTTCATTGGCATGGAAAGAAATGAGCTTTGCGCTTCGTAGTGCATAAAGAAAACAACATGAACATACCATCTGCAGAAGATATAATCAATAGGAATAATGAAATATGGGAGATCTCATGCAATGCAACAACTATGCAATCAAAGTAGAAGCACAATAACAACTATATTAGTTGATTTTCAGCAAGTGAAACTGAATTTCATCTCAAAAGGAACCAGAGCAAAATCAAACCGAAACCAGCGGTAACTCAATTATCACAGCATTTGTTATACCTGACAAAGTGTGATGACATTGGCACATGGAAAGCTGTATGAAGAAAGAGCTGCTTTATTGAACAATACCAAGAGCACTGCAAAAAATAAAACTCAGCTCATGTTTTAAGTAAATGCAGGCGAAAAAGATTGAAGAATTGAGACGATCGTCCCAATAAAACACTTAATGTAGCACAAGTAGAACGTCGGACTAAATAGCTTGAGCTCGGAAGCTAATGTCAAACAAAGTAACTTCTATTTAACCTGAGATAATTATTAGTTCTATTTAATACTCCACGGATAAAACCGGCTCAGAATTACCATGATTAGCTCACAAATTAAACTCTCAATACATAAATATCCTGGTCAAGACTATATCATGTCGAAAACATTAGTAGAATCCAACGCCAGATAACAAATAAACTTTCTACTTATATCATCCTCCAGCACATCTAAAGCAAAACTTCAATTTCTTATTAGAGCTAAATATATTTCATTTATTACCCGTAGATCCTGCTACAGTTATGCTTATATTAAACACACACATAATTTCAACAATTACACCCAATTTCAATAAATACACACACTTTCAACGAATACACATAATTTCAACGAATACACACATAATTTCAACGAATACACACACAATTAAATTCTGGATCAAACTAATCTCGAACTAAAACACACACACACCAAATATACAAATTGCGGTAAAAATAAAATGAAAAATGGAAGAGAAAATTACCAGCACAACTCATATAAGAGATTGCAGCATACGCGCCGCGCTTAGACATGGCTGAGCCTTTGAAGAGCTTCTCTTCGACTCTCGGCGGAGGATCGGCCGCCGCCATTGGTAGAATCGAACTGCTCTTCGAAGTCGTCGCCATCGATAATTGTTCGCTTCTTCAATTTCGATTGAATTAGCAAAATTAATCTAAACAGTTGTGAAGATTTTAGGTTTACTACCAGATGATGATATATACGTATACATATTATTATGTTCAACCAACCGCAAGTCTTTGAAAGAGGATTTATTCTGGTTTGCAAAAGAAGATTTAATTAATTAATTAATAGTAATTGAATCATAGTTTTATTCAAAATAAAACAAAATGCGAAATTCTATTAGTGGGCTTGGGTTGAAGTTGAACCAAGGAAACCAACCCAATCTATTAATGGGCTTGGGCCGTGGGCACAATGTCAATTTTTTTCTTTCTCAATAATTAACTAACACTGGCTATATTCTAATCCTATTAATTACCCAAAACCTATTGGTCTAATAATATTCACCTCTCACTTTATATAAGAAGTATTGAGTCTGAATCCTGACACAATTTGTGGCTCTCCTTTCTTTAAGGAGGTAAATAGAATCTTTGTAGCCCAGGTTTCTGACTATCAACCCGGGTCTACCGGACTATATATTTAGGTATTCTCATTCGTCTTGAATTAAAAAAATAATCTTATTATTTAATTAATTAAAACAGCAGATATAATATTTAGGAATTGAAATCCATATAATAAAAAGAGCAAAATTCATTTTGCCCCCTCTAATATAGATACATCATCAGATACCCTCTACCCTTAAAACCTTTAAACACGCCATTTTGCTTCATAAAAATACATCAAACACGCCCCTAGACACGTTGATAGACAAAAGTACCTTTGATTTATGTAAAAGCATAAATTTATTTATCACCCATCTATAATAATAGGGGTGTTCATAAATCGACCGAACCGACCGAGAACCGAAATTTCGGTCCGGACCGAAAACCGAACCGAAAATTTCGGTTCGGTTTTCGGTTTTTTTTTTTGCAATTTTCGGTTTTTCGGTTCGGTTTTCGGTCCGGACCGGTCGGTTCGGTCGGTTAACCGAAAACCGAACTTTTTTTTTTATTTATTTTTTATTTATTTTTTATTTTTTTATATAGTATAATATAGACCAAAAAATTATAAAAAATGTGTTTCCTAATGACAACTTATAGGAAAATAAAGAAAATGAATTAAAATTAGTCATAATTAAATTTCAATTATTTATTTATATCTAATTTATTTATATATTTATACCGAAAAATCGAATCGAACCGGTTCACTTTTTAATTTCATTATGTCAATTTTAGTTGGCCGAGCTAAACATAATTATAAACATATAAATGTATGCATTCCAAAGAAAACGTGAACAACGGCAAAAAAAAAATAAAAAATTTTTTTTTTTTTTATTTTTCGGTTTTAACCGAACCGAAAAAAAACCGACCGAACCGGTCGGTTTTTTAACCGAACCGAACCGACACTGTTCGGTTCGGTTTTCGGTTCGAAATTTCGGAAAATCGAAATTTCGGTTAACCGAAATTTCGGTTCGGTTCGGTTAAAAAACCGACCGATGAACACCCCTATATAATAATCTATTAGGAATGTGCTGACGATGCCAACGGGGAGTTAGAATCTAAGGCACTAGTTTGTTTTGTACAACCTATTAATAATATAAAGGTAATAATATGTTGTTCATATAATTCTTAATGGCATCTAAAAGTCTTAAATGAACAACTAGTCCATGTGTGTCAAGGCAAGCCTTCGCACTCCTTATAGTAGTTAAGGGGATGGACACTGGAATGGTTTGATACTTGATTACTTAAATGGTTCGTAAGTCGGAGAATCTCAATTGGGCATTGAGATTCGTGTGGACTTGTATGACACATGCTTTGACAAGGAGTGTCAGTCGAATACTATGGGATAGTGGGAGTTTGTGTCATTATACATTGATGGGATTAGTATATTCGAACACGACTCGTAGTAATCCGATCGCATGAGTTTTTACTCAGTGACTGTCAATGATTGGATTGCTGATTATGATGATATGCGTGAGCCTTAGACCTAAGGAGTAATGGTCACAGTGTCCTTGTGATGTTGGTGTTAGAATAGCGCCCTACGAGCAAATCCTAGATAAACTTTTTTTATCTATTCTTGTAATAAACAATTTCATTTTACATTATATTAATGAAAAGCATTCATTCATCTTACATTTATATTATTATAACTGTATGATGAAGTCCCTAGAATTCACACATAGCTATGAGACTTGATATCTCATTGGATGAATATCATAAAACAAGTCTTTAAGGTTATGATTTCTAAATACCGTCCAAGTCATAGAATTATCAAGATGGGACATTGATAACTCGGATAAACTTGCACCCATGATGCACACTCTTAATTAGAGAATGTCTCATTTTATAGACATTAGTATAGTTGACACAAATGCATATACGGGGGTGCTTGTTGAGAACAGGTTCACTGATTACTCTGACTGAAACTTCTTAAATTGGAATTATTTCTATATATGTCGAATTAGGAGTTTCTTAATCACGTTAGTGCAAGATTAATTTTTTAACTTAAGTCATCACAGTAATCTTGTATATTGACTCACTGCACTTTGACTCAAGTGTTAGTTCTTTTACAAGGACACATATGGACTGGTGATTGGATGTAGTGACTCGTATATGAAGGTTGGTATTGACAACAAATGATCCATCACTTGTCTAGATGAACAAGTGAATTTTCTATAATATTCAAAATGGTTTGACTAAGTTAGTCCTTGGCCAAGACAAGTAAATAATTAATTAAGAAATGAGTTTCTTGAATTAATTAATCACTAGTCAAACACATTTGAAATTTAAAATTGAATTTACAAGGATCTCGACCAATAAGATTTCTCGATCCTTAATTCAATTGAAAAATTAGTTGATGGAAGAATCTCACTTGTATGGAATGCGCGATTGGAAAGGTTCACTTTGAATCACCTACATCTAGGTTTTCAAAATAAGTAGCTAGAAACTTTTCTTTGATTTAATTAAATATAAGATGGTTAATTAAAAGTTTTTAATTAATCGAGACAATTTAATTGTCCAAATTAAATCATAAAAGTTATGAACTCATTACTAGTATGTTGGTGAACCTAAAGGGTCACACACAATACTCAGACAGATCCATTTCTTAGCTAAGGAAATTTAATTCAAAGGAGTTGAGTTAATATATTAATTAATGAAGACTTTTTATTCATTCAATAATTGGATGAATCTTTAATTAAGTCCAAAAGATGTTTGGTAAAAGTGTAGAAAGCATTTAATTAATTGGGTAAGCCCAAATTAATTGGAAGAGACTTTTAATTAATTTAGTATGGTGGATTAATTATTAAAAGACTTATTTTATAGCCTTTGTCGAAAATTTGGTGGAAGAAAAATAATTAAAGGAGTTTAATTAATTTTTTTCTAGAAGGAAAATAGATTTCTTGGAGAGAAAGAATTCCTTTTAAAGATAGGAATAGGATTCCTATTAGATAAGGATAAGGTTTCTAATAAGAGGAATCTACTTGTATGAGGAAACTAATTAAAGTAGAAGAGTTCTATTTAGAAAATAATTAGTCTTCTACTCCTACAAGAATTGCAAGAACTTAGTCCTATATATATGACTAGTATGGAACGAAAATATGATGATAACTTTTGAAGCCAAAATTTTTGTTCCTCTTGCATAGAAAATCATTTCTCTCTCTCATTCATATAGTTTTCTTGAGTTCTTGATTATTCATCAAGATTTTGAACTCAAGAATTCTTCCAAATTACTTAGAGAAGTAATTATTTGCTTTCACCTTAATCTCATACAATATTCCTTAGAGTTAGAATAAACGTTTATAGATCAACCTAGCTAAAGATTCTAAATGAGTGGGTATCCGGGGTGTTGATCAACTTTAGAGGAGAAACATTTGGGTTTCTGAAGCGAATCAAGAATCCGGGCAAGGGTGAATTTTGGTGGAAGAATTCAAAGTCTTCATCAAAGAAAAGATCAAATCGGTTGATTCAAGGAACGAGGAGCAAACTAGGGAGCTTACGTTAAGGAAGAAGAAACTCTTCGATTTTTGCGAAAAATCGAATAAGGTAAGATCTTCTTTATTTAAGTTTTAAATAACTAGTGTAGAGATGAGCAAGCTTATGATACGTGATAAGCCCGTAGGATTAATAAAATCGCATGTTTAAATCCTAAAAACTAAAATTTTAATTTTTCGCTGTATGTAGTCGAGCTACATGTATATTTCCCAACAGTTGGATTCTGTCATCAGAGTAGTTAGGCCTAATTCACCCGTTGGTGGGGCAGACCTCGAAGTGCGTTCCAATGGGCAAGTAGCATGTGAGGTGATTGCCAAGAGGGAATTCACTGTCTCGAAAGTAAACGATAAGTATCTTATGCGATCATAGGTAAATGAGATTAGAAGTCTCTGGCCAGAGCTGATAAACTAACTCGTGTTTGACACGGAGGATGGTTTGATAATCTCATCTTACTATGATTCTTAGCATAACATCGAGTTTTGTGAGTTTGACATATTTCATGACTTTCACTCGATCGGGATACGTCAGTGAAGGGCTTATACTCATACGATATTCATAATCTAGAAATTCGTAATGACATAGTCATTTCGTACTCGGTTGGGCTACAATGTGGGACCACGGTGCTGGTTAGGTGTCACCCACATTCTTTGGTATCCTCTCATTACCAATTGAGATGAATTTAGAGAGTCGCGCTATAAAGGAATAGACGGAAAAATCGAGTCTTGTATTTGGAGGGCGTTTTGGTAATTTGTTCTTGGAAAGGGCGAATTAATTAATTGGACTAATTAGTTTAATTAGTTGTTTAATAGGATTAAATATTGATATTTAAATTAATTATGTTGACATAGTCAACTAAGAATATTAATTAATTAATTAATTAGAATATTAATTTAATCTATGTGTATATTTAATTAAATTAATATTAGATGATTAAATTATATGGACTAAGTTGACTGGGTCAACTTAGCCCAACTAAAGTCCAAAAGCCCATAGTGGGTGTGTGACTTGGGCTTAAGTTGGAGGATTTATTTAATCCTCCAACACAAACTCCAAAGTCAATTATTTCAGAACACAATTCACATAACGTGAAATCCTCCACTAGAAAATACAAGACGGAACAGTCCTCTCTCTCTCTCTCGCTAGCCACTTATGGAGATTGGAGATGGAAATTTCCCAGAGTCAATTCCTGCGTGATGATCTAGAGACGGTACATTTGAACCGTTGGAAATTAATGAAGATTCGCGAGGATTAAAGATTGAATACGCAAAAGGTAAGTTTTCGTATTCATCTTTTTCATGTTTAAATCAACAAAAAACCACAAATTGATCTTAGTTTGGGAATTCGTATCTGTTTTTATATTTCGCTGCGCATGTCGACAGGATTCCCAACATAATCTATTGCACTTTGCCCCCTTATGATTATATTTCAGTATAATTTGACTCCAAAATTGATTAAATGCTTAATTTATTGAATAAATTAATCTTCAATATATATGAAATAAACAGTAAAATATGATTATATTATTATGAATAAGTGACACGAAAAATCCTTACGTGTATTAAACAACAAGTGGACTGGTCGTGTGTAGTAATAAAGTGGACAATAAAGTCCGGGTTGTCGAACCTCAAAGACTTGTATTTTAGTTTATGATTTTAAAGCAATTGAAGAACTTAAACTAAAACAAGAATTAACTAAAATATTACGGAAGTAAGATATAAGAAACAAAATGTCGAAATCAAGATAGCTATGGAAGAGAGCAACTAAGACACATGTGTTGGCATAAATTAATCAATTTTCATTACAAACATGTTCTCATATTATTAGACTAATGTTGCGTTGGTGGAAAAAACCTTAAATAATTACTACCCGATGTCTCGGCTGTAATAATCCTATAATTAATTGATGGTTCTCTAGATATGTCTATCCGAGAATCTAACCAACAATCATGCATTCAAGTTCTAGAATTTCCCCGAATTAATCCGGCTAACTGCACCCGGGAATCTCTACCTATCTCTAGAGGCAATTCCCTATTTTTTACGGATTATGTGATGATCATCTTTGCACCTTAAATTACCTTCTCTCGAACGAATAATTTAAGCAATAAATCATGCATATGGTAGCTAAGCATATGATGCATTCAAACAAGATCAAGACACAAAGCAACAATAGAATTAATATGAAAAACGCAATTTATATCTCAATTATCATAATTAAGCCTCAACATGGCCTTAGTTCGAAGAATCTATTTCATCATAAAAGATAAAAGATAGGAACTTAAATTAAGATTCATATTCATAGACAAAAACAAATCTAAATCTAAGAAACTCCCTCGTATTTTTGATGGTTGAACTTCGATCTTCATCTCTTCCATGCTTCTTGATTTCTTCACCTTCAAAGGTTCTTGATAATCTTCATAACTAATCTAAGGATGATGAAGATGATGATAGGATGTGTTTAGGCTCCCCCAATGGGGAATGTGTTTTCAAGTGTGTTTTTAGGATGGCCTCCAATCATCCTTTTATAGCAAAAAAAATCCACCAACCAAGAACATGTGCTTCCATTCTCTTTTCTTTCCACCTACCATTCTCTTATTTTCCACCTACCAAGAATTTCCACCTACCAAGAATTTGAGCTACCATTCTCTTGTTGTCCACCTACCAAGAACATGAGCTGCCACTTTCGTATTTTCCAGCGCAGAGATAGTGTTTTGTTCATACACTTCTCCAAAGACCTCCGAATTGGATGATTCAAGTCCCCATGTAAAGATAAGACATAGATCTAAAACTTTGTAGAAGGACACTTCATCCAATTCTGTCTCTAAAAATATCAAAATGGTGTTCCAACGTGGAGGTTGTTTCTGATTTGGCGCCCAGGTGTGCGGAAATGGTACTAAAACATGATTTTGGCTAACTCCAGCTTATTTCTTGCTTGTTTGGTCGTGGATGT
Source organism: Buddleja alternifolia (assembly GCA_019426215.1). NCBI lineage: Eukaryota > Viridiplantae > Streptophyta > Magnoliopsida > Lamiales > Scrophulariaceae > Buddleja > Buddleja alternifolia. Next base: position 620,082 of record CM033394.1, read on the forward strand.
GTGAAACATCTTGGCGTAAACTTGTTTTATACATCATTTTTCCACCCTTTCTTCGATTGTATCCACTTACGACTTGAAATCACTTAATGCACGAATTAAACGCACAAGTGACAAAATCAAGCGATAAATGAACCTAAAACATAAACGCAAAGGGGCTTAAAAACACGTAAAAATGACTCCTATCAATAAGACATATTAAACTTAAAAAAGTCTCACATAAATGTTTATGATCGCTATTAATACAATATTTTCTTCTATATGAGCTAATACTTTTATTTTATTTTAAATAACTAGATAATCCATGTTATTTTTAAGTATTATATTACTTATTAAGATAAAGTGATAAACCTATTCATATCATCCTTTTATTATATAACATGTAAATGCTTCTTCTTTTTGACTGTTTCTTTAATTGGTATATCTAATACTATTATATGAATTATAAGACGTGCATACATAGTTCAAGATATGTTAAATAAAATATTAATATTTAATTATTTACTTTTATGAAAATACAAAAAGCATAAAATAACAAGAATGTTTTCTAATATCTATTAATGCAACTAAATCATCGAAATCGAAAGAAAAAAAGAAGAGTAAATTTATTCAATTCTTTCTAAAAGAAAAAGATATAATAAATTTGTTATATAAATTTACATGAAATAATTTAAAACTTATTCTTTTTTATTTCTATATTAGCAATCTTATCTTTTTATTTATTTATTTTATTTATAATTAATCCAAGGATATTGTGTATTTAATATAATTATCTATAAATAAAATTTGAGATCAAATTAATTAAAATTTAATCATAGAGGGGGCAAAGTACTAGATAGATTGTATTAGATGGGTCTAAGTGACTTTATCATTTAAAATCAAGAATATTTTTGTCTATCAATGTGTTTAAAGGAGGTGTTTGATATATTTTAATGTAGTAAAAGGGAGTGCTTGAAGATTTTATTTAGGGTAGTGATAAACCAAAATATGGTATTTAGCCCCAGAATGAAATGTTATAGCATGTGAGGCCCAACACAAACCCAGAAACCTGCCCATAATGGAAGATCCGCGTGTTTTTAAGTGATCCGGGTTGGGTCGGGTCGTCGACTAGATACGAGTCAAGATCCTGACCGTTCATAGGCACCACGTGGCATCATCGATGTGACCCACTTATCGCTGTCAGATCTATACAACACTTGCATCTATAAATACCTCATCTCAACACATATTGAGGGCTCCAATCTCCATTCTCAAATCTCCTGAATTAGCCTCGTATCCAATGATACATTAACTATAAACTCGAAGTACGATCCCAAAATACAAATGAGGGCTACATTGCCTCTACACATCATACGACCCTAAGGCTCTACACATCATACGACCCTCAACCCATCAATAAAATCAAAACCTTTGAACTACGTTAGACTTGATCTTCCAAGGAGGTACATAGGCAGCTTGGTCTAGTGCCCAAGTGCAGTCCCAACATCTTGTCACCACATTCATGTGTCATGCGAAATAGCCCAGACTGAGTCAGATCGATCTCCCAAAATCGACCTAAATCAGGTAGAGGAAAGTATTTAATGGCGTGTCTATAGTAGAGGGGGCAAAATTCATAAAAAAGTAAATAACTAGTTTTGAGGTATTATAGACATGAGGTGCTTAAAGCCACACAATCTTTTGTTATTAAAGGTAACCCTGCTTAGGATCCTAATATATATTTATTTATTATTAAATACAGTGAGTGATCTTAAAAGAAATTTTAGACAGTAAAATCCGTTATAATCACGGTCATTCGTGTATCATAAATTTCATGATAATCCATCACATAGATATTATTGTGATTGCTCAGCATTTCGAATTTTTTAAGTTCTTAAAAATGACAAAGATTACATAATGTATTAATGTGGATCCCATTATTTATAGATAGTGGTAACTATTTCTCGATTTTATTTTTTTTTTGAGAAAAATCGGTCTTATATATCATTTAATCAAAAGTTTACAATGCCTGAAACAATACAATTCATATCGACTCAAACGATGTAGTAAGAACATCTGAAACACTAACTATCAAGTTCATGAAGATATCAAATCTTAAGAACTCACAACCGAACACAAGAAAATTCTTGTGCAACTCCTATTCAAGGAGAGACGAAACTCTCATTCGAGAGATAAAGCAAACTCTCATTCGAGAGATAAAATAAAATACTAAATAAAATATCTAAAATGCAAAATAAAAATTTATGTATCACTCGTCTTTCTCATCAGATCTGTCTCGTTAGATCCATAGCCGTCTCGTCAGATTTGAAGATGTGATGTACAAGTTGCAAAAGGGTGCTCCAACCCAATCCGCCGACGATATTGATGGTAATAGTGGTGAAGAAGACAACTGTTTCACCAACCCATCGTCGACGGAGGAAAATAGAAGAAAAAAGAAAGCTAAACTTTAGAGAGAAATGGGGAGAAAGAGGAGTTTTTGCACCGGTAACAATTCACTTGGCTGCATACTATTTCTCGATTTCAAGCCCTGCAAACTTCCAGGAATGCTAGAAAACAGAATAAAGAAAAGGGATAATAGCAGACACCCCCCTCAGTTATGGGGTGATGTGCACTTTGGCCCCTAACTTATTGAAATGTGCACTTTGCCTCCTCACTTATCATAAAATGGTATTCTAGCGCACATTTTATGATAAGTGAGGGGGCAATGTGTTCATTTCAATAAGTATGCACATTTTATGATAAGTGAGGGGGCAAAGTGCACATTTCAATAAGTTAGGGGGCAAAGTGCACATCACCCCATAACTGAGAGGGGTGTCTGCCATTATCCCTAAAGAAAAATGTAATCAAGATCGACACGTAGCTTAAATCATATTTGATTTTTTTAACTAAAACATATCATAATGTACATTGGGTCCGTTTAGTGGTGGAAAACGAATTAACCAATCTACTTTATAATAAGCTCGAGATTAATTGTTAGAATCTCGTATATATCGTATGAGCTCAATTCATTAACATGATAGATCAAGCGCTAGAATACCATTTCTTGTTCGTTAAATTATGAAGTTTATCTAGAGTTCAACTTGATTAGTACAAAAGAATAAATTATATTCACAAATTGAGCACCCATGATCGACTTGTATTCGATTTGATTAAAATTTAATTAACAATTAAATCAAACAAAAGCACAAAACTTGAAACTCGATAATATTAATCCAAAAAACAAAATCTTGTTCGGCTCTTCGATTCTTTTGCAACCTATCTAGTTCCTCCTCAATCATCTCTACATCTATTATTAAATTCATCAACATTTTTGGTTGGTTATATGAAAGTAACTGAACGGCCAATAATTCAACATATTAAACACCTTTGGTACATGAACCTTTGAATCCAATTGATACACAAATTGATGACTTGATACGTACGTAACGACAACACTCTTACAATGATTATACATCAAGAAACGACATTCTTGACTCTCTTACAACATAAGAAAAAAATCTAAAAACAAAAAAAATCCAAACATTTAAGTATTAATTGTTTCATGTATGCATGAATCTTCTCCATATACTTTCTAATTTTGGAACAGAGTCTAATGAAAGATCAATTCAAGGGATTAAATATTAGGACCGCATTCATGATGTGAGATAGAACATCACCATATATGTTCTTAAAAATCTCAACATATAATGTGCTAAATATTTTCAAAGTTCAACATTTTGGAAGGGTTGTTTGTGTTTCGTTGTTTTCGATCTTTAATTTCTTGGTTTAATATAGTCATTTTTATCAAATTATGAAATCACGAAAGCTCTCCAATATTGAATGAAAATTATATGTCCTAAAATGAAAGTAATTGTATGTGATATTTAAAAATGAATAAAATAATTAATTTAGAAATGTCCTTTTCTTCAATATCTTCAAGCCCCCACAAGTGCCTCAAAGCGAAGACAAACGCGATAGGGTATGCAATCGCTAGGGGCCAAGATTATATATGAACTAATAGAAGTTGGGGTAGAATCTAAATTTGATGTTAAAAAGAGTGAGGAAATTAAAGCTTAAGTAATTATGAGTTAAAATAATATTTTAAACTTGTATTTAGTAGTAAACAAAAGGCAAGTATATATTTTTAAGAGAGTTCTGGATTTAAGATCTCTTGAATAATTGACGGATCACGTCTATCATTTTATGATGGATTCCACGTGGATTGTTTTCGTTTTGGAATTAAGAGTCCGAATTAAGACCTTCAAAGAATATAAAGTCCAAATGCACAATTGAGTCCAAATGCACAATTGAGTACATTTCCTTAAGTATGTACAATTTTTCATATTTAGATCGATTTCATGGGAAATTCTAAAGAATTGTATTTAATTAGGTGAATTCAAGCCAATTGTAATAACGAGTTCATGAGATTCTCATGTATTGATGCACATTAAAAAAAAGTTCAATTACAAGAAAAATAATCACGAAATTAATTGAATTTGGCCGAACAATGCAAAATTTTTCCCTATATCATCATGGTTAGATCTGGAGATCCTGGACACCCACAAATGTCCAAAACAAAATCCTAGAAGCATGCATATATGCCATGCTTGGCTTTAATATATACGAAATTCATTAATATTGCAAAACAAATAAGAGAGCTTTGATTTGATTAATGTAGAGAGCTTTGATTTGATTAATGTGGTCATGACTCATGCATGAGTGCACTATATTTTTTTATAATTTAAAATTTTGTATCATCTTGTATTCTATAATACATTTGCACGATGAATGTACATATTTAATGTCATCTTAATATTTTTAAAAATATTTTACACATTTAACTTGCATACGATATAAGTAAATACGAGATAAAATAAAGGACTCTAAAATTGCGTGATGAGAGACATACATTTTTTAATGAATGAGACATGAGAAGACTAATTGGTTTGGAAAATGCATGCAATATGGCCACTTTCAACACATCGAGTAGGTTCTTATCCTGCAAACTTAATGGATGCATCTTTCATTTAACACTTTCGATTTCTAGGAGGGGACCTCTCTTTATATGTCTATGCAGATAAGAACTAAAAATGCTTTAATTACTTTAGGCCATTGCATTTCAAATTGCTCATGGAGCATATATATATATATATATATATATATATATTTTAAAGAAAAATTCTAGCTCGCTTCCAGTTTGGTTGCACACAAGTAGGATTTTGGTAATAGCATCAATTTTCTTTTTTGGCATTATTTTGTCGACATGAAGATCTACATTGGGGGAGTCTCGGTGGTGTGTTATCCATTTCTTTCCATCTCTTTGGAGGTGAAATTGAAGTTGGTTCGTTTGGATCCTCTTTGGAGGGTGAAATCTTTTTCAGGAGAGCTAGCTCAGTCCTTCTCTTTGTCAGGAACAAGGTTGGGTTGTTCTCCTTCTTTTTTACCTTATTTTATTTTTTGTGCTCATTTTTTGTTCCCCAGTCTAGCTTATTTTTTGTTCGATGTAGTAGTGTCGTGTTTTTTAGTGCAGTTTTGGTTGTAATTGGGAGTTTTCCCAAAGTTTTTATTGTTTAATGAAATGAATTTTATTTTATTTTAAAAAAAGTATATTTTACAATTAAGGTAAATGTACATGTGTCATATGATTGATCATTAATTTTGAGAAATACATTAGGCATCGATCGAACCGAAAGCGAACTACAATTTCCCATAGAGTAGGTATGTAGATTTATTTTTAGAAGTTACAAAGATTTTTAAAATTATTTATATATATTTTGGAATTAAGTAAGTTTAGTTGATTCCTAAAACCCTAATTAAAAGAATTACTCATGGTAAGTACCATTTTTGAAAATTTGACATGCTTTATAACTTATAGTACCTCGTGTTTCACATTTCATGTGTTTCATGAAAAATGTGTAGTAAATTGGCTTTAGCAGGGTTTCGTTTAGGGGAGTTAGTACTCTTTGTTTTGATTTCTCTCTTGCACTGTATATTTGTTTCTCATATATATAAAAGGGAGAAGAGCCCAAAAAATCCCCCACCAGTTTTTGTTAAGAAAAGTACCATTATTGAAATTTAGGAGCTAATCTTATTTAACTAGCTTAAAATTAACCACACGAGTTGGCATATCACCTTAAGCATTAATGTATGATATATAAAACGTAAATTAACCAGTTCAGAGTGATTATTAGAAGCTCTCAACATTCTAAATTATCATAATCAGTCGTATATATGATAGACCCATACAAAAATACCTTCGCAAGCATAATTACAACTGCCCAAGAGCTTCTAAAACGAGGCACTAGTATTGTCTATTGTTTGATATATCTAAACTTTCTTCTCCTTGATTATAAATTATTTAGAACCAACTTTTTTTCGATTACATTTTTTCAAGTATTCATGCCCAGATTAAATCCCTTTGAGGTACCGTTGGACCTCTACGTAATGAATTTATTTGCAATTGTTTCGAAAATAAAAACAAATTAGAATAAGGAGGGATTTCGAGTAGACGATCCCTGCCTCGCGATAATCTCAACTTAGAATTATCTATCGACCCCTACCTAAATAGGCTACCGGTGGTCCTACGTCTTAAACGAAAAGTTGATTAAATGTATTCGAACTTCTCTTCATCTTCTTCGAGTGGACCGCAATGATTGAAAACTCAAGTCAAGTGTACAAATCATCTCTCCGATACTTAAATCTGGATAAAAAGACAATTTATACCTCCGTGAAAGTCTTCAATTTGAAGAATACAGGCAGCGTTCGATACGCTATTTGGTGATTTCAGCCTTTAATTAAATGCTGATTATTGTGTTCGAATGCAAAATATAAACATATCTCAACAGCCCAAAAAGATATACTGAAATTCAAGCAATTAATTAACATTTAAAAGCTTAAATATATATATATATATATATATATCCATGGATTTTTCGATCGTGAAGATTACAAGCAAATGCAGATACAATGCCTTGGAGGCAAATTTCATTGAATCTAATACTAAATTACATTACGGCTACTCCTAAATTACGCTAAGAGTTACTCCTACATTACGCTATGAACTACTCCTAAGGCCAGGGCTAATTCTAAGAGAAATAAAATGTAGAAGTTTTTCTTCTGATGATCTTGTGATGTTGTCTTCCCTTCTCCGCGGCTCGTATATATATGGGTCTTTGAGGAACCCACGTTCCTTTTCTTCGGAAACCGCCTTCAACCTTCTTCAACTGCTCTTTCAAATAATTTCAAATTAGCACGCCTCTGCAGATGATTGGAAATTAGGTTCATTATGGACCTAATTTCTTTCTTTTCAAATGCCTACAATTCGTGCTATTTGGGCCTTGTAATTTCGACAGCCCAAATTATTTATAGTGTAAGCAGCAATACAAGGGTTCGAACCCGAGACCAGAATCAACTTTTGACTCGTTGTGAAAATAACAACTCAATAGTGCAGCATGGGAGGAAGATAAGTAGGGGACCTTACTCCTCAATTATCATCCGACCACTAGAATTAATTCCAACCAGTTCAACTCTGGTAACAACTCAAACTTCCAGCTATACACAGTAACATACATATATTCCAATGATTCACTTCAATATTTTATTACAGTTAAATTTATGATGTCTTCATCTTACAAGTGAAGTTCAGAAACAAGGGTTCCACCACACGTGCAATCCACCTGGTATTGATTCGACTACTGTTCCACGTATACGAAGTACTTTGAAAGTATTGTCTGTACTTATTCTGTATGTATATGTGTATGTATAGATTGAGCCCCCAACAATGGAGGAACTGGGACTTGCATGTCTTGCCGCCATGCAGCGCCACCACGTGAACTTCACAAGGGCAACCTTTGAATTTATTGAACAGTCACTGTTTTCTTTTTCCCAAGAATATATATACATATATATGCACTAAATACTTTGTATTTTCTTTTCTAATTTTGTGGGACGTGAATTTGTCTATTTTTTTGGAATTCATTGAAGTATTCAATGAATTCATCTCAAGATTAATGGCCTAAACATGTTGGGGTCCTTATACCGACACTTTATTGCTTTCTTTGTGGATCCTTTTAATTTATTTGGCTGAACTATATATGAAACTTTTTTGTATTATTTTAATTTGTGTTTTCTTGTAGTGGTTATTTAGTTTGTCGCAATAAATACATGGGAACAAAAAAAAAAAAAAAAACCTAGCTATTATATATGTGAAACCAAAACTCAAACAATTGAAACAAACATTCTATGGCTATGTTTGGTTATGTTTTGGGATGGTATTTTGGTGAGAATTATTGGTGAGAAATTTATGGGGATACGTGCATGTTTGATGAGATTGTGTTTGGTTTTATTTTGGGAGTTGGTTTTTTGGTGTGTTTTTTTGGTGAAATAATGTTTGGTTTTGTTTCCAGAGGGAACAAAAGTTACTGTAGTAGTCAAATCATGAAATTTTTGTCTAATGGAGAAGAGAGAGAAGAGAGAGAGCACATAGAGAGGAGTGTAGGGACAAAGTAGGTGTAGAAAAATAGAAAATAATTATTATGTTTTTTTTTGACAAAAAAAGTAGTATTTTTTACCAAATATTGTGTGAGCCAAATATTGATTGGTGGGAATTTTGGACCAAACATCAGTTGAAAACATAACCAAACATACCCATAATTTTGGTATATATAAATACCCCTTGCAAGTGCGTTAATCGTTATGTAATAAATGGATGCAATACTTATTGTTTTAGGAGCAATGTTATGTATAAAGCAATTTTTTTATTTTTATTTTACACAACTAAATTAAATATGTTAGGAAATAAGTGCAATTAATTAATTTCGATAAATTTATGAGTAAATACTTTTCAAATCAAGAGATAGAGAGATACGGTAACAAAATCGTCGGTGACGTATAACTTATTCTTTTTATGACAAAACTTTTTTATAAAGTTATCATGATTTACATTTCCACAATTAGTTACAACTATTTAGTTACTTCATCTTTCTGTATATAGTTTGAATCTTTTACGTACTATTTAAATATGGCATTTTATCTCAACCTCTTATATACTCTTATATATGTCATATGTACAAAATATTTCCTTATATTATATGATCGACTTATATTATATATTTTTGACATGTAAAATGGTCAATTTGCCCTCTCTTATTTTTTAAACCACATGGTGTACCCACCCGGCAAAGATCGGAGGTGCGATAACTCATATCCGAGGAGTGATCAGTGATATCAATTACGATCATCTCTTGCAAATAGTGTTGCATCTCCTATTGTATTTGCTTTCATTTATGACAAGTGTATAAAATTCAAATTCATTATTTGTTAATTAAGAAAAATATTTATATACTTGTCATACATGAAAATAAATGCAATAAAAAATGCAACGCTATTTTGCAATAGAGAATCTCGTGTGCATCACCATATATGACCCTTACAATGACGTTTTTGGTTATAAGTAAGAAGTACGAAACATATATACCAAACGTATATATATGTATCTAATATTGCTGTTGTTGCTTTGTCTAGGGTCATTCCCCCCACCTCACATCTTGTCATTCTCTCCCAAATCATTGTAATTGTAAAATCGTTAAAACTAATTTATTAAGATAATAAATCCGACAAAAAGAATCGTGTTAGTCTAATCAAGATCAAATCAAGAGCATGCTAGAGTTACGATATCATTATAATCAAGAAGATTATAATTCGGATTACGTCGACATGATGTTCCAGCTTGGCTCATGAGTTGTCGACACGTTACACACGTTGTTGATAACTTAATTAATTAATTAAACTTGTAAGAATGCAATTACGCATAATCACTGTTATTTTCACGAAATTTACCGCCTTAAGAAAAAGAGTGTTCAAAAGAATATGAAAAATCATCATTAGGATAAAGATTTTTTTTTGCTAATGGAAACGTGTTAAGATTTAATTGTAGTTAATCAATAAAGCGTTCTAAATTAAAGATGTTGGGTTATAATAAAAAGCATCATAGTTAATAGCTTTATCACTTTGTCAAAATTAAGGTAAAGATCACATTAAAGTTGGCTTCATTTTAAGAGACATGCTAAAATCCACGTTCACACGTTAAGCTTGAATTTTCGGAAGTTAATGTGAATCTGAAAATTCTAGCCCGAGTCTGAAGTGGTCGAATTTAGATATTGTAATGTACATGGCGATTAACTAATACTGTGGTAAATATGATAACCTGGTTTGGTAGATTATACTCAAATAGTTCGATCAAATTGGATTTGAGCTACAAGTTTCCCTTTGAAAAAATATTATTTTGATTGTAGATGTTGCTACATTGACCGGGTTTGCTGCTAGAATGTGATTAATGCACACATATACAGATGAAATTAAAATCAAATTATTCGATACCCAGTTCGAGATGAATTGTAAAAGTTAGTCTGAGATCAATTCGTTTAACATAGCAAACAAGGATAGTCGACCAGGGTGGCGTGACCGTCATCGATCAAAAATGTTTAACCTAGACACCCACACATCGTGTCAGACTATATAAACACCTAACTTAACCATTTCTGAAATATATTGTTTATTGTTCAATTCTTCATATTCAACGTCTATTTGAGCTCAACCCCATTTAATTTTTTGACCTAATCACCTAATCACCAGAGGATTATTGCCAGGTCTACCCAACTATTCCTTAACGTATTTCTCTCAGAGATTTCAGTTAGTTCACAAATCCTTATGAGCTCATAGCCGACCGTAACTCAATCTGATCGTGACCGACCCTACAAATTAAACTCAAATCACTAGTAAAGTTTTCAAATTAAATTTAACTTGAAATTATTATGTCACTCGTGCATCTCGATCATATTTTCAGTCAAAATTTAACACCGCATTGTAGTAAATTTCGTGTGTATAACTAGGTTTGGGACAGAGAGACAAAGAGGGAGGGGCTATATAAAAACAGTCCAAGATAAAAGAGGCAAACCGGTCCTCATTATACGTTACCACACATTTTTCTCTGCTGTCCGCATCATTGCCCCTCTTTTGGCCGACCTAACTTCAATGCTGCCCCTCCCATTTTTCTCATTCCAACCCGACAATTTTTTCTCTACCTTTTCCTTTTCTTCCACTCTTTATTAAATTCTCCCACTTCGTATTTGAACTCAAACATTTATACCTCTATATTATAGGTTAACAGTGATCGAGTTTATAATATTTGATCCAATGAGAAGTATGATTTATTTGCTTTTCTGATGACGGGGCTATATTATAGCTATAAACGAGTCGAGTCGAGCTATATAAAATATTCTTACACTTGTTTGAACTATCAATGAGAGTTAAAAATTGTGTTTAATGACCGGTTGAGCTTGATTTGATAGTTAATCAAACCCGAGCAATTTAAATGGAATCGAACATGAATCGAGCTCAAATAGTTTGTTATTTTTACACATATTTGTATCTTTTTAACTAATCAAGTCAAACTCGAGCCCATATATTTTCAAATCTTATCGAACAGAAAAATGTGCTCAAACTTATTAGTTATCATGTATCAAACGAGCTTTTAACAATCAATCTCGAATTAAATCTCGGACTAGTTTGATTTATTTATCAGTTCTCGCTAGTTAGGCCACCGTGATTTAATTAGTTGGACGTACTATATTTTCTGACGAGCTTTGATGATTTATCTAACAATTAAGTTCTCTTTATTAGAGTAGCTGATACGAGTTAATTAATTAGACGACTTAGCTTTTTATTCACCCAAAAAAGAAAAAAGAAAAAAAACACTCCTATGAAAGTATATCTATAAATATCTATATAAACAACACTAGACAAACTTCAAACACAAGCTACATACATAATTCACTTTAAAGCCCCATCTCTTGCTTATATATATTAATAATATATACAGTAGTGTTTTATATCATTCTTTTATAATATATATATACAATGGAACTTGAACTTGGCCTTGCTCTTCCAAACCACTCTCCAATGGCGATGAAAGGTTTGGACTTGAATTGCAGTTATAGTAATAATGGAATGGAAATAGAAAAAAATAAGGGCTATCAGAAGCCTGCAGATTGCTTTCTTGATGAAGTTGAAAGCAAGGATTTGAGTTTGCTGTTATGGAGTGGACAGCCAAACAAGGAAGAAGATGGACCACCAGAGAAATGGAGAAAATTTCACCTAAACGATGAGTAAGCTTCCTTGATTAGCTATGTTTTTTATGCATTGTTTGGCAGATAGGTAAATCATAGTTTTCAGAGAAAATGGATTTTGTATGATGAATGCTATTAATTAATTAATGTCATTTTCAAAACTATAATTTGATAATATTTATGTAAGTTTTTTTTTTTGGGCTTTAAACTTATAAGTAATATATATCGTGTACATTTGAAAATTCAATTTATTATGATTTAAAATGAGAATTTTATATTTAATTTACTTGACTAATTTATTGAGTTATTTTGTTGTATATATATATAATTTTGCTATTATAAAGTCTTCAAACTATAGCATATTTTAATGTTGCTTAAGATTAATAAAACCCTTTTTAAATCCAAGTCAAAGGATGTATTTGATTTTGCATTGAGAAGAAAATCAAATCCAAAATCAACAAAATTCATGTATTTCAGATCACAAATGCACGTTCAATTAATGTGTATTTAGAAACGTATTGTATACATTTGTTTTGGAATAAAAATGAGAGACTACTTAATTGTATGCATTAATTCTTGAATTGCTAATTATGATTTATATTATTATGTTTCGACAGGAATATTAATGACGTAGAAGATGAAGAAATAGTGGGGTGGCCACCTCTCAATTCATTTAGGAAAAAGTTGCTCCACCGCCATCACGGTGGTTGGATGGCCAACCACCGCGCGGCGGGGCGTGTCCCCGCCGTTAGAAACTCCATGTATGTGAAGGTGAAGATGGAGGGTGTAGGCATTGGAAGGAAAATTGATCTCAGGATTTATAATTCTTATCAAGCCTTAATAGATACCTTGATCACCATGTTTGATAAATGTAATATCACATTTTCCCACTTGATTAATTAAATTAAATTATTTTATTTTATTCCAATTGGGACAAAGAATATAAATAAGATTCTTGGTTTATTTGTGTGCAGATATTAGAAGTGAGAGAAGAGATGGGGACTATACAATCTTGTACCAAGACAAAGAAGGAGATTGGATGCTTGCAGGAGATGTTCCTTGGGAGTAAGTATACTAATTTAAACAATTTATTGTTTTTTTGTTTGTTTGTTTTGTTTAATTAGTAAGTTATAGATTATTAAAATATTAGAATAAATCATGTGCTACGCACGTAGTCCTAAAATGAGTTATATACATTAAGGACTTGTTTGGTTTCCTTGATTAGCCTGTATAGACTAAATAATCCATGTTTATCTAAAGATTTATTTCAGTGTCAAAAGCCCTGTATTGATGTGAAGCTCGAAAATATATCCTGAATTTTTTGGATAACTTATCATCAACAAAAGGGTGAGATTAAATAATCCCACCCTCATGGTGGTAAACCAAAAAAATTGGTTGACTTTTGTACCCCTTAAAATTTGCTGGCAAAAACAATATTATCCTTTCAACTAATAAAATTCTCATATATTCAACCATTTATTGACTTGATATTATATTCAAAAAATTATATTTACTTTATATTATTTTCCGAAAAGGTTGATTTTATATTATTTACTTAGGAAAATTATTGTTAAGTGAATAGGAAGTTTTTAAATTAATAAAGACAATAATTTGTAATTAATTAGTGAGAATGAATTCCTAAACTTTTCAAATGATTAAAATATCCCATTAAAGGCCTTAAATTGTGATCGTTTTCAATTATTTTAAAAAAATTTAGAGGTATCACACAATTTTTTCCAACTGATATTGAATTTCTTATTCAATGTGATGTGTCAATTTGCTAAGAAATTAGTGACAAAATAAATTATTAAATGGAGAATTTGTCATCATTTGTTAGAAAAGAAAAGAATAGAAGGAGTAACATATATTGATTTTGTATTACAATTAGCCTTCTAATATTTTATATCGTTTAGCAATCCCTTTTCCCTAATTAATTAAAAATTATTGTGTCTTGATAAATTTGAAAGCTTCCTACTCCCTTAACCATAATTTTTTCTATTTACTTTACATTATTTGCAATACTTATTAGTTTATGTAGCATTTCGTTTTCTAGACGAATTATTTGGTTTTGATGTTATATATAACTTTATATTAATTTTCTTATTGTGTCGTTTTTCTCCAAATGGACTAAATTTTTTATCCAACTTGGTAGTGTTTAACATTTCGTTTTTATATATGTTAAACATTACCACTGCTTTGGGAGAAAACTACCTTTTCATCTATACTTTTGACAAACAAGGGTATTTGTGTAATTTTACTTATCAATCTTTAGGTTACATGAACCAAACATTTGATAAAGATAAACTGAATAATTTGTTGGTTCTAATCCAACTTTCAATCCTGCATCACAAACACTTGATTGATCGTGCTCCCTTGATAGTGAACAGTGTAATCCATCATCATCAATTTAATCATTGCAATCTCATCCTTTGAACCAAACAAGTTAAAGGAAAATAATCGAGTGGGGAGCAATAAAAAAACGAAATAAATTATTTAGGAAAAGGGTTTGAGAAATGACTGATTAACAAATAATTCTAGCTCGAACTAAATTCAGTCTTTGATTGGTCATGGTTGCTGATCATGTGACAAGTGCTGTGCAATTGCAATGTGTTTCGTTTGAGTTTGATTGAATTTGAATTTGGGTAGAATTTTATATCCTAATCATCTAAATTTGCATTTGAATAGTAGTTCATTTTGTTATTTATTTTTCTACATCAAGTTTTATCTAATTTTGGATTGCATATTGGATTTGCAGGACATTTGCTGAATCTGTGCAACGTATGGAGATATTAAGAAATGATAATTAAATTGGATACCGATTATTGGCGTATAATTTCTTTTTCTTTTTTTCTTTTTTCTTTTTAAAGTAGATCTTGTTGAAGTTGATTGGAGAAATTGTTGTACTTAATGCCATTAGTGGTGTGCAAAATGAGAATGAAAATATATAATTTGTACCTGCAGTTTATCCTTGTAATTTTTTGTATTTTAATATTAAGTTTTAATAGTCTTTTATAATGCACTTGCTAATATATGGTTTATTTGATCACCCCTTAATTGTGGTGCAATAAAATGAAAAAGAGACAGAATAGTGTGGCTAATGCGTTACTTTTAGGAGCGATTTCATTTGTTTGAAATGGGGCCTAAATAAAATTCATATTATATTAATCATCAAGGCTTATAGTCCCGATGCTCCATTCAAATTCTCTAGTAACCCTTTTTGTACATATACAAAAATGTGAGACACATATATCCAGTAGTTAGAAGGTAGAGATAGAATAGAAGATGTGATATGGAGAAAAAAACTAAATTCTCTAGTGACCCTTTTTGTACATATACAAAAAATGTGAGAAACATATATCCGGTAGTTAGAACGTAGAGATAAAAGATGTGATATGAAGAAAAAAATTAAAAATTCTCTCTCCCCATCATAATGGGAAACAACAAACCTTGGCCGATAATTTTTAACCATGGACCACACAGACCTTATAAAACTTCAAATAAGGAAAGAAAAATCACAACTTATGACAGTTTGGGACTGAATCCAGGACCTCTCACATGAAAGTGGGAGATGATACTATTAGGCTAACAAGCCTTGGATAGAAATAATTAGCGGTGTTCAATCACATCGCTAGACAATCCCCAACCAACCACTCCAACCAAAAACTGTAGAAATAATTAGGGGTGTTCAATCACATCGCTAGACAGTCCCCAACCAACCATCCCAACCCAAAACTGCACCGCAAATGGCAATTTTGTCGCTTTGATGGGTTGGTCTCGGGTTAAGTGTAAAAAACAACTTTTTCGCAATTGGGTTCTATTCTAAATTTCTATAGACCGCAAAAATCGCGCCCAACCGCAATGTATGTATATATATATATATATATATATCATATATACTTATATATTTTGTATTAATTTGTTAATCACCATTATGTAATACTCCTCATTAATTTGAAAATGAAATACGGTTTCTTAGTTTGCTCAAATATATTTGTACTATGTTATAGTAAGTATGCATTAACCAAATATGTCACAAATTTTCAATCTAAAAATTGAAATTAAATTATCTTTGATAAAAAACGATGATATTGAACATAAATATTAATTTTATTGGTGGATATGAAAATTGATTTCTACGCATATGTTAAATTCCACTACATAGTTTATGTTATCTTTTTAATTATCAGCAAAAGTTTTTGTGAATGTTGTATTTATTGTGAAGTTGATTTTGATGTTCAAAAAAAATTATTTTTTTAAACAAATTATCTTTGAGTGAAGTTTGCGATGAGCTTGTCAAAAAAAAAAAAAAAACACATTTTGACATTTCTTAGTTCTTAGAAAAATAACATGATATTTTTGTGTAACTGAAAGAATGCAATTTATAACTTTTAACAATGAAAACTTGAAATGTAAGATTATTTTTTTCAATGACGTATAACTAATAATCTAAGATTACATATTTACAATAAAATAAGTTTTGCTTGAAAGACTTATAATTTTATAATCATGAATTATTTTGATACTTTAACATTGTGTGACTTCATAGAACAATATAAAAAAATTATGATACAACATTTTGAATCATGTTTTTCATTAGTAATGTTTTAAACTTTTGAACATTGGAATTATATTTTATTGTAATAAGTAATACTTTTTCAAGTCTTATTTTATATACTTTAATTATGTTTTACTATGTAAAATCTATAAGTATGATCATAGATGGAAGTATTATAAATATACTACGAAATTTTAAGTAATAAACATGAAATTTAACACTTAATGAACAACTTAAGTGAAAAGGAAAAACACCGAATATCAAACCGCAAAAATCGCCCCAACCCAAATGAACCACAAAGTGCAGTTTCAGTGTTTGTCGGGTTGGACTTGGATTAAAGATTTTAAAATCGCAAAATATCGGGTCGGGCAAAGAGAATTGAAGAAATTGTCCAACGTACACTCCTAAAAATAATACATTGTGATATAGAGAATTTGGACTGTTTGCCACTACCTAAAAAATCGTTAGAGTTTAAGGCCCATATGGACAACAAGTCTAAAGCCCTTATGAAGGTTTTTCATCCACAAAATAGGTCCGGCCCATATTAACATAAAGTGGTCGAAGATGGGCCTATCTATGTAGCAAGTAAATAAACTAGATGGGCTTCCACACCGAAAAAATAAGAGATGTGCCGGCCCAAATAAATATTTGAAGCCTTATAGGTTGTGACAATGGGCTGAAGTAAGTCAATTGCAAAGTTCATACAAACTAATCGTTAACACACACTCAATATGTATGCAAAAAATAATTAAATAATTTTAAATTAAGATTAATTGAATATAAGTAAGTTGTGACAAAAGAGAAGAAGAGATAGACAAAAGAGAGATGAAAAATAAGATTTAAAAAGAAAAACTTTCATATTTTAGGTTTTATGGATCATATGATTGTCATTGAGTCACATTACCAAAATTATTGAGGTGACACAATATCAATCGCATGGTGCAATACATCTATTTAACAAAAATAAAATTACAATTGGCTTCACCGAAACCTTTGACAATCCAAGAGCAGTTTCTATAAGCTCATCTCCAACTCTGTAATAGTTTAGATATAATAGCATAGATAATTTCATATGCATGTCAATATTTGGTTGAATTAAAGTTCATATAATTAGTTGAATAATTTTAGGGCTGGACCATGCTCAACTATTTACAAATAAGTTATAATACATTATCTAGTAGTCGTCAATATTAAATAATCATTTAGTTAGACGGTATCGCCTTTTATAGATAAGTGTGAGATCAAGTATTTGAATTCACTCCTACGATCCCACTAATTTTTATTTTTTTTTGAATTATTGTTAATTATCCGATATATTATTTATTTTTTCAAATTCTAGGCAATGTGGGATACACTGATCCAACAAACTCGAAGCGATAGTTTTTAATCATGGACCACACAAATCCTAAAAAACTCAAAATAAAGAGAGAAAAATTAGAAATTGTGACAACTGAAATTGAATCCAAGACTACTCTTTCATGGAAGCTGATAATACTAAACCAACAAAGTTTGATCCCATATATTTTGTTCCATGGTAAAGATAAATGAACACAACTAGTATCTAATTTCATTTACAACTGTGGTCCAATTCAGTTTCCACACACCGTTAAGACACTTTCTAAAGCCTCCTCAGACCAAATCCAACGGCCCTGATTCTCCTTGATTCCTTTCCTTTCTCCAATTCTCTCTCTCTCTCTCTCTCTCTCTCTCATAACTCTCGCAGCAAATCTAGTGAGAGAAAAATCGGCCTCCATTACCATCCCTCCCACCCCCCAAACCCCAATTTCAGACACATTTCACACCTCAATTCAGCTCATTTCATCTCTAAATTGTGTTCTTATTTAAGCCTGGATCTGACGGAATACTTCAATTTCTGCGATCAAATATTGTTATTCTACTTCCAGCGCGCCAGATCTAAGTGTTTGATCACTCTGAGGTGAGTAAATCGCAAAACCCATTAATTGTTGATCGTCTTTTCCCCCCAAATCGAGATTGAATTAGATAATTATGTGCAATTCGTTGTGTTAATACTTGATTTGGACTCTGTTAATTCGTTAAATCCATCGAAATTTGGTTCATTTTCTGTAAATTGAAGAAGTAATGTCAGTATGTCACACACAACATTGCTATTTTGTTGATTAGGTTATCTGAATTGTTTGCGTGGTTGTGCGTATCATATACTGGAGTTGAGCGAATTGAACCATGGCTCTACGCAAGGCGATCGGGGCTGTGAAGGATCAAACAAGCATCGGGATCGCGAAAGTCGCGAGCAACATGGCGCCGGAGCTGGAAGTTGCGATAGTGAAAGCTACCAGCCACGACGATGACCCGGCGTCCGAGAAGTATATAAGGGAGATTCTTCAATTGACCTCATATTCTCATGGGTATGTTAGTGCTTGTGTTGTAACTGTGTCGAGACGATTGGGGAAAACGCGTGATTGGATTGTTGCACTCAAGTGTTTGATGCTGATCCACCGGTTACTCAATGAGGGGGATGCTGTTTTTCAGCAGGAAATTATGTATGCAACTAGGAAGGGAACTAGGTTGTTGAATTTGTCTGATTTTCGCGATGAGGCGCATTCCAATTCGTGGGATCATTCAGCTTTTGTCAGGACGTATGCGTTGTATTTGGATCAGAGGCTTGAGTTAATGATTTATGAGAGGAAGAAGACTGGAAATGGAGGTGAAATTGAGAGATTTGGGAGTAGAGAGGATAGACATAATTATCGCTCTCCTCCTGGATCAAACCGAGGGCGTGATTATGAATATTACAATGAGTATCGCGATGAGCCTAATTATGGAATGCGCAGATCGAGGTCATCTGATGATGTGAGAGGATCAACCCAAGAGAGGAAAGATGTTACCCCATTGAGGGAAATGAACCCAGAGAGGATATTTGGAAAGATGGGTCATTTGCAGAGGCTGTTGGATCGTTTTTTGTCGTGTCGGCCCACGGGTTTGGCGAAGAATGAGCGGATGATTCTTGTGGCGCTCTATGCTATTGTGAAGGAGAGTTTCAAACTATATGCTGATATCTGTGAGGTTTTGGCTGTGCTTCTGGATAAATTCTTTGATATGGAGTATCAAGATTGTGTAAAAGCTTTCGATGCGTATGCTAGCGCTGCAAAGCAAATAGACGAACTCACTGGATTATATAATTGGTGCAAGGATATTGGCGTGGCAAGGTCTTCAGAGTATCCAGAAGTGCAAAAGATCACTGGCAAGCTATTGGAGACATTGGAGGAGTTTGTGAGGGATAGGGCAAAAGCAATAAAGAGTCCTGAGAGGAAAGTCGAGAGCCAACCGATGCCTGAGAAGGAGGAGGAGCAGGTCCCGGATATGAACGAGATTAAGGCATTGCCGCCTCCTGAAAACTATACTCCACCACCACCACCTGAACCAGAGCCACCTAAGCCTACCGTTGAGGAGACTCGGGATTTGGTGGATTTGAGGGATGAAGGAGTGACCGCGGACGATCAAGGCAATAAATTTGCTTTAGCATTGTTTGCTGGACCTGTAACGAACAATGGAAACGGTTCCTGGGAAGCTTTCCCGTCTAACGGACAGCCGGAGGTGACTTCTGCTTGGCAGAATCCCGCTGCTGATACCAGCAAAGCCGATTGGGAACTAGCCCTAGTTGAGTCCGCTAGCCATTTGTCTCATCAAAAGGCTGCAATGGGCGGTGGATTAGACCCGTTATTGTTGAATGGGATGTACGATCAAGGAATGGTTAGGCAACACGTGAGCACCGCCCAATTGAGCGGTGGCAGTGCCAGCAGTGTGGCATTGCCGGGCCCTGGGTTGGGCAAAACTCCAGTGTTGGCGCTCCCTGCACCTGATGGGACAGTTCAGACAGTTGGACAAGATCCATTCGCTGCATCTTTGACCGTTCCTCCCCCTGCTTACGTCCAGATGGCGGATATGGAGAAGAAGCAGCATTTGGTGGTGCAGGAGCAGATGGTTTGGCAACAGTATTCTAGAGAAGGAATGCAAGGCCAAGCTAGTTTGGGTAAGATTGGTACAGCTGGCTATTACGCTCCGGGTGTACAGCCTTACGGGATGCCACATGTCAATGGAGCGGGAATGCCGCCTCCCGGGTATTATTATACTCAATGATTTTTTTGGTAAATTTTCTAAATACAATATATATGGCCTTTTGTTTTTATGTTCTACTGTATGTTATGTGATTTTATTTGCGATTGTGCATTGAGAGATTAGTGATTGTGGAGGATTTTAATGCCAATCCACCTGTTATGTCTCTTTATGTCATGTAATATTACTTGGGATTTTTGACATTTATGCTAATGTTTTTCGCTTGTTTTAGAACGATAAATTGATCTCATTACGTATGGTAAAGTTGTGGCTCAATTGTTCATGGATACTTGTTAATATATGATTGGCTAATTGTACCATATTTTTACATGCTCCCGTTGTGATTCCATCTTTCTTGCTGGCTATGGCTAATATTTTCAGTTTTGAATATGAAGTTGTTTTCTTTGTTTATGTTTATTTCCATGGGGTTATGTTGTGCATGGAATGAGATGCTTCAATACGACATAGTTTTTTGTATGATAAATTTGTGAGCTTTGGGCTTGTGCAAGATAAGAATTTGTCGGAGTTCTTATGTTCGTGGATACAACCTAGACAAAGGATTAGTTGATCTGAATAATTGAAATGGTTATTGTAGAATAAAAATGTCTTTGGAGGAGCCATAAGCCACATGAATTTCATAATTAAAATTTAGAAAAATAAACTAGAAAAGAATTACGAAACTAGTAGGCAAAAAGATCGCGAAAATAAAATTTAGATTTGAAAGAGACTAATGTCAAGTGCAGTTCATCCGAGGTGGGGAAAATCGGGATGCTTGAGAGTATATCCGTCTGCATTTTTTCTTGTTCGTGTGTGTTTATTTTCGTTTTTGGTCGTGACTAACTAGACTATAATGGGATATTCCAATGAAAAATTGAAGAGAAACCCGATTATAGCTCCGAAAGTGACCTTCTCATTTGAGTAGTTAAGTACTAAGCTTCTTCTTTAAATTTTTTTGCCAACTTGACCTTAGTTTTATCCAAAAAACTGGTGTCTTAGTGACCTAGTCTTAATACTACCTAAGAGATGCCGAAAAGATACAGTATTAAATTATTAAAAACATATGATGAAATCTCTAATATCTGAAATGACTTGTAAAATTCTTCCTTTTCTGGCTTTTAGTTGATTAGAAGACCATGTCAAATTATCTGACCTGGTTACAGTGACTGATTGACAGAGTCAAAGTCAATTCAATTATCTTTTTTCTCCAATAAACTATGGCTTGTCTATATTCATTTTTCATGATAGTCAAATTTCAGCCTTTTATCCTTGTTCAGCCCCCCCCCCCCCCCCCCCCCCAAAAAAAATTTTAATAATTAAAAACTCGTGTCTCGACGTACCATTTTGCATCTTTATAAACACTGTCCGTTATCACGCTAGAATTTTCCCAATAAGATTGTTTTAATTATTTGAATTCTATCTAAAAATTCAGTCATATTGTCCGATTTTGAAGTCTTTATTATATGTAAGAGACATTTAAATATTTTTGAGAATGATTTCATTTCTTACTATAAGAAATTCAACTTTTGCCTATGAAATTTTGTGATTTCACCCCCCCTCCCTCAAAATTTTAACTTTCACTTTTACCTATAACATTAATATTTGTAATTTTGCCCCCTCGAAAATGATAAAAATAACTTTTCTATCAATTGATTTAACCAAACATCATATAAACGAGTAGTGGTGAAAATGAAGTTATTTTTCTATGATATTATAATACTATTATTGATCAGTGAATAAGAACAAGTGGATCTTTTCAGGTTAGCTCTAGAAATGATAAATTACTAATCACACTCTTGCATAATCAGGGACTTTCAATTTTTTTTTATCCAATTTGCACATATAAAAAATTTGAAAAATTTGATTTCGCCCCTCAAAAATTGCAAACTTAATTTACATGCCTAATAAACTAAAGAATAATCTATATATATGGTAATTTGTAAAGTAACTAGCCCATTTTTAAACTCAAATCGACTACAAATATATACTGCCCATATATGTAACTATCAAGCTAAATTGTAGTTTTACTTTTGTATATATCCATCATTCACAACAGTCCAATAAATTTGAGTTACGAATTATAACTTTAAATTTTTTCCTTTAACTTTCCCCTCAAAACATATTTCTTAGGCTTTTTATATTTTGTTTTATTTAATATTAGGACCATTTTCTATTTTAGTTTGAAAACTATATTTTATTTAATTAGTTACGAAAAATGTATCAAATATTATTTCTACGTGGTTCGGCAATTGTCTACGTCCACGGGAGAGGATAAGAGAATTTCACTATTAACAAAAAGAGATATAGAGTACAAAGTATGTCAAAAGTGTTCTTACTAAACTTAATCCTTAATTTTTCGCATATATATAGCGTATCGTATCGCGGGGGCCACCCCCCATACAATCCTTCACTACCGGATAAATGAAACTCACAAAAATCTCGCCCCCTTTCACCATAGTTCCTGGCTTTGTCCCTTCTTGTTCTTTTCCTTGCTTTCCATGAAATTCAAGGATCAAAATAAGGACCCTTTAAAACCACCCCCCCCCCCCCCCCTCCCCTCCCCTCCCCTCATAGTCATAGTATTCCATTAAATATTCCATATTGTAAAGATGAAGAAGCTTCTTTCTTCTTCTTTGGGTAGCATCTTCAGGCATTTTTGCTACTTTCTCAGTCGTGATTGTATCGAGATTTGAAGTCTTTGGCCTCCCTAAGAATCTTCGTTTATTCGGGTTTTCAACCTACAAGATTGGAGCTTGTAAGAAAATTGTGGGATGTTTTTGTTTTTCTTAGTCCTTTGAATATTCTTGTCATCTGGTCATATTTTTAAGGAAGCATACCACCTATTTTTCTCCAAAAATTACACAAGTTCGGACATTTTCTTGGTCTCAAAAGAGTAGCTTAATTGTCTGTGTCCAAATTGAGGACCACGATCATATTTCTAGGCAGAAAAGTCCACCCCCACCACCTTAAAAGTTGCTCTTCACCCAATTTCAGGAAGCTCATTGTATTTCCGAGTTTCGAGACAATCGTGAAGTTCAATATACATAAATAATTATGATTAAAAAGAAGTTTGAACACCGATAATTCCTTAAAAAATCACTCGTAACGTCACGAGACAATTAAACAACGAGTAATAACATGACACAATAGTTGCTTGGTGCAATTTTTCTACATCTATTTTTCACTATTAGATCATGATAGGTGGTTGTTTATTCCTGCCCGATGCTTATAATACTAATGGTTTGATTTATTGGACCAGCGTTGTTGGACCCGATCCGATGCGTCCTTTTGGAAAAAGATCTTCAGTAAATTTGCAATGGTCCATGTGAAATGGACTGTGGCCCAAACAAAATGAAAAATTAAAAAAGAAATACATGAACCCAATCCGAATCCGAACCCGGGATGTAACCAAAGAAGTCAATCAATTCAGATTCGAATCCAAAAAGGCCAAACACATAGTACCCATGACCCGAATCCACACCCACCCCTGCGTAATATCACCCGTTATTGCACAAAAAGCTCTCTTAGTTCCATTGTTTTTAGCTTATGCATAATCATTGTTATTAGTGATAGAAAACGAGAAAGAATAGTTAATTACTTTGACAACTTAGAAAGTTTGATGTACTATTTTATACCTCAATAATAACAATAATAAGAAATATTTCTCGACATTTTGCTACCAATAAGGCGGATTCTTTGAAACCCACAAGATACGAGATATAATATTATTTTTTTATTAATTACCAAGGTATGATGATATGATGATACAATTACCAACAAAATAAGGTTGAATCACTTGAAGCATATGCGTAGCTAATAATTAATCTCTGTCACATTAATTTGTTCAAGACAAATTACACACAATTCGATGTGCGTATGATTATTTAAATGTTCCTCAAAAGCATTCAAAAATTAGTAATTACCAACAATTTATCTTCTGTCATCAATCTTAAATACATTATTAAATAGAAACAACGTTGGAGGGGTCGAAAATTTTCCAAATATTTTGGAGAAGGTTGTTTGAGTAAACGATCCTACAAGCAACCAACACCTAGCAAAATAATGTAAATAAATTATTTATATTGATATTATATTATAGTTAGTATTAATTATTATATTTTTTACAAAGAGACCATGAGTTTGAATATGTTTGATGAGTTGGTGAGGTTAAGGTGGCTGACTCATCTTTTAAGAAATAATTACAACTCAACTCGAATATTCTATAGTTAAAGGACTCCGATGATCACGTTCGAAAATAACTATTACGTGAGTCGCGCATCTTTCAAAAAAAATAAAATAAAAAATCGAATATCTCATATCATAGTAATAAAATCATCTTTAAAACCTTGTAGTTGGTTTTCTTTAGTTTCTATCTAAAAGTGATAACTGATTTGAACCTAAAAAAGTTAGGCTACGAAACTTGCCAAGTGTGTTTAACATATATTATTTGTGCATATAAACTTATGTGTTCAACATCTTAATACTAAAAATCCTTTCAAAATGAGTTGCCTTCAATATATATTTCTCATTCAACTCTATTTTGAGCGCTCCATACGGCTACAGCTTGCAGTATACCATCAATATCCAAATATACAATTATATATATATACACACTGACACACACACACACACACACACATATATATATATAATACTGATTCATATTACTTGATAAATCTTAATTTGACTCTCACAGTCTCACTTGTTTTAATAAACATAGAGAAAAATAGAGAACTAATTTTTTAATATAATCACCTCACCTCAAAAAAGGGGAAGAAATTGTATGAGCTGCATGCATCCTCCAACAACGGAATCAGCCAATCAGAATTGAGCATTGGAGAATCCATTAATGTGAATAAATTCAGTCGTCAGAGATTCTGAACTATATACAGAGGGTGCACGTGATGCCAGCCGTAGGATGATCTATCTCGTTTAGTTTTTTTTTTTTTTTGGGGTTGGTGGGTGGGGGGGGGGGGGGGGGGGTGGGGTGGGGGTCTAACCGACACTAGTGGCTGCTCTTGTTCAAAGGTTACTAGCTAGTAAGTACTAAGGGAATGTTTAGGATGGCTATGTATATGTGATAGTGAATCTTACACATGTATATTTATATATTTGGGAGTGGAGATTGTTCGGGAGTCCAACATGCACCAGCAGCCACTAAGTATGACCCATTTATGTTTAAATTGTTTTCATAAATATGTTTTTTTTCTTTTTTTTGCTAAGGACCTAAATATGTTTTTATTTATGATTTATAATATATAAACATAAAATAATAATAATTTAAATCAAGTTGAATATTAATTTAAAGCACCTTAAGATATTAAATGCTGTACTAAAACATTGATCACAGTTGTTAACTTTAGATTTTTTATTATGACTCTATTTTGTTTTTATTTTTTATTATACACAGACAAGACAAGGATACTGATTCTTTATGTGAAATTTTAGTTCGAATCAAATTTGATAATAAGTTTATATTGCACAATTGCCATGTAATATATTTGGTTTTGTTCAAATCAGTTTGGATCAAAATTCATGATCTTTTCTGTATAAAAGTTGTGAAACGTACGATATTCTATGATATTCAAAATATAAACCGAAGTAGTAACATAAAAAAGTAAAAAAAAGTATTATATATATATATATAATCTCTAGTTTTGTTGAATATACACAAACACTACGTTACTATACATATAAATATGTTTTGAATTCTACATATTCACAAATACACATAATTACATCATGGATGGTGTGTGTGTATATAGTACACATGGAATTGTTTATGTTCTAAGTTATTGATCCAATGACCTTAATGCACAAGAAGTGATGCGTTCATGGGTACCAGGTAAAAATTGTGAGCACATGATATTATGCTTCCAATTGTCTTTGAAATTCTTTTACATCAAGCACGAGTCCTTAATCAATGCTTTTGGAAAATTCTACTCCAAATTCAATTAGGCGAATGACCCGACAAATGAATTACACAACTTGCATCATTAACTATTTATTTTGTGAATTACACTTTTGACTAGAATTTCTTCAGCCTCATTGGTTATTCTTTTTTATTATAGTTTTTTCTGGCCATAATAAATCGAGTTTGAAATCCTTTTATGTTCGATAGCATTTAGCCATCAACTCGAGAATTGATTGGTTGATAAGTTTTTAAATATATATAAAATAAAAACATATAAAATGAACATCCACATTGTCCTTGACTTTCTGGCCAACTTGAGTAAAATTCCATTACATTCATAATCAAATCAAACTCAATCATAAACATTAATGTTTTAATAAAACATTAGACAAGTTCAAACAATAATTTATTCTGCTCAACTCTATTAAACTACTCAAAATGTAGGATTGTAAACAAGTCGTTATTCAAATTTGTTTGGATTGTTATCAAGTTTTAGAATTTGTATTTGAACTTAATTTGATTATTAGTCGAGTTGAGTTCAAACGAGTTTTAATCTAGCCGAACACGATTTGAACTCAAGTAGCTTGGATTTTCAGCACATAGTTTATCATTTTTAACGAATAGATTCGAGCTCGAGCCGATTTTCAAACTTATCGAACACACAAAATACTGCATATGCTAGATTTGATACGTTAATGAACCGATTTTTAGCGAACGATCTTTAGTCGAGTATCAAGAGATTTGACCGCCCTAAAAAAGTATGCATGTCAACTTCTCCACTTCATTAATATATAGCCTTTTTGCATGACAAGAACTTCATGAAGGTATAGTCCTTTTCTTCTCCCAATTCCAATTTCAATTCATTCTTCAAACTTTCTTCGTTCTATCGATTCGAAGTTTCATAATGTGGAAAATTTTGAAATTCTTTCAAAACTTTTGTTACTGAAATATAATTCTTCCAGTTTCAATTCTTGTCGTATCGATTTCAGCTGAAATAAATTCTAGGGTTAGCAATGGAAAATTGGGGACTTTTACACATTTCAATTATTATATGTTTATTTACTCTATTTCTATCGCAAAAATGCAATTCCAGTATTCAAAATATCGCCAAATTAAACCCTGGATTCAAAGCTTCTCAAATTTTCTGGGTAGACAATGACGGATTATTTCTACTATCCAACAATTCAAATTTTGCTTTCGGTTTCACCACAACAAACGACGTCACTTTATTCCTGCTTGTTGTCATTCACAAGAGTAGCTCAACTATAGTTTGGGCTGCCAATAGTAATTCCCCTGTTCATAATGTAGATAACTTTGTTTTTGATAATACTGGAAATGCTTATTTACAGAGTGGAAATTCCTTAATTTGGTCCACAAATAGTGCCAATAAAGAAGTTTCTTCATTACAATTACTTGATTCTGGCAATCTTGTTTTAGTTGGAAATGATGGAAATGTAATTTGGCAAAGTTTTAGCTATCCCACAGATACTCTTTTATCGAATCAAGTGTTCGATAAAGGGATGAAACTTATAAGTAATCCTGGATCCAATAACTTGAGCTATTCTCTTGAGATTAAATCCATGGATATGTTTCTTTTCGCGGGTTTTAGTCCTCGACAGCCGTACTGGTCTTCGGGTAGTGATAGTCGTATAACGGTCAATAAACGTGGTGGTGAGGTAGCTTCTGCTGTCATTTCTGCTAATTCTTGGAAATTTTACGATTCGAATAAGGTTTTGCTATGGCAGTTCATTTTCTCAGAAGTTTCTGATGAAAATGCAACTTGGGTGGCTGTATTAGGTGATGATGGTTTCATCACGTTCTCGATGCTTCAAGGAGCTTTGTCTGATGCATCCTCGTCAAGAATACCCGAAGATCAGTGCAGTAGACCTGCAGCATGTGATCCTTACTATATATGCTATCCTGGCAACAAGTGTCAGTGTCCATCATCCCTTCCTTCTTGCAGGTTGATGAATTTTCCCTCGTGCGGTAACTCAATGGGCCCCATTGAGCTCCTGAGCGTCGGTGGTGGTCTCAGTTACTTCGCCCTCGGATTTGTTGAACCGTTTAAAAAGACCACTTTAGATGAGTGCAAAGCTTCTTGTCTTAAGAATTGTTCTTGTGGTGTTATGTTCTTTGAGAGCAATTCAGGAAATTGTTTTCTGTTTAATGAGATAGGAAGCATGGCAGGATCCGTTAACGGGGTTAACGGGCCCCGCTACGAATCCTTCGTCAAAAGCTCCACTAGTCCAGGCCATTTGAAAAAAAGCGGAGGTGCTGTCCATAAACGCTTCCTTGTAATTGTTATTGTTGTGATTGTGGCGTTTATAGCTCTATTGAGTCTTCTTTCTGCAGGGTTACGTTTATATAGAAAGGAAAAGAAAGAAGTTCCTGAAGGTTCTAAAGAGGGTTCTGAGGAGGATAATTTCTTGGAAGGTTTATCTGGGATGCCCATTCGCTTCAGTTACAAAGATCTTCAATCTGCTACTGATAACTTCACCGTGAAACTAGGCCTGGGTGGGTTCGGTTCGGTTTATAAGGGTACTCTACCCGATGGTACTCAATTGGCTGTGAAGAAACTCGAAGGTATCGGTCAAGGTAAGAAAGAGTTTCGGGCTGAAGTTAGCATCATAGGTAGCATTCATCATCTTCACTTGGTGAGGCTTAAAGGCTTTTGTGTTGAAGGAAGCCATAGGCTTCTTGTATACGAGTACATGTCGAACGGGTCGTTAGACAGATGGCTTTTCAAAAACAAGAAGTTGGATTGGGAGACAAGGTATAATATTGCGGTGGATATGGCTAAGGGATTAGCTTATCTCCATGAAGATTGCGATGTGAAGATCGTTCATTGTGACATAAAACCCGAGAATGTGCTTCTTGATGATCGTTTTATGGCTAAAGTCTCGGATTTTGGGTTAGCTAAGCTTATGACTAGAGAACAAAGCCATGTTTTTACGACGTTAAGGGGTACTAGAGGGTACCTTGCACCTGAATGGATCACAAATTATGCTATTTCAGAAAAGAGCGATGTTTATAGCTATGGAATGGTATTGCTCGAGTTAATTGGTGGTAGAAAGAACTTTAATCCGGGTGAAAGTTCCGAGAAATCCCACTTCCCATCATATGTTTTCAAAATGTTTGAAGAAGGGAAGATGAAGGAGATTATTGATGCTACATTGGTGATACATGAAGAGGATGAGAGCGTTAATGTGGTAGTAAGAATTGCTTTGTGGTGCATACAAGATGATATGGATCTAAGACCACCAATGACTAGAGTAGTGCAAATGCTTGAAGGTCTTTGTCCCGTCCCGGCACCGCCAATGCCTTCTCGGCTCGGTTCCCGGGATAACTCGACTTGCTTGAAGCCAATTAGTGAGGGGGGAACTCCATCTGGGCCGTCGGATTGGAATAGTGACACATATATTTCGACAATTCGCCTCTCTGGCCCTAGATGACCAATGTTGGTGATCCTAGCTCTCGGACTTGAAGCCCTGGGTTAATCAGAACTGTGATGGGACCCACTTGAGACACACTATACACGAATAATTGTGATTATATCATGACTTGGAGTTCCATAATTCATGTAGAATCACTAAGGCCTTTGCAGATGTGGGTATTATGTACTTTTGTGGGTTCTTTTTGTAAACTTCTTAGATTTATTTGCACAAATTTTGTCACACAAGTAATTAATCGTACTTGTCATGATTAAATAAAAATTCTGCACTTGTTTTCTTGATTCAGTAAATGAATGGCTTGAAGCATATAGTTGTTCATCCTTAAAATGTCCCCCCCCCCCCCCCCCCCCCCCCCCCCGGCAAATTATTCACTCTGATGATTGTTACTATTAATTAACTAATTATACAAGAAATAATAAGCATAAACAAAAACTGAAATAAACATGGTTAATATATATATATATATATATGTATTCACTAATTATCAAAAAAAAAAAAATCACTAGAAGAAGTCTATTTTCTTGAAAAGGAACACCTAAAAGTTTCTTAGTTCTCCATTTTAGTGACTCTTTTTAACTTATGGATAGATTATTAATGTATAAACATCTTGCATTTAAAGTATTTATGTCTAAATAAGAACGCGGCATCCCTCATTGTGGGCTCACATAAACACAATTATTCATACAATATTATATATATATATATATATATATATATATGGGCTAAATGCAACCGACCTTCCCGTGATATTCCAAAGTTAAAAAAAAAACCTTGTGAATAAAATCAGGCAATTACCTCCCGGTGAGAAAAACAAATGAAGCACATTGGCTCCCTAAACATAGTTAATCTACATTCACCAAAATAATACTGAGCATAGAGATAATAACTCCCATTACAATTAGTTGGATTTTGGGCTTAGAACACATGATAAACAAATATATATATATATATATATTATATTTGAAGCGAGTGTAGGACCCACAATTGCTTAATCTTGACCAAGTTCTGAATTCTCATAATTTTAATTTTTTTTTAATGTTTTTCAAAAACTGATTGGTTGGTTAAGATACTAATATAACTTATATCTTATTTATAGCCTAAAAAGAGAATAAATTAAGAATTAAAAAAGAAAAGAAAAAAGAAGGAAATATGCAGAATTGGCATCCATAATTAATTGGCTGCCATTCATATATGGAAAGTGAAATGAGTTGTGGATGCAATGGACAAAAAAGAAGGAAAGATGTGGCTACATTTGACTTTGCAATGCTTTTTTCTTATAGTCCCTAAACTATTACGTTTATTTCACTTACGTCCCTAAACTAAAATTTATTATGATACTGTTCCTACAGTAATAATTTTGTCTCACTTTGGTCCCTAAACCCAAAAAAAGCAGATTTTTTTTTTTTTTACAATCTACTTTATTTTAGTTATTGTTATTTAACTAAACACATTACTATATACTTATAGGTAATGTCGAATAGAAGGATAAAAAATTATACATATTAATAATTAATTTCTAAATAAAAGAATAGGATATTGATTGTTATTATTTAGCTAACATATACTGATGGTCAATGTCTAAAAAATGATAAAAAATAATAATTAGCTTTTACTCCTTCAATAATTAAATGATTGCTTAATCATTCAATTAATTAAGTTTAATTAATAAATAATAAAATTCACAAATTACAAGATAGTTATAATTAAGTAATTTAATTTCTATAGTAAGAAGATAAGTAAAAATTTATTAACTAATAATCAATTAATAATTTATTATAATAAGAAATTAATTATCTATTATAGAATAATAACACTTAAATTATATTTTTATTGGAAAAATTAATTATGATCTCAACAAATGATATTCGTTAAGAATAGAAAAAAAAACATAAAAAAAGAAAATATTCGTTAACTACCATCTCAACATATTCAGATATGTACTTTTGGTCACTACTAAAGCAATCAAACTACTAACAAATTAGTTTTTTCACAATGAATGCTAGAAAAACTAATTTAGCAATTTATCCATGCTATATTGAGAAAGGACCTTTATACGTATGGTTTTGTATAGGTGCGCATGAGGTTCCTGTGTCTAATATATATTAGCTGAATAGTAACAATTAAAATAAGATAGTTGTTTTTATTCTTTAACGTAGGAACTAATTATCAATATATATTAATTTTTTATCCTTCTATGAGACATTACCTATAAGTATATACTAATTTATATTAGTTAAATAATAACACTTAAAATAAGGTAGATTATAAAATTGCAAAAAACAGAATTTTTTCCACTTTTTTCGGGTTTAGGGATCAAAGTGATATAAATTTGATACTTTAGGGACCACCAGAAATTAATATCTGGTCACAAACCACCGGAAATTAAAGGACTAAAGTGAGACGAAATTATTATTTTAGGGATGGTAGTGTAACAAATTTTAGTATAGGGACGTAAGTGAGACAAACGTAAAAGTTTAGGGGCTACAAGTGACATTTGTTCTAAAATTTATTACATATAATTTAATAAGAAAATTGTCTGAATAAGTTAACAACTACATATATTCTAATCCTATAACTCTAGCATAAGCTATAGCCATTGTTCTACTTCATAATTTGATGCATGTTCTTTATTTTATGCTTTCAAAATTTTCCATGATGTTGTTCCCTATATTTATATGTAATGTATATTTTAATTTCTTCCATGGATTGAGATGGAAAAGATTTAAAAAGTTATCAAAAGGTATGAATATTATGTTTTTTGACTTTTTAATGTATCGATGTTATTTTTAACATATTTTTATATTTATTAGTATTACTATTATGTTCTTTTAATCTAGGCTGAATCCCAAAATCTGAAGGCGGTCGGTACCCAGACTCAATCAAGTGAAGTTACCTAGTTCTAAAGTTTTTGGCTTCTTTTTTGTGTAAATAATTAAATATTCATTTGGTTAACTACTTTCATTTCGTTTATATCTATTGAAGAAATAAATTATGTATATCGATCCGTTTATTTCTGTGAGTTTATCTTCTATTAATTCTCTAAACATGACTGAAATTAGAGTCAAGTTCTTTATATTCATGGCGTATATTTGACTTATTACAACTAGATCTTCAAAAATATTAAAGTTTTCATTATTATTTTCAGTGAAAATAATTTTAATATTATTTCCGTGCATAGCACGAGGTTCGCACTATTATTCTTATTTATGTGAATATTATGCTTTTTGATTTTCCCATGTACCGATATTATTTTAAATATTTATTTTTATATTTATTAGTACTGATATTTTGTTTTTTCTTAATCTAGGCCTAATTCCAAAATCTAAAGGTCGTTGGAATCAAACTCAATCAAGTAAGGTTGCCTAGGTTCTAAAGTCATTGACATCTTTTTTTTTTAAATGTAAATAATTAATATTTATTTTGTTAATTATTTATTTCATTTTCTTTAACTCTATTGAAGAGTTAAATTGAGTATATTCATTTATGCTTATAGAAAATAGTTATTATCCAATCATACAAAACTTCTTATGCTAAAAAAAAAGGTGGCTCTTTCTAATTTGAGCGGTAGCGTGTCCAAACTTCAACTACAATTAATGTCCATATTATATTTCTTTTCTTTTAACTTTCTCCAAAAACTACAATTTAATCCCCAACCATTTAGAGTGCACAATTTGACCCATACATTTTTGAAATTTTCTGTTTAGTCCAAAATTAATATAACCATAAATTGATACTTCAGGGGGCCAATAGGTCTTTACCGGTTAGAATGCCCGGACAATTATTACAACATAAAATATTATCGATTTTAATTTAATGAATAAATTAAGATAACAAAACTTCTAGCTACAATTTACTTTTGTTAAATAATTATGTTAATTTTGAGTTCTATACAGAAATATAGCACTCAACTAGTGAAATACTTTTTTATAACATACAAGTTACCTATAAACCTTATTTGATAAAAGATTTATCAATAATGAAATTTATTCAAAAATTTATATAACACCTCATTGAATGCAAGTAATTTTTCTTAATGAATAGTGCAAGTAAGTGATAAACCAATTTGTAGAATAATTTTTATTAATCTTATTCTATTATTTAATGATACGTATAAATAGTTAAGCAAGTTACCTTTTAGTTTTCTTTTCATAATTTTGTATTAGCTTGATGTGCATTTTATATAAGGGAACCAAAAAAATTATGATACATATGTACCACTATCTGTTTATATTAAAGCTAATTGAAATTTTTAAGAATATTATTTATTATTTACATGAAACTTTTGAAAAAATCATTAAACCATCTATGTCAATTATTCGAACACTATTTAAATTGATATTTATTATAGATGTATTGGTGGAGTCGAACAACATAAATTGAGAGTTTTTTTCTTAAGATGAGAAAAAGGGAGCAAATATACCCTAAACCAAACAGAATTGAGCCCCGCTGCTAGTTACAATTACCACAATCCCAACTACTGCGCCGATGATCTTTGATGTTATCGAATCATCATATATCGAAATACGACAAAATCTTAGTGGGGACCCCAATTTATTTTCATGGCTGTTCTTGAAAGTTTGGGAGCTCAATGTCAACATAGTTAAATGAGATGGATATGATGTTAAACTAATTGTAATAGACCTCACTACAATTTTGGTTGAATAATCTCTTTTTATCTATCAATCATATGCCACACTCGACGTGCGTATACAAAATAACAAATATGCAAAAGAATAACTTTTTTAGAAAAATATAAAATGTTAATTACATGTAATTTAGTCAAACATAATAAATCTCCTATTATATCTAGAGGAAATCTTGGACCGGTTGTTATTGGATGCAACAATCAAAGGATACAATATTTTTTCCTTTTATTATTTGTCAAGGATGACTTAGATAAATACATGTTGAATTGCCTTGCTTGCATCGTGATTTTGAGCTACGTTATACACCAACGTGGATCTTGTGGTTTATTTTTACTTCTTTTTAATTACATTTGGCTTTAATTAATTTTAATCCGTGCATAACACATGTGACACATACTTTTATTGGTAATAAGAGGCTATTAAAGTAACTCTAATTTGTAATTTACTTTTGAAATTGTCTCAATATTTCTAACCTAATATCTAAGCAATATCACTTGAAATAGAGTATAATTTTGAATATATAAATCTAAGAAAAATTATTTTGCAAACTATATATGTTTGGAGTGTTGATTTTGCTAAGGAAAACAACTATTACCACTTGAAATAATGTGACTTTATATGCAAACCTTTTGAAATATTTTTAAAATTTAAAAAAAATTCTAATAGTAGCTATTTGTGTTGCATCTTCCAGATACGTAAATTACGCAAAACTTGATGCTTATTGTATTTAAATTGCACTAATCAATACAATTTGAAATCAAGGGTATATAGTTCCATTCCTGATGCAATAATTGTGCACTCTCCAAATTTATTACTATTATCCAAATTTCTTCTTTACATTCCACATCAATAGAAATACTTTATTTGCACGTGTTCTATTTGTCCGTTTAGTTAAACCAATTTGTACTTTATCTTTGTGTTGTCCTTGGTTTATTATTTCTATTTTTCTAAAGTACTATGTTTTAGTTTAATTTCGTAAATACAAAGAAAGTTTAAAGAAATATATTTAAAACGAATGATGCAGTTTTTTCATGCTCAATGTAATTTATTTTAATCTTTTAGGCGAAATGAACGATAATCAAGTCGGTTACAAGCTTGCAAGATTAAAGTGAAAGAGAGAATTATATGCTAAATGTAATAGAGAAGTATATAGACAATTTGTTTGTTGAAAATCTAGTATGTATGGATAGAGAATATCAAATACATTCAGAATCACATGACAATGGTTTGATAGTGGTTGGAGAAGCTCAAATCCATATGCCGCGTTGCACACGATCCATGTGCATATCTTCGAGAGGTTCCAATTGAGCAAGAATTTCACTCTCAAATCGAGGATCATCCTCTCATAGTAGAAGTTTGGGGCATGTAGGTAGAAATATAATAAATCTAGAGAGTCGTTCATATGAGGCGGAAGATGGTAATGCACATAGTGTTTCTTAAGAAATAAAATTAGTAATAAAAATATTAATCAAATATCATATTATAATTAATAATATGAGAATTTAATCAATGACCCGTAGAGTAATATGTCAAACTTTCATATATTTATCAATATATTTAAAATTTCATTGAATTTGGCTTTAATTAATTTTTTCGTGCATAGCACGGGGCACATACTAGATTTTATTTCTCTAGCATGAACCCCGTACTATGCATGGTTGAATTGTCAAAATAAATTTTGATAACAAAATATATAAAAATTAGATATATCATATGTTTAAATAATAACATATTGTCTGAAATTAATGTTTAATTTCATTAATAATTTATGGAGTTCCACAATCAATAAACTTGTCAAAAATGAAACCAAAATACTTTATCTAAAGTGGTCGCAAGGGTATTGTAGGGAGCAATTGCAGGATTGAATGGCTATTTTGATTATATAGTTGATACACTAAATTTGTATGATCCAAAAGCGAATTTTCAAAAATATTTGAATCTATACTCCACCTAGCTACCTATTTGTTTTCGATTATTCACATTTTTGGTGTATTGTTCTGTCTATGTGCCCTTCAATTTACTTCGTAAGACATCGATTTTATTTCTACTTTACACACACACACACACACACATATATATATATATATATATATATATATATATAATCAGTCGGTAGGTGGGATATCACCATGAGAACCCTCTTGACCTTTCTCTTGAAGTAGGGTGTAATCCATGGGCCCTAAACCCCCGATTTTCTGGACACCATATATATCTTTGCTTGTATTTTTTTCGTAATTAAAGGAAAAGAAATAAATTAAAGTTCTTCATTGTTCTTATATTATTTGGATGGGATAAGATTGGTTAATTTGGACAAAATCAGTTAAGGAGAAAAGCAACCGATGAGAATTTAAAATTGGTGGCTTGCTTTAGTGACCTCATTTGTTTGGTCTTTTTGAACTAATTACTTCTTCATTTTCTTTTCTAATTTTTACTTTGTGTGGTTACATTGTGATACTAAAAAAATTACACAAAATAATGTTGATTCTTTATTTGCTAGAGAAAATATTAAGGAGAAAAATTGAAAGTAAATATGTATAATTTGGAAAAAGGAAATAATATCAGATAATTTGGAAAAGAATATGTTTTATCACCCATACTAACAAGAAAATTACGTGAGTAACATATAGGATTTGTCGTAACTCATACATAGGGATGTAAACGAGTCGAGTTCGAGCCGAACTTGATGAAATTTTCAGGCTCAAACTCGATTATATTTTTTTGAGTTTGAGCTCGATGAGCCTAATTTTTTAAAGCTCGAGCTTGAGCTCAAAGTAGATGAGTTGAGCTCGAGCTCGACTTTGAACTAAAAATTAATTTAATTATTTGTTTAAAAAAACATTAAATAAATTTATTCTACTTTTTTATTTATCAAAACATGTTAAGATATATATCGTAATGAAAAATATAATGTAAAAGTAAAATGACAATAACTATAAAATAAAATTCAAGATATATAAGATAAAAGTATTTTACGTATCTTTTATTCAATAATATTTACAAACGATGAGTTAGTGAGAAAAATGTGTTTATTATACTTATGTTGTAGAAACATAAATCACGTATCTATGAATTATACATAATGTATATATCATTTATTATATTATCACTAATATTATTATAGAATTCTAATTATCGGTTTTATGAAATATGAGTTTTTATAGTCATATATAAAAAATAATTAAAAAGATAATAAAAGCTTGCGAGCCGGCTTACGAGTTATGAACAATTATAAATGAGTTCGAATTCGGTTTACAAAAGTATTCGAACTTGAGCTGAGCTCCAATTGAGCCGACTTTACTCACCTTACACCCCTATCATACACATGTTTTTTCATGTTTATTTTATTTCAATTAAAACGACAAAAGAGTCTAAATTATTAAAATCTGAAAAAATCTATTTGCATTTTGACTTAACTTTGCCTACTGTAATTTTTCAAACACTCATCTGACTTAACTTTGTCTACTGTAATTTTTCAAACACTCATTTGACTTAACTTTGTCTACTGTAATTTTTCAAACACTTATTCAATGGCTCATTAATTTCTGGGACGACTACAGCCATCTTATTAGTGCTATTAGGTCTAGGAGGCTTTTATAAACAAAAATAAAATCTTATGTATATCCAAAAATTTATAGATAATATGGGGTTTTAAAATATGACAGTGACCTAAGGAATATAATTCAAGTTCCCCTATGCTTTATTTGAGAACTATTGTTATAGTTTGTTTGAGATTGGTTCGAGTTGTTTGATTAATGTACAAATCAAAATTTGAACATCATTATCTGTTCGATTAGATTTGAAACTCGACTCGATCACCTTAATTAGTTAAAAAAAAATAATGAATTGTGTAAAAAAATCAAACTCTTCAACTCCGCACGATGAACAGTTGAACGAAACTCATATGCAATTTTTGAATCTCGATAGATAATTCAAAGAAATCCGAACAAACGATCTGCCTCCATTCATTTATGTTCCTAACCATATGTACATTCCTTCGTATAAATGATTGTGATTATCTCAATATTTTACACCGGCCGGGGCACTAAAAAATGGATCAAATTTGGCCCCCACATTTCCTTGATTTTATTCATTTTCTTATAGACAAAGTGCTTTCCTTTCCTTTCATTTTCTCATGTCGATTGATTTTCAAGTAAAATGTCTCTTTTAATTCATTTCAGATTGAAAAGACTTGTGCACGCCATTAATATTATTCCACGGACAACTTGAAAATTTTATGATTCTGAAGGCCACTAGTTGTTGAAAAACATTATTTAAATTATCTTACAATATGATATTACAAAATTAAAACGACAAAAGCATTGCTTACCCGGCAGCCCTCAATATTTTTTTTTCAAATGAAAAGCACAGGAATACAATTTGAAAAGAACATCACCATTAGATTACAATTCTGATTCAAATCCCATTACTTTATATAAATTTAAAAAGTTCAAAATAGAATTAATAGAAAAGAAGTAAATTAAAGTAAAGAAACCCTAATAAATAAGATTCACTCAATATTCAAAGCCACCTTGATTTTTCTAAACATCTCATAAATTCTACTGACTGACGTGATCATCGAAAGATTTTAATTTCAAACGACCTCAATAAATCTAACAACTTATGATTTTAGATTGATTAACAATTTAAACACCAATATCTTCTGAAATCTAGGGGGTACGGTACACGTGTATTTTAGGAAAAAATCTGAGGCTAGGTTTTAGTTCAGTGTTTTTGACATTTATTGTAATTTGCACATCTTTCATATAGTAAAATACTCTCTCCTCTCCTGTGGATGCAGGCAATTGCCAAATCACATAAATTCTTGTGTCTTTAATATTTATACTCTTATTTCGTTAATTATCATAACAATCAAATCATTAAAATCATTAAAGAATAAGATACTCAAGTCAGTTCGATTAAAATTTTGATAGAACTCGTTCTAATCAACAATCAAATCAAACTCGAACATAAAATTTCAAATTGATAAAAACGCAAAGCAACTTGCAATACTCTTCTACTCAACTTGAATACTTGACTCGATTAGTTTATACTTTTGATTATAAGAATAACCATTAAAAAGTTGATAATTATTTTGGCTTTTATAGGCTTAGAAGATATAAATAAATTGCATTATCGTGATCGCCAATATAATGTAGCTTGGTGTGGGTGGATTAGGGATGCTCAATTGGAGCCTATCATTTAAAAAAATGCTTATTTCATTAAAATTATACTAGATGACATATTTTACTAGAATTATATATATATATTAATAAATCAATTATTATTTATTACTATGGGCATTTTTTTTTTTTTTGGTAAGAACCTGTTATGGGCATGCTACATTAGTCAATGTGGTATATAATATGATATTATTAGACTATGTTTGTTGCGGTTTTAAAAAAGTGCTTAAATGTGGTATATGTGTTATGAATAATTCATTAAGTGGATGTCCATACAACTCCAATACATAATTTAGTGGATTCACCTACAACTCCAATATCTCATTTAGTGGATTCACCTACAATTTCATTACCTCATTTTGTAATCAATATTTGATCTTGTTTTGTGCCTATAAATAGGCTTTGCCATTGTATTGAGAAATACACCAAAAATAAAAAAAAAAAGAATTCTCTTCTTAATTCTCTAGTTTCTCTATTTTAGAATATTTGTATATATTTCATAATATTTGGGGTTATTTCATAACACGTTATCAGCACGATCCGTCTCAAGTTGTTAGTCATTATCTTTTCAGATTGGCATTGAGGTAGAAGCTGTTAACCGTCCGTAACAACACGGAATCGAACAAATAATATAGTGAAAGTAAGATCGTCTCCACAGGGAAGGTTATCAAGTACCAAACAAAGTTTATCTTATTATTTAGACTATCGATTGTCAAAGATTTGAGATTTTAACTAATTAAAAACATAAATTTATAAAAATAGAATTAATTATAAATAATTAACACAAATATAATTAAAACGAACAATCAATTAACGAGAGGCCTAGGGATTAAGATTTCATCAAGGTATTTCTATGGATTATTGACTTTCAATGGATTATCATTCTTGTTTAAATTAAAGACCCAATTTCCTTAAATACATGAATACTCTCCCGAGATCTTCATGAGTACCCACCTAAATTAATTAACGTCACTCCCATGATCAAAAACTAATTTAGATGAATCCATTAAGTTCTATGAATATTGTTTAACTAGTCTCATGCAAAATTACCAATATCCCTATTAAGCAATTTACACATGTCTATTAAATCTGAACCAATAAACTAATTCACCTCCCGGTACTTCTTAATTCATCTTAAATCATGCAATTGGTGATCAAGCAATTAGAAGCATTAAACTCTCATTAATAGATAAACCAAACAAGAAATCACATCCATAAATCATCAATAATCCTAGAAAATAATTTAGCTATGCATAATTAAAGAAAAACAAGAAATAAATTGCATAAACATAAAGTTACTCATGTTCAACAATGGAGGATTGGAAGAATACAACTTGAGAAGATGAAGCTTTTCTCTCCAAGAACTCTTCTCTAAGATCTACTTTTCTCTTCTTCAAGTTCTATTCTCCAAGATCTACTTTTTTTTTGCAAGAATGAATTATGCCTCTTCCACCACCACTAGGCTATAAAAACGTTTTTGCCACTTTATTTAACTAAAAAGGAGTCTTAGATACATAAATTATGCCCATCCAAGTCATAAAATCGGCCCACAAAAATATAAAAATCCGCAGCTGCACAGCTGTGCAGAATATCTGCACAGTTGTGCAGTTGCCTGTGCAGAAATTTTTCTCTTCATTTTTCTTCAACGAAACATTCTCGTTTGGCCTTTCTAATGCATTTCTTCACTTCCTCTTGGTTAGCCTTCGTTATTCACGTAAAAATACTCCTTAAACTCATCAAAACAATCATTTATATGCCTACAAAAATATTGAAACGACTTAGAAATCAAAATACGTAAATTGGGCTAAAAATAAAGGAAAAGACTAACTACAAGGCATAAAATAAAGATAAATGTGAGGTAAATCATGATGAAAATATGTAAAATATGAGACCTAACAGAAGCAAAAGCACCTGCAGAGGAAGAGAACTAGGTGGGGAAATTATCTCATCTATTTGTTTGCATCCAGTAACATCATATATATATTTACTTTACAGAACCATTATGAATGATCATCATAAAATAATTTTTATATTAAGTTTTCATGTTTAATGGCACATAAGGAAATTTAGTCTTTACTTCTAGGTTTTCTTTGACTTCTGTGAGTAGTCATCAAGGTGTGTGCATATAGAATAGATACATGATGAAATATTCCAAA
This sequence comes from Buddleja alternifolia, assembly GCA_019426215.1. Taxonomy (NCBI): domain Eukaryota; kingdom Viridiplantae; phylum Streptophyta; class Magnoliopsida; order Lamiales; family Scrophulariaceae; genus Buddleja; species Buddleja alternifolia. The sequence goes on from CM033394.1 coordinate 662,172, forward strand.
CTTTATAGTATCACATGTTCTAACAAATCAAGCAGATTATACTGACATCCCCACGCATTATATGTCTTATTATTATAGTTAATTAATTCATTATCTAACTTTTCTTATACTTTGATGATAGTGTTATAATGACGAATCTTGCAAAACTTGATTTTGTGGCTCTTGACATTACGGGGAAGAATTATTTATCTTGGGTGTTAGATGCTGAAATTCATTTAGATGCAAATGGTCTTGGAGAAACAATTAAAGAAGGAAATAAAGCATCTAATCAAGAAAAGGCCAAAGCTATGATTTTCCTTCGTCACCACCTTCATGAGAGCTTAAAAAATGAGTATCTTACTATAAAAGATCCACTTGTTCTTTGGAATAATTTGAAAGAAAGATATGACCACCAGAAAACTGTTATTCTTCCAAAAGCTCGTTATGATTGGATGCATTTATGATTGCAAGATTTCAAAACCGTAAGTGAGTATAACTCTGCAATGTTTAGAATCAGTTCTCAATTGAAATTGTGTGGAGAAAAAATCAACGATGAGGATATGTTAGAAAAAACATTCTCCACTTTTCATGCATCCAATGTGCTCCTGCAGCAGCAATATCGTGAAAAAGGTTTTCAAAAATATTCTGGACTGATTTCTTGCCTACTTGTGGCTGAACAAAACAATGAGCTTTTGATGAAAAATCACGAGTCTCGTCCAACTGGTTCTGTTCCATTCCCTGAAGTGAATGTAACAACCCATACATTTTAATAATGAACCAAATCGTGGTCGTGGCCATGGCCGTGGTAGAGGCTGTGGTATTGGACATGGACGTGGACGTGGTCGTGGATATGGTTTTGGAAATCGTAGTGGTTATTCAAAGAACATATCTTTCCACCAGAAGTGGAAAAATAATGAAGAGAAAAATGAAGGTGGCCAAAATAGCAAATCTTTGGAAAATTTATGCTATCGTTGTGGTGGTAAAGGTCATTGGTCTCGTACCTGTCGTACACCAAAACATCTTGTTGACCTTTACCAAGAATCGTTAAAAGGTAAAGGAAAGAAGATAGAAACAAATTTTGTTTTTGAAGAAAGCGATTCTGATCGTGGCCATTTTGATGACACTCATTTAGATGTTGCTGATTTCTTTGCTGATCCTGATGGAAAAATTAATCACTTGAGTGGAGATGGAAGTGTTCAAAAATAAATTTGTTAAGTTTTAATTCTAGTACTTTATAAATAAATATTTAAGCATGTTGTTTTCCTATTTATTCATATGATTGTTGTTTCTTATATTAAATAATATTGTTTGGTATTGATTTATTTCTTTTTATGTTTCAATAAAGAATGATTATTTACTCGATCAACAACAACATCAATAATGAAGATATGTGTCTCGCTGATAGTGCCACAACTCACACCATTCTCAAGAATAAAAAATACTTCTCTTATTTAGTAATGCAAGAAGCCAATGTTAGTACTATATCGGGTAGTGCAAAATTAATTGAAGGCTCCGGCAGAGCTAATATATTGTTACCCGGAGGAACACAATTTTATATTGATGAAGCCTTATATTCTACTAAGTCTCAAAGAAATTTACTAAGCTTCAAAGATATCCGCCGAAATGAATATCATATTGAGACAACAAGTGATGGCAATATTGAGTATCTTTACATCACTAATACAATATCTGGTAACAAATGTATATTGGAAAAGTTGCCAGCATTGTCTTCCGGTTTGTACTACACGCATATATCTACTATTGAAACACATGTTATCGTGAACCAGAAGTTTACAAATCAAAATAAGTTTGTTATTTGGCATGACCGGTTGGGCCATCCCGGATCAATTATGATGCGAAATATAATTGAGAATTCATGTGGTCATCCATTGAAGAGCCAGCAGATTCTTCAATCGAATGAGTTCTCATGTGCTGCTTGTTCACAAGGAAAGTTGATTATTCGACCATCAACAACAAAAGTAGGAAGTGAATCTCTTACGTTTTTGGAACGTATTCAAGGTGATATTTGTGGACCAATACACCCGTCGTGTGGACCATTTAGATATTTTATGGTTTTAATTGATGCATCAACAAGGTGGTCACATGTATCTTTGCTATCAACTCGCAACCTGGCGTTTGCGAGATTGCTCGCTCAATTGATTAGACTACAAGCACATTTTTCTGATTATCCAATTAAGAAGATACGCCTTGATAATGCGGGTGAATTTACTTCCAAAACGTTCAATGACTATTGTATGTCTATTGGAATTGATGTTGAACATCCTGTAGCACATGTTCATACACAAAACGGTCTAGCAGAATCGTTTATTAAGCGTCTGCAGTTAATTGCAAGACCTTTACTTATGAGATCAAAACTTCCTATTTCTTGTTGGGGACATGCTATTTTGCATGCAGCAGCACTTATTCGCATAAGGCCAACAAGTTATCATAAGTTCTCCCCATTACACTTGGTTTTTGGTCAGGAACCAAATATTTCCCATCTAAGAATTTTTGGATGTGCGGTATATGTTCCAATTGCTCCACCACAACGTACTAAGATGGGTCCTCAAAGGAAATTGGGAATATATGTTGGATTCGAGTCTCCATCGATAATAAAGTATCTAGAGCCATTGACTGGAGATTTATTTACGGCTCGATTTGCTGATTGTCATTTTGATGAATCAGATTTCCCAACATTAGGGGGAGAAAATAAGCAGTTGGAAAAGAAAATTAGTTGGAATGAATTATCTTTATCTCATCTTGATCCTCGAACAAAACAAAGTGAACTGGAAGTTCAAAAGATAATTCACTTGCAAGGTTTAACTAACCAACTGCCAGACGCATTTACTGACCTAAAAAAAGTGACTAAGTCACATGTACCAGCTGTTAATTTTCCAGTAAGAATTGTTGTCCCTGAAGGTCAAAGTAATGAGTCTACTGCACGCCTGAAGCGTGGTAGACCTATCGGTTCCAAAGATAGTCATCCTCGAAAAAGAAAAGGAGCTAGGAATCAAGATGGTCTAATCGAGGATAAAATAACTCCAGAAGAGTCCCTAGTCATAACTAATATTTCGGTTCCAGAAGAACTACAGGTACCTGAAAATTGTGAAAATAATGAGATCTCAATCGATTATGTTATGAACGGGAAACGATGGAATCGAAATGAAGTCAACGTTGATGATAAATTTGCATATAATGTAGCGCTAAATATGATGAATGATAATGAGGATCAAGAACCAAAGTCTGTTAATGAATGTCGACAAAGAAATGATTGACCAAAATGGAAAGACGCAATGGGGGCAGAGTTAAACTCGCTTGAAAAACGAAAAGTTTTTGGACCTGTAGTCCGTACACCTGAAGATGTAAAGCCAGTAGGATACAAATGGGTATTTGTGCGAAAACGAAATGAGAAAAATGAAATTGTAAGATATAAGGCACGTCTTGTTGCCCAAGGGTTTTCGCAATGACCTGGCATAGATTATGAGGAGACTTATTCTCCTGTGGTGGATGCAACTACTTTTCGTTATATAATAAGTCTGGCAGTGCATGATAAACTTGATTTGCGTCTAATGGATGTTATTACAGCCTATTTGTATGGCTCGCTTGATAATGATATATATATGAAAATCCCTGAAGGATTTAATATACCTGAAGCATATAAATCAAGTTCTCGAGAACATTATTCAATTAAATTAAGTAAGTCATTGTATGGACTGAAACAATCTGGACGAATGTGGTATAATCGTCTCAGTGAATATTTGTTGAAGGAAGGATATAAGAATGATCAAATTTGTCCTTGTATTTTCATGAAAAGATCTGGAAATGAGTTTGTTATAATTACAGTTTATGTTGACGATTTAAATATCGTTGGAACTCCTGAAGAGATTTCAAAAACTGTTAATTGCTTAAAGAAAGAATTTGAGATGAAAGATCTTGGAAGAACAAAATTTTGCCTTGGGTTGCAAATTGAATATTTAAAGAACGGAATTTTTGTATATCAAGACGCTTATATATCAAAGGTGCTAAAACGATTCTATATGGATAAATCACATCCATTGAGCACCCTAATGGTCGTAAGGTCACTAGATGTGAACAAAGATCCTTTTCGACCTCAAGAAAGTGATGAAAAATTACTTGGTCCTGAAGTACCATATCTAAGTGCAATCGGTGCACTAATGTATCTTACTTGTCATACTCGACCTGATATAGCATTCGCTGTTAATCTATTAGCAAGATATAGTTCTTCTCCTACACGAAGGCATTGGAATGCGGTTAAACAGGTACTCCGCTACCTTAGAGGAACACTCGATATGGGTTTGTTTTATTTCAATGTACCCAAGTCCGAATTGGTTGGATATGCAGATGCTGGATATATGTCTGATCCTCATAATGGTCGTTCACAAATGGGCTATTTATTTACATGTGGTGGCACAGCCATTTCATGGCGATCTATGAAACAAACTATATCGACCACATCATCTAATCATGCAGAAATCTTGGCTATTCATGAGGCAAGTCGAGAATGTGTTTGGTTAAGATCCATGATTCAACACATTCGAGGGACTTGTGGTTTATCTTCTGGAAAAATGATCCCGACGATCTTATATGAAGATAATTCCGTATGTATCACACAATTGAAAGAAGGGTACATTAAAGGAGATAGAACAAAATATATTTCACCAAAGTTCTTTTTCACTCATGATCTTCAGAAGAATGGTGATATTAATGTTCAACAAATCCGTTCCAGTGATAATCTTGCTGATTTGTTCACCAAGGCACTTCCCACAGCAACGTTTGAAAAACTAGTCTACAATATTGGAGTACGTAGACTTAAAGATCTTGACTGATATTGTCATGAGGGGGAGATAATACGCGAGCACTCTTTTTCCCTTAACCAAGGTTTTTCCCACTGGGTTTTCCTGGTAAGGTTTTTAATGAGGCAGCATCTGATTGCGTTTTAAAAGAATTATGTACTCTTTTTTCTTCACTAGGTTTTTATCCCACAGGGTTTTTCCTAGTAAGGTTTTAACGAGACATATTCTTAAGTGATGGACATCCAAGGAGGAGTGTTATGAATAATTCATTAAGTGGATGTCCATACAACTCCAATACATAATTTAGTGGATTCACCTACAACTCCAATATCTCATTTAGTGGATTCACCTACAATTCCATTACCTCATTTTGTAATCAATATTTGATCTTGTTTTGTGCCTATAAATAGGCTTTGCCATTGTATTGAGAAATACACCAAAAATCAAAAGAAAGAATTCTCTTCTTAATTCTCTAGTCTCTCTACTTTAGAATATTTGTATATATTTCATAATATTTGGGGTTATTTCATAACAATATGATATTTTTTATGATAAGAAAAAAAGGAATCATGACTAGGAGCTGATGTGGCACTCAAGTTCAAAATTTGAATACAATAATAGCATAATTGTAAGTCTGGAATGGAGATTTTCCGATATTGTTGAAATATATACTGGATCACAATGTTTTCATTTAAGCACTTTCTCTCAAAATTATTAATGTTATTTGTTATTTGTTATGTCATATTCTCACTTACATATCCATTTTTTTTTCATCTTAATATTAGACTGTCATTCATTCATCTATTATCACTAGGACGGTTAATTCTCGCATTGTCACATCTATCATATACCATAGAACTACCGACATTTTCATTGGGAGCAATGATGTCAATTTCATCGAATTTCTAACTCTGTTGTGTTCTAGACACGGTATCCGTATTTTTTTTTCTCTTTTTTATTTTTGGATACGCATGTAGCATGTCGGATACATATCCGAGAATTATCCCACGAGTATCATATCCCCAAATAATCCGACACTACAGCAGATCATTTTAGAAGTATCCATGTAGACCCAAATGTACTGAAGTTTTCATTAACATGTCCCATGCATGCAAGAAATAATATAGTTCGGATATCCTACCTTATTTCATATTCTTTTGTATTGTATAATATGCATACTAAACATATAAAGTATTTAGTTTCTTGACATATATATTTAAGTGTGGACGCAAGAAATTTATGTTCTTTGCCATCAGTTCGAATACAAGTTGGCAACCTTATCATAATAATGCAACCTTATCATAATAATTCTCAATTATACTATGATCTTGGTGCCATAAAGACAAACTCAATAATGCACCAAATTTTGTCTATGGTAAATATTATAGCAAGAGAAATTAACTCATTAAAGATGGAAGCTCTTATGTATCAGGATATAAAACCCTAAAAACTGGCGATGTTATTAGCGCACGAGAATGACAATTTAGAGGAGAGTTGCTACGCTAATATTAGTTACTAAGATGGATGTGATTACTGACTAATCATCGACTGAGACTTACTATAAAGAACTACAAAGTATTATTGAGACTTTCAATTGACATAAAGTCGCAACATAATAGGTGTGACACTATATGATTGACATATATATAAAATATATATTTTTTGAATATAAATTTAATATAGATTATATATACTTGTCGTGCAGACATGATATGCAACACAAAATACAATACCATTTTACAATAAAAAGTCTCGTGTGGGGAGCAATATGCATAGACAAAGTTTCACTATTAGCTCCAGGAAAGAGCAATTCAGCGGAAAGACCACTAGAGCCGTAAGCTATGATGTATGGATACTCCTAAAATCGACCTCGTACAGTATCGTACCCATATCCGGCACAGATACTCTCGGATATCGTGTCCAGGCCATTTTTGAAGTGTCCAAAAATAAAAAGAAAAGAAAAAATTCTGGATATTGTATCCGACACAAAATTTGAATTGTCTGATATGTTTTGGATACCTAATAGAATATTTGTTTAATATTATATAATACTTTTTGAAGTAAAATAGGAAAATAGATAATATTTTCGATCTTTGTTGAAAATTAACACATAAAAATTAAATAAATGACAAAGAAATTTACAGAACTAGACAAAATATTTATATCAATGAATTTATCGAATCAAATTTATTTTTCCATATTATACATGCATAGATATAGCCGTATCTTCGCTGTATCGTATCCTAAAATTTTGAAAAAATCGTATCACCGTATCCGTATCGTGTCGTATCCGTGTCGCCGTATCCATACCCGTGCAACCTAGGCCGTAAGTTGAGCCATTGCACGAGAATATGAATAGTTGCCATTTTTTATTTATTTACGAGTTATGAAATTAAAAACACTTGATCTTGACTTCTCATCGATACTTACCCAAGTTAATGATATGGCACCGTCATAGTGATTGAAGTCTTGATATGAACATTCTCTTTCACTAATGTTGTTAAACTAACAATTTAATTATATAAATATATATTAATCAAATTGATTATTAGTCAAATTTTAACCATGAATAGAATAAGTTTAATTAATATCAAATAATATAACTTATTTACCACTTGAGAATTTTTCTATATTACTAATCTATGATGCACAGATATGGATACGATATGACACGGATGCAGGATACACAGTTTTTTAAAATTCTAGGATACGACACGTCAGAGATAAGATATATATATATATGTTAATATTTATATTTATATAAAGTTAAAAACTATAATTTGTGCATGTTCTTACATATTAGATTTCTTTGAATCCACAATTAAATTTTACTTTATGAGGATTTCATGACAAAATAGTTGCAAAAACTCAAATATTTGTGTAATCCAGTGAATGAGGTCACATAATTATTGCATACATAAAAAAGATGTTATTATAATAATTACTCTATACAAATAAATCTTCTAATCAGTAATCACAAGCAATAAAATCATTCATAAGTTTGAGAAATTAGTCAAACTAGATAATAAATTTATATGAAAAACTCTAATAATCTTTGTTCATTGAAGGAGGATTATCGTCAAAAGATTATTTTGTTTTATTTTGGCCATAAAAGATTGCATAATATTAAATAATACACAACTCGTATAGGTTACTTCAATTTTTCGTGTCTGAAACGTATCCAGAATGTATCCATCATATCCAGGACGTATTCACCCTGTATCCAAGCCATATCCCTCCTATATCCGAATTTATTTTTTTTTTTTATTTCGGATACTTCAAAAACATATCTGATACGTATTCACTCCGTTTCATATCCGATACAAATGCGATACTGCATGTGACTTTTACTAACAGTATCCGTACATCATAGTTACTAACAAATTATACCAAAAGTTAAATATACGGGCACTTATATTTAGAGTAAATATACAAGTTACATTCCTTTTTTCTCCCCCGAAAAAAATAAAAATATATATATATATATATATATATATATATACATATGTATATTATTCCATCTTTTTCCTTAGCGGAAAGTGACCTGGCATGGATTTGAATAGAGCTGTCACAGACCCTAAAACCACCACAAACAAACACTCCTTTGCCTCTCTGTTTTCTAATTACTATTCAATTTTTCAAGAAAAATAAAATAAAATTTTATTTCCCAAAAAAAAAAAAAAGACTATTCTTCAGAATTTCAAGATCATTTCAAAGTTCAGACAATAAACCCGACCAGACAAGACCCATTTTAAGAATCTCTCAGATCTTTTCAATCTTCACCCAGATTTCATGGCCTTTTGATTTTTGACCCTAAATGCTTTGAAAGGTAAGTGAAAATGTGTGCATTTTATATTTGGATTTGATAATGTAATGTTTGTGGGTTTTGAATCTGAATCTTAGAATGTGTAAAGATGGGATCTTTGAGGAGTTTTGAAGATCTACTGTTAGTGTTTATTATTTTCTGTATTTCTTTTTTGTCTTTTTTCTATGATTTTTTCCTGCTAAATTGTTCTGTTTTTGGAATTTTATTGTATAATACTTTCTGTACTAGTGTTAGTAACTTGCTATAGTACTATTGGCACAAGATTTATTTTCCTTTATTGTTAGTGATTTGCTGTTTGAAAATGGGCTTTGCTTAAAAAGATTGAAGTGGTGGAAATGGGAATGTTTAAGCTTTCAAATTTAGATTTCTTAGTGTCAACAAGGAGTTTAGGCTGCATTTTTGTTTATATTTACATATATATATATATATATATATATACGCAAATTATGCTTAGTGTTTTTAAGTTCATTTTAGTGCTCAATATGTTGCAGTAGTTGTAAAGTTTTTATCTTTGAAGATTGGTTTTTTATTTTAGTTATCTTCAAGTGAGTTAAATATATATTAATCTTCATTTTATGTTATCCGGTTTCCGCTGCGTTGAACTGATTTAGGCGTAATTTTCAGTATCAAATGTATATAGGCCTCTATTCAGGTTTTAAAAAAGAAACAAATTATCATGTTCTAGTGTGTTTGAGAAACACTTTGATGTGAACTATGATTTTGTTAGATAAATAAGCGTGATGGATGCTGATAGTATCATTCCCGTGTCTGGACACGAGGCCGAGTTTGAAAATGGTCTTCATGAGCCATTCTCTATCTCTGAGAATGTAAACGGGACTTCCAATGGCAGCTTAGACATTGAAGGGTTGAGTGAGAATCTTGAAGATGCTGTGAAGTTGAACGACCCTTCATTAGACTCTGTCAAAAAAGCCACGGAAGAACCTGCTTTGCTACCCGAAAGCCATTCAACCAGCAAACCCAAGGTAAAAGACTCTTAGCGTTCCTTTTGGTTCAAAGATTTTGGTGAGGAAAGGAAAATGGTAGAACAAAGGAAAATAAAACCAAAGAAACACAAAATCTCAAGGTCGTTTGGTTTTATAGGAAAAAAAATAGAGGGAGGTGTGGTTGTTTTGGAGCTTGACATATGACCAAATAATCAGTTGGTCACATTTCCGTACATTTTTTAACGGTTGAGAATTGCATAAAGCATGCTTCGTATGGGACTGCTTTTGCAAGTTCGTAAACAATGGTTGTAGACCTATCCTATGAGATCAATATTGCAATTTTTCCTGGCATTTTCTTTTCTCTTCCCCATTACCAAAATCCTTCTACCCAATTAGGTGTAAATGTATTGTTCAGTTACGTAATTCTTTTGAAACTGCACTATGATATAATTTATATAAATATAGGAGCTTGGAGTTAAAGATTATGCAGATTCTAACAAATTCAAACCACTAAAGGTCACGGGGAAGGGCAAGAACGGGAAACCATTAAGCCCGGGACATGCTGCAACGAAGGGTTTGAGCAAGGGCAAAGATGGAAAAGGGGTGCTGAAATCTTCCGTTGCTTCAAATGGTACCATTGCTTCAAAGTCACGTCCTAGACAGACTTCTGCTCTTGGAACCAAAAGTAAATCACTTAATGAGAAGCAAATTGCTGACAACACAAAAGCAGCACCGGTTCAGCAAAATGAAAATAATTCTAAGGTAAAGCTGATAGATTTGTATGAATTATGAATAGATATATTTTTGGGCATTATCTTCCTTTTGTGGCACATAATTCTTCTTCTAATCTCAAGCAGCAGCATGGACATCCTGAAGCAACATCTTCTTCCACGAGCAGCGCACTGTCGGAAGAACTCCCGTATGTTCTTTTTTACTAATGATTGAATTCCTTTTTTTAATTGTACCTTTGCCACACTTAAACTGGCACATTTACCAAAATTTCTTGTTCGGCAAATGGAAGAAGATGCCTAGCTGGAACCTTCAAACGTAATAAATAAAATTTGGATCTTTTATCTTCCTGTTAAAAGCTCCTTATGGAAATTGCATATATCCCTGGTAATTACTCCAGCAATGGATTGTGAACTATGATTTCCTGACTACAGGGAGAAGACAAAGCTTAAGGCCCTTAAAAAAGGCCCTGCTATTAGAGCTGAAGAGATGTCACAGTCTTCTACGTATCCTTTTTAGAGTTTATGACATTGTATTTTTCTTTTTTTATACTGATATATATATATGTATATATATATATGTATGTATGTATGTATATAGGGATGTGACGCTCCACATGTTCAAGGCATATGTATATATCTATATATGTATGTATGTATGTATGTATATAGGGATGTGACGCTCCACATGTTCAAGTCATATGTATATATCTATATATGTATGTATGTATGTATATAGGGATGTGACGCTCCACATGTTCAAGTCGTATTTATAATCTTTTGTATACTTTACTAACCTCAAATTGAAGGATTAAGTTCGAATAAATTGGCACCTTACCATTTTCAATCGAATAAATCAATATGTTGTTGTCTCATCTGATGAAATTTTGTACAATCTTATCATTTTATTAATTTTAATGAATGTACATGTTCGATCAGCAAGTGTCAAATACTACTCTATACATTTTATATTGTTCATATTTACTTGGCACTTCTTGTATTTGGGCTTGAGATCAAAATGTCAGTTCACATAAGATTTAAGGAGTCAACATAGAGTCCGTAAAATCGTAATGACTATGCTTTAAATACTTTGGGGTGTAAGTGAAACAAATATGGCATGTAGGGACTAAATTTTGGAAAAACAATAAATAATATAAACAAAGGTGGTATCAGAGTTTGCGCTAGTGCCTGAGCTCTACCGGGATAGGATCTTCGGAGGTGGTATCATATATATTTTGTAATCAACTTTGCTTTGTGCTTTCTTTGTCCTGGCTAATGAGATGCTTCTGTTATGCGCTGTTAGATTGTACATAATTATGTCAACATGCCACTTTTATGACATCATCATCTTTTTTCTTTTTCTTTTTTGGTAATTTGTAATGACATAATTGTATTCTCAATTCTCATTTCTCATTCAATAGCCGACAACCTCACCTGGGTAGTATCGAAGTAGGTAGCATGAAATATCCGTTTTATCCTTAAGTATTATTTAGAAGTCCTACTTCTGGGGATGCCAAGCCTCGCAAATTGGGTACTCTTCCAACCTATGGTTTCAGTTTTAAATGTAATGAAAGGGCTGAGAAAAGAAGAGAGGTTAGAATTTTGTTATACTGCAGTGCTGATCTTTCGGTTGTTCTTGGACGCTCCGGAGCTGAGACATTTTTCCGTATCTTAATTTTTGCAGTTCTATTCAAAACTCGAGGAGAAGATTCATGCAAAGGAAGTAGAGAAGAGTAATATTCAAGCCAAGACTAAGGTGTGGTTCTTATATCATATTATAGCTCTGAATTTAGGCGATGGACTATGATATATCTATTAAATCTTTTTATTCTATATGTAAATAGGAATCACAAGAAGCTGAGCTCAAAATGTTGAGAAAGACTTTGGCATTTAAAGCGACACCAATGCCAAGTTTCTATCAGGAACCACCACCTCCAAAGGTCGAATTAAAGAAGGTAAATCGATGTTTTATTACACTCGTGTAGGTGTAAATCTTGATTTACTTTATGTATTATAGTTTTTTGTGTTTAAAATGTGATTATGCAATGAAACGAAGGAGTTTTAATATTTTTACATGGTGAGCCGCTATAGTAAAAAAAGAGGGGGGGGTTACGATAAGCGCGTGAAGTTTGACATATTACTATAACTTCCCGTGTCAATAGTAAAAACCAGATTACAGTTTCAACCCTTATTTTTCGAGTTGTCATAATTTAACAGGGGTGCCCTGGTAATTTGTCAAACGTCAGGGAGCTCGTGGTAATTACCTAATGAATGAGGGGGTGCATATATTTATCCCTAAAGGAAAGGGATTTAAACATTTGGTGAAAATTCTGTGATTGACAACAAACTGATTACAATCTGATCACAATAATTTCTTTGATATAGATACCGACTACAAGAGCCAAATCTCCGAAACTCGGTCGAAAAAAGACTTCATCTACTGCTGACTCGGAAGAAAATGACACCCTTAGTGCATGCCCCGGTAGGTTGAGCTTGGACGTAAAAGCGACACAAAGTAACATTGCCAAAGCACCACCAGTTGCCCATGTCAAGAAGCCGTTAAGAAAGTCTCTTCCTAGATTGCCCTCAGAAAACACCACCTTATCCAATGAAAAGAAGAAAGCAACTTCCCGTAAGGTCACAACTCCCAAGGAAACGAGCGAAGCTGCATCTGATACACAAAAACTAGAGACGGGTCCCACTGATGAACCGATCGAGAGTCAGCCAAACGTAGATAATGAACCTTCTCTTGGCGTTCAAGTACAATTGCAGTGAGTGTTAAATCAATGCACTGACATTAAGTTGTATATCTCGTTAAGTGGCCTTCAATACGAACTTTCGCCTAAAAATATGGAAAGATGTCTGAATAAGTCTTAACATCCAACAATGAAGGCATGGGAGGACAGTGTAGTAAAAGGGTTGGCTTGTCATTTTATCCATAGTCAGCGACGAAGTCCTATTGTTTTATATGCTCTTTGTTAAGCTTTGCTGAGTGTGGTGAATTTGTTGTCCTAATTTATGTTTAGATACAATCGTCACCTGAGTCGAAGTGGAAATTTTGCTTAAATTTGGCTGCTTTTAGATTTTAGTTTGGTGTCTACTTTGGGCTTGTACTGCTTTTCAATATGTTAAGATGAACACCAAACAGAAAACTCCATCCTTATTGAGGTGTATTATATATGTTTGCTTTGCTCTGTGCTTTTTCGTTTCCTTGATTTGTTAGCTTGTATCGAAATCATTTGTTGCTGTACACAATTGTTTAACATTTCATATTTACAAGAATGGATGTATGACATTTACGTATACAATAATGTGGTTGTGGCGTTGAGAGGGGAAAAATGAGTTTTCTCTCTCTCTCTACATCACGACCATCTGATTTTACATCCTCTTAAGTTTTGACACTTCGTAAACTGATCATTCTGTACGATAGCGCCCTTTAAGTTGTAAGAATTGGTGGAAGATACTCAGATTTCCTGCCAAGAACTCGAGCTTTGGTATCAGGGAAAAACTCGAACCCTGGAAGTTCTGCAATCTCACCATTCCTCGAGATAGAAACAGGGTAACTAAGAAGATGGCCCGGAAGGTCTATTTCCAACATTTCGCTTGAGTAAAGTTTCCAATTGTCATCAGCCATCGCATTGATATTTTTCACACATTCTAAGCTTTCGGGCTGAAAAAATGTGTCATCTTCACGTAGAAGGTGCTCACACCATAAGGCCATTCGGAGGCCGAATATCTGACCCCTGGCTGGTTCTTGCCCTTTTGCTAGGTGATTGGGCTGGAATCCACCCATCGCTATCTCGCTGTCTCGTGCCCCATCCATTGATCGTTGATTGATGTTCGCCGATCCAACGATTATGTACTCATCATCCACTGTAACATTTAGAAATACATTCAAGATATTGATTAATAAGGAAGAAAACAGAGCTAGATTAGTAAAACACTTTTCTATGACATTTCAAGGTGTGCAATGGGCCAGCCCGGCCCACAAACCCCCTGATTCGGCCCAAATTAACCCAGTCGGTCCAGACCACTGTTGGCCCAGGGCGGTGTTGAAAAACCAAGGGGCCAGTCCGGGCTTTTTTATACAAGCTATATAATGTAATAAATTATTAAAAAAATAAAAGTTGTTCTAGCCTGATGGTTGGGGACTCCCGTCATGTTGGATTCTAGTCCAGACCTGATTTCATATGGGCCTGGCCCGACTAGTTGCATTCATTTATAGCTATCTATATTTAGAGTTGTTTGCTCACCAATCATCATTTTTGAATGAACATATATCATGAATCGCCTAGACTGTTGAGCTCGACTGTAATCAGTATCAGGGTTGGGATTTTCCGGGGGCATGTATTCTTCAGGCAGCTTGATTTCCCTATTGCCAAGACAGAAAAAAGTTAAATACTCCCTGTAATCGACATTCTCGACTCCTTTGGCCCGTAAGGCGTTAGAAATATCGGTATACATCATCTCCATAGTCCTCCTTTGCCAATCAAGGATTGCTTGAACTGAATCACTCTCAGGTATCCCTTCAGGCCACATAGGAAGCACAACGTAAACCGTAAATCGTTCCCCAGCCTGGATTTTGCTCACAATCTTTAACGAAATCTCCTTGGGTATAAGATGCAAAGCGTTTATGTCTTCAACTGTAATATCTCCTGATTTCTTCCAATCAAACGAGCTCCCAAGAAAATACTGATTTTCAATGTATATAAAGTTTTTCGCTCTACGTATGGCGTGGATATACGCGTCTTGAATGCTTCGATCTATAACGTTATCTTTTCCACTAACCAGGCCGACTTCCGCTGCTTCCTCGGGCTTTTCTGGAAACCCGAAAGCAGTTCCACCATCAATTGATCTAAATATTTGGACGTTCCAGGTTTCCTGATCTTGATCTGCACTACTAATAACTTCTGTTGGCTGAATAATAAACTTATCCAATTCATTAATCGGAAACAAATACTGACTCCCAACTTGCTTTCTCCATCGTTGCTCAAAATTATATAACACGTCCCAAGCAACGGGCCCTTCGACCCGACAATGGATATCATGCCAGGGCTCCCTTGGCCCGCCTTTCCTAATCGATGAGCCTGGAAAATTTGGCTGATGAAAATCCTCTTTATGAACCGTATCCAATGTCCTAAACAATGAATGATTCCTTGTGTCATATCGTCCATCGCATAAATCAATCCCTCCAAGGAAACTAATTATCCTTCTCTTTGGAGTTTTCTCTCCAGGATCTCGACTGTCAACCACAACCGTCTTCTGATGATGTGTAAACATAGTCGAAACCTGAATACCCTGGAAAATGCTCGAACCATAATCAGGGTTTCGTGGACACAAAACGCAACGAACATTCGTGTTTTGAAAATAATCTCGTGTTTCTTGATCATGAGTTGCCATTAAACCATCTTTCTTAAAATCTGGAACAGAAGTTCTATCATCCCATATAAGCATAAGAACATTAACACCTTCATCAGCTTTTTTCTTTAGCAGCTCTCCAAGAATTACGTCTCCGCCAGGCTTTTGTCTCTTCGGGTCACGTATCAACGTTATTTTCGTATAAACAGACCAACCGGTAATGTAAATCAAATGTTTCGCATCGTTAATCGCATCGAAAATATCTTCGAAACATCTTTGAGGCTGATAATACCCTTCAGAGCTGAGAAACTGAGTTATACTATCATCAGGGACGTGTGCATCCGAATATAATGAAACCTTGCAGTTTTGTCTCTGTCGGAAGAATGTATAAGGCACCCCACCAAACGACGACGTTTTTATACCTTGATTCCAGTTAATTTCTTGTGTGACATGGAAAAATTGGAGTTGTACATGGATTTTTGAATTTCCATGAATAGGGTTTCTATCTTCATCCAATATATGGAGCCATCTATCAACCATATGTCCGCTCATGAGTTCTTCGACAGGTAAATATGCTCGACCGATTAGTATTGCTCCGACAGGATTCTCGTCTTTGACAGTGAAAACTATGTTTGAAACATTATGAGCACAGTAAATGTGGAAATCCTCGTACCAACGAGGATTTGAGGGGTCGTTTTGTATCTTTCTTGTCCTCCCGACTCTCGCTCGTTCTAAGTCGATCGTGGCGTAGAGTCTCGTGCCCACAACCTGGATCGAATTTTACGATGTTTTTTAGATTGATTTCTTTTTGAGATTTTGGAGAAAGTGTTGTGGATGATCAAAATGTACCTGAGGGCTGCAAAGAACAAATCTCTTGAAATTTGATAAGAATCTTTTTGTCACTCTTTGTGGATTGCCTGTCTGAGAAGTAGCAATGTACAAACAATGAAAATGAACGAGACTGTGAATGGATTAGAAGAACTGCAGAGTACATATTTTTTGATAACGCAATTCTCATATCATCTGAAGCATTTGTCAAAATATATATATATATATATATATATATATGAGTGATGCTATATACCACCTTTTATATATCATCGATTTTTCACTCCCCCTACTTTTGGCAAGAAATCATTTTCAATTAATTGATTTTAATGAATTTAATACATCTATACTTTCTAAATCAAGGGGAGGTGAAAAATCGGTGGTATAAAAACGGTGGTATATAGCATTTTCCTATATATATATGCCTAATGCGATAAGAAGCTCGTAAACTTGATTTGAAAATTTTCAAGATTAAATTGAAGGTTAGAGTTTGAATTCAGATTCAAGCCGAACATAAGAGATAATCTCGACTTAAATTGAATTTGAGCCCATATAAATAAATGATATATACTATTATTATTATTATTTTTTGTCTAAATCACATGTATCTCTTAACCACATTGGGCCAGAGCAATTCCGTTCGCATCGGGTCGCCCCACAAAAGGGTAAAGTGCTCCTAACAAGTAGAACTCCATCTACAAAGAATCAAACACTCGACCTTTGCTTAAGGGGTGAGAGTGCCGAACCACTCACACCAACCACTTGTATATTATACTATACTATATTATACATATACAGATAATAAAAATAATATACTAACATGCATGTAAAATTTTATAAATATCATTCACAATCTAAAGACCAAAATCCATAATTACAAGATAATATGAATAAGCCGAATTAGAAAACTTAAATAAAGTAGTCCACCGTGTTTTATTTTTAAATGTTTCCACTTTCCAATAGAAAAATAAAAAAGAGAAATAATTGATGTTTTGACTTTCGCAGGTCACATTGAAGGCATTTTAGTACGAATTTTTTTTTTATTATTGTAATGATTTTGAAAATTATAAAATTGTTAGTTTGTTTCTTATTTAGTAGAATTTATAGTATTAATGGTATTTTAAAGATAAAGAAAATTGAAATTCCAAATTTAAGCTGAGGGCTCGGCTTGAAGTTCATCAAGCCAAGCCCAAGCTTTGAACAATCAAGTTAAACTCAATAATTACGAGTCAAGGGGATGCCTGGTAGACGTTTTTATTTTTTCTTATATGCTTAAAAAACATAAATTAGGACCACGAAATATACTTGAGACTTTTTCATGAATTTCTAGATCAATATAAACAAATTTATTTCTTTGCTATATGTATCTAACTAAAACACGAGAATATATAAAATATACATACCGTGCCACATAAATGAAAGCCACATCCACCCTGCAATCTATCAGCTTCAAATATTGTTGCATGAAGCGTCCCATGAAGCAAACGTGGAGCCATGTCTTCACCTAAAAAACTTGAAACAAAAACTAAAGGCGTTGTTTGTTTATGTTTTCAAATCCTATTTTCAGTATTTTGGATAACAAATTTTAAAAATCAACACTACAAACTATTTTAAACTAAACACACATTTTTTCAGATTCAATTTCTGATTCTCTGACATAACTGTCTATCAATAACTGCATCCATCATTTCACACAATCATCAATCAATATTCATTAATTTTACAATATTTTTCTCTTCCACTTTCATATTATACAATTATTTAACTCATTATACACCAACTAATCATTACTAATTTTATGTATAAGTTTCAACCATATTTAAAAAAAAAAAAAAAAAAAAACACCAACACATCACATTAAATTCATATAAATACCCGTGACACGCATTTCCCGAAAAAAACTTTCAGGATTTGAACTAAAAACATAAACAAACAAAGCTTGAAATCTCGCACCTGCAGTGAAATTAATGTTTTTTTGGCCCCAACTTTTTATAGACTCGGAAAGATGAAAGCATATGAGAAAGGAAGATAATGAACATTGAATATGAGAACAACCTTGTAGAAGATCTATCAAGAGTTCTTTTTACTATATAAATTTTGGAGAAACCTTTGTCTAAAAAGAAACCTTTGGATCAAGAATTTATATGTAGCCCATGTAGAAGAATCTAAAGATTGACCTTTTTTGAAGAAAGAAATAACTTTTGCTTTGAGTTCTACACTTCTTTTATGCAAGTTAGCAATTGTCATCATTCTTAGTAGCAACAATTTAGTATGGTGGCTGCTGAAAAAAAAAATTATGGTGGGACTTATATAAATGGAAAATGCTAGATGTTGAACACTGAAGGATGTAAATCATGTTACATCAGCATGAAATGTCTAGTGTTGATGGATCACATTCGGTACTGATTTGACATGATTCATATATTTTGATGTTTGGTACACCAGGTGTATTTAAGAATTTTTCCATATAAATCATGGCTAGCGTTCGAAATTCTAAACTATCATGTAGTGAATCTCTCGTTATAAATATAGTCCATTTTTATTTGATATATTTCCCTTTGGTGGAAATATATATGAATTATATGGCAAGGAATCCGAGGAGAATGAATGAGAATGGAAGTAATGGAAGATTATTAACATGGCCTAAGTTTCAAGCTGTTAAACGAAGCTAAGTCTAATTGGGTTGAGTTGACAAGCAACGATGAAAGCTTGATACGTGGGTTTTGGTCCCTTTTTAGGATTTGGCCACAGTACCAAAATTCTTAAACTTTGGGTAAGAAAAGAAATAAAAAATCGATATAATAAATGTTTTTAATAAGGATTTTTTTTTTTAAAATTCAAGGGGAGGAGATACCATACATATCTAATACAACAAACTCGAATTAATAATTATAATCTTGAGCCGTAAAAACTTTATTTAGCTCCATAAAGGATTTAAGAATTTGGGATATGACTCCCACATTATTTGTCTACAACATTTTATTATACAATTATATATAATTAATAATAAAAACTATCTCTCTTAATTAAATTTTTGATTTTGTTTTCTTGTTTGGCTTTATTAATTAAGTTTGAATTAATTTGAAGCTTGAAGAGTAAAAAACTAAGGCTATGTTTTGGGATGGTATTTTGGTGAGAATTATTGGTGAGAAATTTATAGGAATACGTGCATATTTAATGAGATTTTGTTTGGTTTTATTTTGAGAGTTGATTTTTCGGTGTTTTTTTTTGTGATAGTGTTTTGTTTTCAGAGGAAACAAAAGTTATTGTAGTAGTCAAATTATGAAACTTTTGTCTGTTAATAATTAATTAATGATTGAAAGTTAAGAGAGGGGAGAGACAAAAGTAGGGGACAATACCTAGGTTGTAGATTTTTAAATAATTAGTTATTGTATTTTGTTTTTTTGAAAAAAAAAAGTAACATATTTTTTGCCCAAAATTGTGTTAACCAAGCGCCAAAATTTTGGACCAAATTGAGTTCGAAAACATAGCCTAAATATTTGATTGAACGGAATATGAAAAGGCCTTGATTAACACTAAAAACAAATTGATAAACTACCCAGTTAAATTCCTTAGGGAATGATATTGTTAAATTACTTAGGGAATGATATTGGCACTCCACAAGTTATTATAGAAACTCCAAGTTTAATTTTAATACTAAAATATTAAAACGATGCCCATGTAGTATAAAAACATTATAAACTTTAAAATTAATCCAAAAGTATTTTTATGCAATCAAAACAAGTTATTATACTCCACTATTTTATTACATATCAAATAATAAATACACAAATTTAAAAATCAAATAGTTTTGCATATTTATATGGAAAACAACTCGTCAATAAGAACTTTAGAGCATCATCAACAATATAATATAGTAACATACATAGTTTGTCAAATTAAAAATGACAAAACATCGAACTTCAAATAAAAATCAGGCATAGTGCACTTCACCCCCTTCAAAATTCACCTTTTATCACGAAACCCCCCTCAAAATTAAAAAAAAAGATTATGTCTCCTGAAAAATTTAATGTGTAGCGCTTTGCTCCAAAATCAATATTCAAGTAAAATTTTTACTAGAATCTTAACAACATGTCACTTTTTGTCTATTTGTATGGATATGGAAGTTATTATTTATTCTCGCATCAAATTTTTTTTTTTTAAGGAATTTTTTACCCATAAAATATAAATTATTACCTCAAAATCCGTGTTTTTCAAGAACGCATAAGCGGGTGTTTGAATTTAGGTTTTCACCTAATCACATTTGGTGCCAATTTAAATTATAAAGTGTATAGTTAATTTACGAAGGAGATGATAAATGACATTCATGATCTTATAAGTTCATAATGACTCGTATGCAATAGAACATTCGCTAAAAATATTATCGAACTTTGGAAATTGTGTTTCAATTTGATTTGATTATTAATCGAGCCGAACACGAGTAATTTGATGTTTTTGCACATGTTTATTATTTTTTACTAATTGAGATGAGTTTCAAAATTTATCGAACACACAAAAGTTGTTAAATTTTGGTTTGTTATGTTAACATGTTGTGATAGATCTTAAAATTTTAGACCCAAATTAAGCAATAGGTTCATAATTAATAGGTCTGTTCTGCAAAGGGCGAAGCCTGGTGGACGATGGATTGCCACGGGGTGTGGGCGGCACAACATGATATAAATATGAGAAAATTTCCGAATTAGGTTTAGTCTGAACTTTTGGCTTTCTTTATATTTTATACATCTTTGGTTAATAGTGAAATTCTCTCATCCTCTCTCGTAGGCATAGGCAATTGCCGAACCATGTAGATTGTTGTGTCGTCTAATCCATTTTTATACTTTTATTTTCGTATTTTCTATAACATTTATAAAACGAGCTCAAAATGAGCGTTTAGTAATCGATCTCGAGTCGATTACCAAGTAATTAGATTCATTTTTCCGCCCTAATTTGAAAATCCTTCCGACTCCTCGCTAACACTACTTCTTGTAGTATGTTAAGACTCATTTCACTCCGAAGAGGACATTTTCAAGTTGTCGCTTCTCTTGTTTGAGGTAATTTTTTGATTATGCCCAACCCTTGGAACTGTCTTCAGACAATTACAATGATGCAGACTATTTGCCTACTAAAAAACATGTAGTGCTTTTGGAACATATGCAAAGCTTTATCAAAGAAAAAGAAATCATGCCGAATATTATAATACGATAGAAAAACAAACGTATTGAATTTCATTTTCTTGATTATAAAATGGAATCAATATATACTCAACATATTCTCATTCCTTTAATAGTTTTCAATCTTCGTGATCAACTTGTACCCAGGACATTAGTTTATTATCCATATCTAGGATAAGGATACACTAAGACAAATTTTTTGTTGGGCAAAACTAATACTCACCGAGTTTGGATTTAGGTTCCTCTAATAACAATGTTCCACATGCATGGATGTTGCTGGACTTGATTAGCTCATCTTAGAATTTATATCTGACTGATATAAATGAGATCAAATCGTATCTTTTTTTCTGAAAAGAAGTCAAAATCAAATACTTGTGTAGGAATATGATAGGTAGTCATACCCTAACGTGTTGCTTACAAACTCAAGCGCAATAGGAGACCAGACCACTTGCTGCTAGATTTAAAATACTTCATTTCAATAGTAATGTGTTGCTTGACTCGAGCCCACCATTTAATGGAGCTTGATTGAGGTGTGTAGGATAAGAATAGACAAGTCCTTTTTAGTGACATATATTAATAATATTTAAGGAGTTGTTGTATACTTAATGTGTGTGTAGTGGATGCTGGACCCTACATGAATCCTATTAACTTAATCAATTAAGATTGTCCCAAAATCCGGAATGTTGCTTGACTCGATTTGATTCACTGGACTTGGCAGTGTGATATCCTACTTAACTCAACTCGATTCGACTAGACTCGATTACTTAGATGCCATTGATTTAGGGAGGGAAGGCTTGACAATTTGCAACACAAAGAGGGGTCAAAATGCAAATAAGCATAAACCAACAATCACAAACGACCTCTACCGCTCAAACCAATGGGAATATTTAACCCTCACGAGATATATTCTCTCGGATATGCGCATATTCGCTCCTCCATCAGACCACGAATATTCCATTCTCCCATTTTTTTCGATTCCACCTATACATACAAACTCATGTTTATATACATATATATATACACTGCCATCCTCTGCTCCTCCTATTCCCTCCTTCCGATTTTCCATATTGTTGATCACGAGAGATGAAGTTTTGGAAGATTTTGCAGAAATTACTTGATGAGATATTTCCGGATTGGCAGGACAAATTCATATCGTATAAAGATTTGAAAAAGCAGCTGAAATCGATTCATCCGATCACGGATTCGTGTAAAAATCTTGTTGATGATGATAATGAGAGGCCAAATAAACGGCCTAGATTGAGAGATGATCGAGTGGACGGCGGGGATGAGGTGAAGGAGGTGACGGAGGAGATGCTAGATTTTGTGAAGCTTTTGGAAGCGGAAATCAAGAAGTTTAATGCGTTCTTCATGGATAAAGAGGAAGAGTACATAATTAGGTTTACGGTAATGTTTCAATTGAATTTTCTGTTTGTGCAATTTCATTGTTTTAGGTTTGTTATATCGATCTATATGTTTTGAGTGAAGTTATGTGCGTAACTTTTATTATTTTTTGCGTCGATTGGATACATGATTTAGCAGATCAAGTGAATAGGAAAAAGCTAAATCAGAGAACACTGGTGCACTTTCCTTTCTAGTTTCTAGCATGTCAAATATAGTTAAATGTAGGGCTGAAAGACAACCAAATTATTCGACACTTGTCTCGAGCTCGATCGCTAGAAGCCCGTTTGAGCTCGGTTCGTCAACGTATCAAGCCAAGCTCAAGCAATATTGTGTTTGATAAGTTTTGAAGCTCAGTTTGATTAGTAAAGATCGATAAAAGCATGTACAAAAAAGTCAAGTTACTCGAGCTCAGACTTGTGTTTGTTTAGCTCCATTAAAGCTCGTTTGAACTCTTAAACAAGCTCTCTCCCCTAGTTAAATGTAAGAGGAAGAATAAACATTGGATTAGCTAATATCCTCTATAATCATTTTAGAGCGGGAAAAAGTTATCAAAAACCAGCAATTTGTATGAAAAACAGGAGAAGAGAGATAGAAGGAAGCTTTACCAAAAGAAAATCAGCTGATAAGACTGGGGTTAGCTATGAACTGCTTTTGCTGGAAAAAAAATAATTTGAAGTCCAACTGCAAGATTTTTGTATTGTGCCTTGTGTGAGCCGTTAGCTGTTATGTGCTCTTTGTTTTTGAAACTTATTCCTAACATGTGTATTAACCAATCAGAGTGTTGATAGCTCTGTAGTGGGCTAGTATCTGAGGTACTTTGTTGAATTGTTTTCATATCAACTCAAGTTACCCCGAAAATGCTTTATCTTGTATTAGTTAATACTGATGAATATTTGATTTGCAACCAGATACATACAATGGTTTTCAAGTTGAACTAGGCAAATTGATCACCCGACTTTGAGCATTTAGTTTCTTCTTGTTGTTTCCTATGACTCGGACAATATACAATAGTTAATCAATGTGTAATGGAAATTCTCATAGTAGATAAGAGACTATTGTTTAAGCTCTTCAAGTTTTCTGTTAACATAAGTATCATCGCATGACTTGGCTATTGGATTCGTAATGTAAGATTATTATCAAGATCAGCTGAAGTTGGGTTTCTGAATTCGCTGCATATAGCTTGACATGCTCAGCATATAACGACATAATGGGGCATTATATGGATTGGCGTGATAAGTTGTTGCTAAATTCAAATTGAAAATAGAAAACAGAGTTACCCAATCCTTTTTCTTCGTATACCATTGAACCCTCCCTTTTATTTTGCTCTTCTTTCGTGATCTTTATTTTAATTGTGGGTTTTTGGTTGAACATAGCTGCTAAAAGATGATGTCGCTGAAGCTAAAGATTCAAAAGAAGAGCTTATGAAAATAGGAAGAAAGATGGTAGATTTTCATGGAGAGATGATTTTGTTGGAAAACTACAGTGCTCTTAACTACACAGGTGTTTTACTCTGTCCTTATAAACTTGCTTCATATGCTAAACATGGACTGTAACATTAACTTGGTTTTTACTGAAATAAGTTGCTGACTTTTGCAGTTTAAAGGCATAGTAATTTATGTTTCACTTGTTACCGATCTCGTTATGATGATTCTTAACACTTTATTTGCTGGGAGCAGGACTGCTGAAGATTTTGAAGAAGTATGATAAGAGAAGTGGCGATCTGATTCGGTTGCCTTTCATCCAAAAGGTTCTACACGAGCCATTCTTTAGGACTGAAGTAATAAACAAACTAGTAAAGGAATGTGAAATAATGATCTACCGCATCTTCTTACGGCACGAGCAATTGGCCCCACCAGAGGATACTGATCAGAAAGAAGGTTTTAATGACCAGCCAGTGGCTGAGGAAGAGACTGAGAAAGTCCTTAGAGTTCCCGAAGAACTTTCAGAAATTAAATGCATGGAGAATTTGTATTTGAGGCTTACTATATCAGCATTAAAAACCATGAAGGAAATGAGAAGTGGAAGTTCCACTGTAAGCATGTTCTCATTGCCACCAATGCAAGGTAGCGTCTTTGATGAATCCCGGAAATAAAATGTTCTTTTGTAGATCAAGAAGCAAAGTAGTGTGTTAATTTACTCTTAGATAATTGTGCTCAAAAGAACGTTCGTGTTTTAGAATTTTGGGGTAATTCATCTGAAAGCATAGAATTATATGTGAAGCAACAAATGTTGTCTAAGAATGGTTTTGTTAGCTTAGCTAACAGCCAACTATCAAAAAGGAAAAACAAATGCTTAGCTAATAGCCTGTAAACTTTTTGAGTGGTTTATTGTAGTGTTCTCATTTGCTAAGTTTGTTTTTCTTGCTTCTTTCTTTCTTGGTAATTTGTGAATTGATGAAAGAATAGCAAAACTCAGGAGATAGTTTTGCAGGTTTATCACATATTGACTATAATATTCAAGAGTGGTTTCCAGGGAGTCCCGGGGCTCCGAGTTTTGAGGCTTCAAAGTTTCAAGTTTCAGTATAATCACGATCATTCGTGCATGATGGATGTCATTTAAATAATAGGAATACTGGAATCTCATGACAAAAGTAACTAGCATTGAAGAAGCAACATCACCTTTAGTTCAATGAAAATAGTCTACTAAATGCATTTTCAGTTTATGTTATGATAGAAGTTGTAAATTTCAATTTGTGTGGTGCTTTTGGTTCCGAATCTTTGCATTTATCTGCCCAACTGTTCTATTTATTTACATGCAAGCATTTTAACTATTAAAGAAAAAAGAAGAGAAGGAAACTAACCACACGATATCATTTTTAAGTTTATTTGAAGAACATCACCCGCGCTTAATATTAAAATTAAACACACTGAGAAAAAGTAAAAATAAATAAAGCTCTTTTTCTTTTTCCCTTTTGGTGAATTAAAATGTCGGTCGGATGGAACCGATAGCGACCAGAATCTTAATACCACAAAATATTTTTTTTGCCAAAATTTAGAGGACATACAGCTCAAATCAACCAGTATAATCCGGCCAAAATACTAGAAAATAAGTCATAGTATTATCATACACTACAACCATTTATCATTGGTTCATTACGTCCACATGAAATCATGAGCTCTACATTGCAAAGAAGTCCAAACGGGCGATATTTATTTACGTTCGAAAACTCTATATTAAACCATGGTGATTATTGGTAGTGTAAACATATAATGCTTTAGGTTTAGAGCCACCTCCACTAAATATTATTGAAGTTTTACTAAAAATAATCATGATAAATTAAATGCTTAAACTTGAGAACATATTCTACTATTGTTTTTTCTTCTTCTGGCAAGTAACATATTCTATTATTGGCTGAAATGAGCTTTATATGAATAATTTAAGAATGTAGAATGTTACTTTATCAAAATAGAAAAAAACTTACTTTTAGAATGTGATTAAATTAAATACAAAAAGCATACTTCCATGATCATTTGGGGAGATCACTTTCAGATTTTTACTTTATACCCCCACTACCAAAATATCTAGTATGAATTAGTTATCTTATCTTATATTTCGATGCATCGATAATTTATGCGATATGTCAACACAAATTGATTCAGTTGATAACAACGCGAGGGTTGTGTTGGTATTGGTAAGTATTTTATAAGTAACTTTATAAGCGAATTGTGGTATGATAAGATCAGAGCCGGTCATACTTGAACTTTTATTTAAAAAATAAAAAATTATAGGGATAATGTCACCTATTGCAATTATCACAATCTTTGAAGGGCATAACAGTCAACTCGTATGCCCATTTGCATAACCCTATCGCGCTCCTCTCTCTCTACTCTTCCTCTAGATAAGAACTCTTTTTTCCCCCTTTTTCCTAACATTTTTTTATCTGCAGAATTTTGCGAAACCCTAATCCAAACCTCACCTATCATATCCATCCGATCCAACAGGTAGACCTAACGATATATTACCTCTGCTTGTATGTCGTTGTGTGTATATGCGTAATTAAGTTTTTGAGATTTGTATTGTTTTCAGTTTCTTTTTCCATGTTTTTGAGCCTTTGAAACTGTGGAAAATTGAGTTTTGTTTATCGATCTGTTGTTTCAGACAGGTAAAAATGGGAGACAATAAGGAGAACGATGCCTACGAAGAGGAGCTTCTCGATTACGAGGAAGAAGACGAAAAAGCCCCCGATTCAGTCGGCGCCAAAGTCAACGGCGAGTCTGTGAAGAAGTAAGCTCTCGAATAATCTCGCAATCTTTGTTTACAAGTGTGGATATTTTATTTATTATGTTATTACTCCATAAATCAGGTTTTTTTTTGTTAGATTTATCAGTTTTTAATCCTTTTTGTTGTGTTTTTTGGTTTTATATATTGTGTAAGTATGTTTAAAGTAGGTTTTTTAATAGAAAGGTATTAGTTTTAATAGCAGATTTTGTGATCTGTTCTAGCTTGAGAGCTTGATAGGGTTAAGTGACCAGATCTGCAGGTGTGCTGTTGTTTGTTTCAGTAAAGTATGGTCTTATCGATGAGTTTCGAGCTTTTGCTTTTAAGAGAGAATACATGTTGTCTAATGAGATGCAGTTGAGTGATTTTGTGTGCTGTTGAATGAACTGAATGACCCGATAACTGTTTTTAGCAGTTACTTAAACGTTTCTGTATCTTTTGTATTACAGGGGTTATGTTGGTATACACAGTTCAGGATTCAGAGACTTCCTATTGAAGCCAGAGCTTTTACGGGCTATTGTGGATTCGGGGTTTGAACATCCATCAGAAGGCAATATACTTCTTTAGTTGTTAAGTTTCATCAGTTAGCTATGCATTTCATACCGTTGCAGTTAGTTCTTGAAAATGTTTCAACTGACTTGTTCTTAGCGCTAATGATGCCGTTGTGACGCTAGATCCTTGGATTAAGTGAGTGACAGATGTTAAATTTTATAGACGTGTAATTTAATCTGTTCAAAATTGTGCCCAATGGTTTATAATAAGTTATGTTCCTGTACTCCTGCAGTCAATTTTCTGATGGTTGTATCATTCTTTTGATATATGCTTTGTATTGTTCTTAATTGTTAGTCAGGTCTTTCTAAATTCTTGCTTGCTTTTATAATTGAACGAAGTTTCAGTCTATTCCTGTTGTGTGTGATAATGTGTATAATTTAACTCAGATTACTGATGGTTTTGTTGCTTCCAGCTCCATCTATTATGTTCAGGAAAATGTAATTACATCTGTGATATCTTGTTAAAGAAGCTTGTTAATCCTTTTTTTGGCACACATATTTCCGATGTGTGTCCATTTTTAGTACAGTCTTGTTCTTTTCAGGTGTTTTTCTTGTTCTTGATTCCTTGTAATGACTTAGTCTGGTTGGTGTGTGACTTACAAAAGTTTGGTATATTTTGTTTCTCAGGTAAATCACTAATATCACTATACCTTGGAGAAGTTGAATGGTAAAACCTTTTTAAATTGAAACTGAGGCTTCCTTGGATCGAATTTCTTTGGTTCTTCATCAGTTCAACACGAGTGCATACCTCAAGCCATTTTGGGAATGGATGTTATTTGCCAAGCGAAGTCTGGCATGGGGAAAACTGCTGTATTTGTTCTTTCAACATTGCAGCAGATTGAACCCGTTGCAGGTCAAGTTGCTGCTCTTGTTCTATGTCATACAAGGGAATTGGCTTACCAGGCATGTGTTCTATTCATGAACAATTTTGCTCTTTGGAATTTAGAAATTTCAATATTCTGTCTGTATGAAACTATGAATATGCATAAAAGTACAATAATCTTGTTACCTCTCTGCTGCTTTGACCAATGATCATTGGCAGTTCACTTATTTTGCCTTACCTGCTTACCTCATTTTCAGATCTGTCACGAGTTTGAGCGCTTCAGCACGTATTTGCCAGATATCAAAGTAGCTGTTTTCTATGGTGGTGTAAACATCAAAATCCACAAAGATCTTCTGAAGAATGAATGCCCTCACATTGTTGTGGGAACACCGGGGAGGATACTTGCTCTAGCAAGAGACAAGGACCTTTCTTTAAGAAATGTGAGGCACTTCATTCTGGATGAATGCGACAAGATGCTTGAGTCTCTTGGTATGCTCGTGGCATTATAGTTTTTGAGATTTGTGATGACAACCTCCCTTTTCTCTCTTATCAAAGCAGCTGAAAACATGTTGTTATTTACTCTTTTATGTGCACTTTTGTTTCCCCAGATATGAGGAGAGATGTGCAGGAGATCTTCAAGATGACCCCCCATGACAAGCAAGTTATGATGTTTTCGGCTACTCTCAGCAAGGAAATTCGACCAGTTTGCAAGAAATTCATGCAAGATGTAATGTCCTGTGTCCAGTCCTACTTGAATTTTGAAGTCTGCCATGTTTCCATTATTCCAGATTTCTGCAAGCAACGTTTTTGTCAAGGATGCAGTGGTTGAGGCACTGTACACTTGCCATGTCATGTTGTTTATCTATCCAACTGACTAATCTGATGATTCATTTGAAAGGTTCCGGTAGACGGGCATAGAGAGTCTACTAGATCTAGAGCTGTGTTCCACTAAGCGTGTTTTTCCTTGCTATCTTTAGCTATTGTTCTGTTTCATTTATGTTTAGAAGAGGACTGGGAGGGGAACTTGGGCTTTTACATTTATGTAGTTACTTTGAGCGATAGTGGTGACACTAGTTGGTGTGAGTGGTAAAGTATCTGCAACGACTTGATTCAGATGGACGGGAACCTCAATCGGCAATGTTCATCCATCAATTCATTTCATAGCGGATACCATTAGCTTCTCATGGGCTCCTAATATGCTTTACTGTTAACATTTCTTCCTTTCAGCCTATGGAAATTTACGTGGACGACGAAGCAAAGTTGACTCTTCATGGTCTTGTACAGGTTTGATATTGACATTTTGATTGTCCTCTTTAGTTTTTTGAAACTACTTTTCTCTTTACTGATATTCTTAAATGTCAGCACTACATCAAATTGAGTGAGCTGGAGAAAAACCGAAAGCTGAATGATTTGCTTGATGCATTGGACTTCAATCAAGTTGTCATCTTTGTCAAAAGCGTCAATAGAGCTGCGGAGCTCAACAAGTTGCTTGTGGAGTGCAATTTTCCATCTATTTGCATTCACTCTGGAATGTCCCAAGAAGAAAGGTTTGTCTTATGTATATTAACTTATATATCTTGAAAACTTGCTTTGACCTGTCTGAGTAATTGTTAATTCATTTATTTGCTGTATTTTCAATGAACTATAAGCGACCTAGTGGAGTAGATTCTAATTAGAAGTCACATGTGTAGTTTGTGTTCTCTCAAGCTGCATTAGAGATATTTAATGTTGGATTACTGAAGAGTTGGATATTGATTGATCCACGTATTGTTAGTACACGGAAATGATTGATTAGTTTATTCTGTTTGAGGCTACACAGAGGAATAACTGTTCTGTGTGGTCAACCGAATGCATGAGAGTTTCTTGGCATGCATAGCTATGATCAATATATACTGTTGGATTTACTTACAAGTAATTTAAGATATAAGATGTCTTATTTCAGTTTGAACTTTCTGTTATTCTGAATGGGTGTGATTTGTAGATTGACTCGGTACAAGGGATTCAAGGAGGGCCATAAGAGGATACTTGTAGCAACAGATTTGGTTGGAAGAGGAATTGACATAGAACGAGTCAACATTGTGATTAACTATGATATGCCTGATTCTGCAGACACTTATCTGCACAGGGTAAATTTATTTGTTCTTTCTCCTTCTCAATATCAAGGTTTTTGATGTTATTGAACAATTTAATTTATCCTGATTTCCTTTTTATTTTCTTGTCTACATTAGGTTGGTAGAGCTGGGAGGTTTGGAACCAAAGGGCTTGCCATCACATTTGTTTCTTCTGCATCTGATTCAGACGTTCTTAATCAGGTATGATATTATGATATTTAGTTCATTTGTGAGTTTGTCTTTTGACTGCTTGCATTATAGGAGGTGGCTTCCTTCTTTGTGTCACAGGTTCAGGAGAGGTTTGAAGTTGATATTAAAGAACTTCCCGAACAGATTGATACATCTACATACAGTAAGTCCATTTGTCTCTGTTCACTATGGCGTGATGTATTTTGCTATCTTGTGTAGGATTTATAAAGCTCTTGTTCATTTTTTTCCTGTGATGCAATGTCTCCCCATTTTCGATACATGCTCCGTCTGCACATTCTTTGATCAATATTTGAATTTTGTTCTTTGTTTGGATATAACTGATCATTTTAGACATACTTTTGAGGTACAGTTGGTTGTCCAATTTTGTTTCACTCATGTATTTCTGGTATTAGATGATTGAACGTCAATGGTATGATATTGGCTTGTTTGAAATCAAAGCTGTCTCTTGGTTTCTGGTTCTGCATCTTGCAGTTTGAGTGCTGTTAGGTTTTTTGGACTACATTTTTCACATATCATTGGTTCCCTGGTTCAAGGTCAAGGCTGTTATGTGGCCAATAATGTCAATGTGAATTTATTTGATAACTCCAATGTCACATATTGATTATTGATGCTGTCCCTAATAGTGGTGCAATTTTTTTGTTGGCTGTTTTTCTTTTAAATTTTTTAGCTGTGATTGAATTACACAATCTTCAATTATAGTGTTTATTTGTAATTCTAAGCTAAGGAATGCTTAGTTCGACATATGATACCAAATTCTATGTTTTTGATGTAGAATGTTGTCTGTCTAATGTTATCTTACACTGGTTTTTGATGTTATGCAGTGCCATCTTAGAGCTGTTCCAGGTCTTATATAGCAAGATGAACATGTCTCTGCATGAAAGAGGGAAGGAAGTCTGACTCGGTTATTGAGCTTTAGTTTCTTGGACTATGTTGGTAGAGTTTGGTTATCAGAAGTTTATCTTCAATGCTATATGTGATTGTACCCTTAATTCAACTTTTGGGCTAGCTTAGCATAGATAACCTATATAATCAATCATCACATTAGTGATAAGACATTCATTTCTGATAGTTATGATGTATTATCTGCTCTGAATTTATTTGCTACTAGTTTTATGGATTGCGCCGTTTCTCAGATGAGGTTGCCTAAGAGAGTCTTCCTTCAAGTTAGCAGCTGCTCATTGTAGCAAGTCAGATTTGGTAATTGCTATTGATTTTCTGAGATACAAAGGCATACTTGTACAAGTTCTATGTGAAGCTTGTTCTTAGGTGTTACAAGGTAGCTATTTTGGTTTTAACCGAAATTTATATACTTAATTGTGTTGGCTTTTATTCCTTGCTCGATCGTAAAATGTGTCTTAAATGATCACGTGCTTCTATTGTTTCGCTGTACTGGAGTTGGATGATTGGTGAATGGTAATTAAATATGATCTTGAGTTTGATAATGAGATCATTTCTTGTTTGAATAAGATTTTCTTCCGACAGTAAATGTTATATGCTTAGCCTTTCTACTTAAAATTCACTTCGCATGCTATATCTAATAATGTTTGGCACAATAGGTATGTCATTGTAATTGTAAGAAACTAAGTGAACTGTAGTGTCCAAAGGGAGGAGGACTCGTTAGCTTCTTCTCAAGAGGTTGAATTGGTATTGAGGCTGGATTTCATATGAGCTATTCAATATGTGCTCGGTGCTCAGTTCTATGCTATGATGCTGGCTTGGGTTAACGTTTTGTTTGGTTCAAGGGAATTGTTAGGGAAAAGAAAAGTAAGCACAAGAAAAATTATTTTTAATGTATAGGTACTAGAGAAAATGAAAAGGTAAAAAGTAGGATATAAAATCTAATATTAAATTGAGACTACTTTTAGCTCGTCATTTGGCGAGGAAATGGTGGGAAAAAGAAAATGATATTTTTGCTTTCTTTGTACTTCCCTATTAACTTTTTTGAACCAATCATGATCCTTTTAGAAATTTCATGTGATTTTGAATGAAATATATTTTATTAAAATTATGTGCTTTGTTTTAACAAAAGGTTTCAAACTATTTAGTCATCTACCAAACTTTCGAATCCTGTTTAACTGTTTATTTTGAATTTTCGCTGTACATTTTAATTATATATTACAAACAAAACTATAACATGAAAAATGCATAATTGTTTATTTGAAAATATCCGAAGTTCCATTTAAAAATTTCAATATTTTTCTATGAATTTCCATGTTTTATCTATATTGCATAATCCGAGTCGTAAATTTTTACTTCAAAATTTATAACAATACCGATTTTTAATACTTTTAGTCCGTGCAAGATGGAAATAATGGAATTTTATGACGTAATAACTAATAACAATCCTCACTATTCAAAGTAGTAAATGTTAGCTCCTTTTCAAGAATACAAGCACTTATATGCAACCCATATTAAATACAGTAAAATCTCTATAAATTAATACTGTTGGAACTATGAAAATTTATTTATTTAGAGAGACATTAATTAATCGACAAATTAATAATTTATTATTTTATAGAGTGCATTCCCCATTCAACAAATGTAAATTATATTTACATAAAAATTATTGAATTGTAAACTTATGTATCATATTCACTGAATTAATGTTAAAAATAAATTCATTGTACATAACATTAATAAGAATTAATAAGTATTGTTCATTGTTTCTTAAAATCAAACAATATAGTACGTTGTATAATTTGACTACAAATAATATTCATCGTATAAAGTGAGTACAACTCACTTACAACTATGAGTTCATTGTACAAGAATTAAATATTATTCAATGTATGATAGTGAAAGAAATCACTATATAAACATCATAAAGAATTTTTTAAAACCATACTCACAATGACTTCTCATCTAAAAAATGTCGGAAAGTCAACAATGACAGATCAAATACATAAATCATTATGTGAATATAAAAGAGATAATCCCATATGCACTCAAAAAGATTTACAGTTGTGGCTTGATATGTTTGTAATTTTGAAGAGTTATTAATTTATGATATTAATTGGATCATGGATTTATATAAGGATTTTTCCAAAATATATTATCTTATTAATTTATCGAAATCGATGATTTTTTGAACAGGCCCAAGTCGGGACCGGAGAAAATTATTATTTTAGAGAGTTTATTAATTTATCGAGTATTAATTTAAAGGGGTTATACTATCAGTAATTTTAGTAGTCAACCCAACCAAACCACATGCATTTTATTCTTCATGATCGACTTAAGCTCTGACTTAGTTTAAAATAATATGAAGCTCAGACTTAATTTTTAAAACCGAGTTTACAAGCTTCTTTAGTTTCAGCTTGTTTTGTTTTGTTGTCAACGCACTTTCTTTTGTTTTCAATTATTCTAAGTAATATAATATTTGTTTCTTTCCCTTATTTTCTGTAAGAATATTACTTAAATTGGTCATCATGTGTTTTCCGCAAAAAATGGAAATTGTCAAACTTTCGGATGCTCGAAATCGATTTAGAGTCATCACTGATATACGCATCTAAATGTTTGCGCCTTCTCGGATTGGGCTGAACAAAGACTTATGAGTTTGATATATGTTTAACCCTGGATTAGATCATTCGGGCTAAGTTGTACCTCTATTGAGTTAAATTATTATTTTAATGATCAAGTTATGACCCAAGAAGTGATTAGGGTTTCTTGTTATCTGTCATTGATGTTTATACATATTCTCATCACTTGGCTTTTACAGAGATAGCAATCTTAGTATTTGATATGCTCTTTCCCATGTATCGTTTGTGACGTGAACGTCGGAGGGCGAAAGTAGGAAAAATCCTTGGCATGCCTTCTAACGTCTAATCTTTTGTAGGTCTAGGCATTCAGGGGAAAAGTTACAAAGTAGACCTCAAAGACTTGTAGTGCAAAACTTACCCGCATCAAAAATGAAAAAGTGAAGTTAAGAAAATGTATTTTTGATTGGATTGTAGTGTGAATTTTAGAATATTGTGATCTGAAAAATAGAAAAATTATTTAAAAACATAAACAAATAAGGTTGTTTATGTTGCAACTTGCAACTGCCAACTGGACATCTTGGGTCAACGAATTACTTTCCTAATTCTAATATGAGGGTCAACGAATTATTAGGAATAATTTTTTTCCAAACTAACTTACATGTGGAGTTAATTATGGCGGTTGTACTGTTTCTGTTCTAATGAGCTTTTTAAAAAAATGAGCTTGTTTGTTTTTGTTCTCAAACGGGCTTCCTTGGATTTCAATTATACTAAGTAATAAAAAGGATAAATGTCATTTATAGTCCCTAAATTATTACGTTTATCTCATTTATTTTTTTAAACTAAAATTTATTACTCTACCATCCCCAAAGTAATAATTTCGTCTCACTTTAGTCCTTTCCGTTGATTTGTGACCGGGATGTCAGTTTTCGGTGGTCCCCAAAGTATAAAATTTGTATCATTTTGGTCCCTAAATCCAAAAAAAGTGAGAAAATTTCTGTTTTTTTGCCATTTTGTAATCTACCTTATTTTAAGTGTTATTTTTTAACTAATATAAATTAGTATATAATTATAGGTAATGTCTCATAGAAGGATAAAAAAAATAATATATATTGATAATTAATTCCTAAGTTAATGACTAAAAACAACTGCCTTATTTTAATTGTTATTATTTAGCTAATATATCAAACGTAGGAACCTCATGCACAAATATACAAAACCATACGTATAAAGGTCATTTCTCAACATAGCATGAATAAATTATTAAATTGGCTTTTCTAGCATTCATGGTGAAAAACTAATTTGTTAGTAGTTGATTGATTTAGAAGTGACTAAAGATCATAATGCAAATTACATATCTGAATATGTGGAGATGGCGATTAACAAATATTTTCCTTTTCTTTTCTTTTTTTATGGTTTTTTTTTTCTAGTTTTAACGAATATCATTTGTTGAGATCATAATTATTTTTTCAATAAAAATATAATTTAAGTTTTATTATTCTGTAATAGATAATAAATTTCTTATTGTAATAAATATTTAATTGATTATTAGTTAATAAACTTTTACTTATTTTTTTAAAATATTCATCTTATTATAGAAATTAAATAGCTCAATTTTAATTATCTTGTAATTTGTGAAATTTATTATTAATTAATTAAACTTAATTAATTAAATGATTAAGCGATCATTTAATTATTTAACAAGTAAAAACTAATTATTATGTTTTGTCATATTATTTAGACATCGACCATTAGTATATATTAGCTAAATAATAACAATCAAAATAAGGTACTTTGTTTCTATTATTTTGTTTAGGAATTCATTCTTAATATATATAATTTTTCATCCTTCTATTCGGCATTACCTATAAGTATATACTAATGTATATTAGTTAAATAATAACAACTAAATATAGTAGATTGTGAAATTGCTAAAAAAACAAAAAAAATCCCACTTTTTTTGGGTTTAGGGACCAAAGTGATACAAATTTGATAATTTAGGGACCACCAAAAACTGACATCCGATCACAAAATACGGGAAAGGACTAAAGTAAGATGAAATTATTACTTTGGGGACGGTAGCGTAACAGACTTTAGTTTAGGGACGTAAGTGAGACAAATGTAATAGTTTAGGGACTATAAGTGACATTTGTCTTAATAAAAAATTGGAAAAATTATTAAAACCTCCTTAAAATAAATTTTTATACCCTTTTTTTAAAATATTATTTAATTCTAGAAATCAATTTTACAAACTTTTTAGTCGAAAATTCAAAAATTAAAATTAACAACTTTTGGAACTAAATTACCATTCATTTCTTAAGTTGAGAATTGATCAATTAATTTTTTATTTTTATTTTTTGGATTTTTCAAATTGATAAGTTGTATAAGACATATTTTATTTTGTTAATAATAAATATTTAAAATACTTTTATATATATATATATATATATATATTTTTAACATGATAACGAAAAAAATCTAAAGTTTGAACTTAAGATCATAAATAATTATCAACATAAAAATTCTAAACAAATAAATTTGTATACAAAAGTAGAATTGATTAATTCTTAACCTACAAGATTAAGAACAATTAAGTTCTTAAATTTATTAACTTTAAATGTTAGGTGTTTTTTTTTTTTTGGATGAAAAGTTAGTGGAATAAATATGTTGGATTGAAAAACATTATCATAGATTTTCAGGATGTAAAAAGTTTATTTTAAAGATCTTTTAATTAAGTTTCCTTAACAAAGTTTGTTTCTTTCACTTATTTTCTCATTACTTAATTTGGTTTTCATGTGTTTTCCGTCAAACTTGGATACATTCGCATCCTCTCACTTATTACAGAGATAATTACATTCACATCCTCTCACTTATTGTGTAATTATCAAAACCCCTTTTAATTTTGATAAAATACAAAATGTCCACTGTCAAATTACAATTTCACCATATGTCAGTATAAATATATTACAATTTTACCCGGTGTGTGGATAATTTACCGAAAGTGAGAGGGCTTTTGATAATTACACAATAAGTGAGGGATGTGAACGTTATTATCTCTATTTTCTATTCTAATGAAAGGGTTTTCCAATCTAACGTACATATATATATAGTCAATATAGAGGATCATTACGTGTCTGCGTGCCTTTTAATTTTACACAAACTTAGCGTCTTCATGCCAAAAAAATGGAGAACAATTCTTGGCTTTTGATTGCATTCTTGGTATTCAACACTACCACACTCTGTCTTGGCACAACAATTTTCAACTCAACAACAGATCTAAATGCACTACTTGCCTTCAAAAACACCATCATTTCAGATCCTTATGAAATCTTGGACAACAATTGGTCTACTAATACATCCTTTTGTTACTGGATTGGTATCTCTTGCGGCATCAAACATCAAAGGGTTACGGCCCTTAACTTTTCGGGTTTCGGTCTTGGAGGAACTATTCCTCCACATATCGGAAATTTATCATTTCTTAGATCTTTTGATATTAGCTTCAACAACTTCACAGGCATCATACCCGACGAGCTGTCTAATTTGCGCCGTTTACGAGACATAAACTTGGGAGTCAACTCTTTCACTAGAGCAATACCATCTTGGTTTGGAACCTTACCTGAACTTCAACACATACGTCTCAAGAACAATACCTTCTCCGGTAACATCCCTCCATCTTTATTTAATAGTTCAAAGCTACTTACATTAGATATAGGGTTCAATTTTCTTGATGGGGAAGTTCCAACAACATATGTCAATTTTTCTTCCATCAAAGCAATAAATTTAGAGTACAACCAATTCACATCAGGTTCCATACTATATGCTCTTTTCAACATGTCTTCCCTGACATCAATTAATCTCCGAGGTAATAGACTATCGGGTACGCTCCCAAGTGATATGTGCTCTAATATTCCAAAACTCAAAATACTCTATCTCTCCGCGAATCAACTTTACGGTGAAATTCCTCCAAACATATACAAATGTAGAGATCTTGAGGACTTGCGCTTACCTCGCAACGAGTTAAGTGGCAACATGCCAGTCGAAATTGGGAGTTTGGTCAATCTTAAGATATTGTCTCTTTGGGATAACCATATCAAAGGTATGATCTAGGCACTACAAAATTGTTGTTTTCCAATGAATACTGGAAACTAAAAGAGCTTATTGTTGTAATACTTATGATAACAAAATTTCAGGTGACATACCTAAGCAACTTGGGAACCTCACTTCACTGAAACTTCTACACTTAAGTGATAATGACTTCACAGGTATCTTTAAGAACTTCTGCTTCATCATTTCTTTATGAGGTGACAATTAATCGGGAAATTCCACAATAGATCGGGTTCAATGAAGCCGGTCTAATAAACACAGTTAATTACATGCAGGTGATTTAGATATTTTTTTACTATTTTGTCTCTGCATTCAATCTTGTTTTGTACACCGGCCCTGTTGGACCAGGTGTAGCATAGAATCACCCCAATTAATCTCTGGTCTAACACCAAGCTCGGAAATTATAGTCCAAGGATTAGTCAAATCTTTTTTATTCTTGTTATCCCAATTTTTTATTTACTTTACATGGTTGTGTTACTTGCTCTTCAAGTAGCATCTTAGTTATTTTGTTAGGAAAATTACACACAAATCCTCTCACTTATTGTGTAATTACCAAAATCCGCCACACTTTTTTTTTTTTTTTGAAATTATATAAAGTCCCCCTCATATTAAGACATTTCTTACAACTAGTAAAGTACACGTGCGTTCGCACGTGGAGATCGTATTACATAACAAAAACATTAGAAACATTTAAAAAAATTTAAACAGTTTATACTTGTTCCAGTATGATCTTTTAAATGAAATAACTTATCAATATTACATTTAGTCTATGAACACATTACAAAGATTATCAACGTTCTTATTTATTTAACCTTATTTTTGTCAATGAATGAAGTAAGATATCTTACCTTATATATTTTATGAAATTTATAACATCTTCATAAATTTTTATAAGTCCTATAACTAAGACCGCGCAAAAAGTTGATTTTAGATAAATTATTTATTGTTATGGGTAAACAGCATTTCCCCTAACCTATTTGAACTGAGCAAAGAGAGCAAAGCCAGAGGCCATTCTGCAACAAAAATCTAAAGTTGAGGTGTCTAAGTGCAAAATTTTTAAAATACGGGACAAAGTGCAAAACATATAATACATTCAAGAATCTTTCTTAAATGCTTCTGAAAAAATATTATACATAACATCACTATATACCTCTCGATTTACCGTTCACAATATATTAAATAAGAGTTTACAGATGCTTCCGCACTCAAAATTCTTGCAAATTACCACTATTTGAGGAGGTCTATCAATTGAAACTTAAACAACTTACCATGTCATAAGGACTAAATTGAACACTTGCATAAACTACAATAGTAGCTTTTGACCAACTACACTTGCATAAATCTTCATAAGTACTTCTACAACCAACCAGTGTTCTGAAAACCGGACCGGACAGCGAACCGGAAAAGTGACCGGGTCACGGGTCACCGGTTCAACCGTCAGGTCAACCGGGGTCCAACCGGTGATGTCATAATTATGCAATAAATAATAATTAATATACTATTAAATATATAAAATATGAAAAAAAATGTATTTCCTATATATATATGAAAATATGAAAAAAATAATTGTATTTCCTATATTTTGGGGGGCCAATTGCATATTTTTAGATTTTAAAGGGGTCAATTTCAGATTTTTAGAAATTAAAAGGTTGAATTGCATTATTTTCCAAATTGTCCGGTTCAACCGGTTTTGACCGGTTCTGACCGGTTGAACCGCGGCTCTGACCGGTTCTGGCCGGGTTTGACCGGTTTTGGGCTCCGAACGTTTTTTTGACATAACCGGACCGGCCTAGTGACCGGTTCCGGTTTTTACCGGTTCGACCGGCCGGTCCGGTCCGGGTTTCATAACCTTGCAACCAACGGGGGTTGGTCCGAATGGTAAGCAGCTCGATTCCGCTTAAGCAAGATCTCGGGTTCGAGACCTTGTGAATGCAAAAAACCTCCGTTGGGAGACTCACCCACCACTGCCAGGTGTGCGACCAAGGTCGGATCCGGATGTAGTCGGGGCAAAGCTCCGATGAACCGGATGGGCAACCAAAAAATAAAAAGTACTTCTACAAGGATTTGCTCTAGCAATTTAGTTGCTCATGGCAAGTTTGGTGTTTTTATTTTCTTTTATTAATTATGCTAATTGTTTTCATAATGACGCTTTGATAACCTTCTGGTGGAAAGTTGCTTCATTTGTGTGGAAGATCAAAAGTTGTTGATTTTTTTTCAGATTAATTATAAATGGGGACTAAATGTTAGGATCAGTGGGGGTTAAATGTTACTAAATGTTAGGATTAGTGGCACAAATATTAATTTGAATTCATTTTAAGTTAAGGGTTAAATCGTCTTTTCACAATCTTACTACTATAAAAGTATGGATTCATACTTTTATAGTATTATAGGTATAGATATAGATATAGATTACACCCCCTGTTTATTTAAAAATTCTTATAATATTCCCCCTGTAAACCTTACAAATAGGCCCTTTGAGGGGATGTGTTGGTGATAAATGAGGGGTTTTTCGAGTAATTATACAATAAGTGAGGGGGTCTCTGTGTAATATTCCCTGTTTTGTCCAAAATGCTAATTAGTTACTGTTGTGATATGTTTTAAAGTTTTAGGTCCATAATTAAGCAGAAGTCCCAAGATCCATAAGCATGTTCTCTTTCGTTAGTACTTTTGACATTCTTTGTACTATGTATTTGCACATAGGCAATTGATGAACTACGTACATTGATGTGACGTTTAATCTTTATGCTTTTATTTCGTTTTTGTTCATGACGATTACATTTGTTTCCAAATAATTTTTCCAAAACTAAATGTCATCGGCCTGAAAATCGTTTAAATGTGGCAGGTGAACTGCCACAAGAGCTTGGCAATATTGGCCTTGAGGACATAGACATAAGCAACAATGCCTTATCCGGGGCCATCCCATTTTCCATGTTCAACATATCAACATTGACGACTATGGATCTTTCCTCGAATAAATTTTCTGGGAGTCTTCCTTCAACTATCGGCATCGGGCTTTCACTAAATCTTGAAGAGCTTTATTTGAATGCCAATAGACTCAACGGCCTAATTCCGAGCTATATCACCAATGCCACTAAGCTTGCAATTTTGGTCATCGGCAACAACTCATTCAGTGGCGTTGTACCCAACTTTGGTAATTTAAGACTCTTAGAGGACCTTATGATTTCAAGAAATAACTTTACTGGAGCATCATCATCAAGTCAAGAATTGACATTTTTCACTTGGTTAACTAATTGCCAACATTTGCAGTATTTGGAAATATCGCTTAACCCACTAGACGGGACCCTCCCTACTTCGATTGGGAATTTATCCGATTCCCTCCAGTTTTTGAGGGCATTTAACTGCAACTTAAAGGGTGGAATTCCTTTTGAGATCGGAAACTTAAGCGGTTTGCTATCGTTAGTTTTGGGACAAAATGAGTTAACAGGACTCATCCCAACATCACTTGGAAAACTAAAGATACTCCAAGGACTATATCTTAACAGCAATCGGTTGCAAGGATATATCCCTCCTGATCTTTGCCAGATGAATAATTTGATGGACTTGCGGCTATATGAAAATATGCTTACAGGTACAATACCTGAATGTTTTGGCGGACTTACAACCTTAAGAAAAGTGTACTTAAACTCAAACAACTTGAATTCCACCTTACCTTCCAGCTTCTGGAACCTTACAGACCTTCTGGCTCTAGGCTTGTCTTCCAACTCTTTGAGTGGACATCTTTCACCAAATATTGGAAACTTGAAGTCCGTCATTGAAGTGAACTTGTCGTATAATCAATTTTCCGGTGACATTCCAAGCTCAATTGATGGATGCCAATCACTAGAATTTCTATCTTTGGCAAATAATGAGTTTGGAGGATCTATCCCTCAATCCTTGGGAAACATAAAAAATTTCATCGTATTAAACCTGTCCTTTAATAAGCTATCTGGATTTATCCCAAAATCTTTAGAAGACCTCCGGTTCCTAGAGTATTTCAATGTGTCTTACAACAGACTGGAAGGAGAGATTCCAACTGAGGGACCTTTTGTGAACTTCAGTGCTCAATCATTTGTTCAAAACTCTGCTCTTTGCGGTTTAACTCGCTTCCAAGTGGCTCCATGTTTCGAAACTCATCAAAGATCAAGATCAAAGCACGTTGTTTTGTTAACGAAGTATATTCTCCCCCCAATCGTCTCAATTATCATTATTGTGATCATCATACTTATAGTCATCAGGAGACGGAAACAAAATAAACTATCCCCGGCAACTGATATTTCATTGGGAAAAGCTTGCAGAAGAGTTTCATATCAAGAACTTATGTCGGGAACAAGTGCTTTCAGTGAAGAAAACCTTCTTGGGAGAGGAGGGTTTGGTTCGGTATTCAAAGGGTCACTTTCTGATGGACTAAATGTTGCAATAAAGGTTTTCAACTTGCAAGTAGATGGAGCTTCCAAGAGTTTTGATACTGAAAGTAAAATACTTAGTACTGTTCGACATAAGAACTTACTCCAAATAATTGGGTGTTGCACCAACGCTGAATTCAAATCCCTAATTCTTGTTTACATGCCAAATGGGAGCCTGGATAAATGGCTATATACGTACGAATATTGTTTGGATTTGCTACAAAGCTTGAATATAGCAATAGATGTCGCATTAGCCTTGGAACATCTTCATCATGGCCAT
The DNA here is from genome assembly GCA_019426215.1 of Buddleja alternifolia. Classification (NCBI taxonomy): domain Eukaryota; kingdom Viridiplantae; phylum Streptophyta; class Magnoliopsida; order Lamiales; family Scrophulariaceae; genus Buddleja; species Buddleja alternifolia. The sequence goes on from CM033394.1 coordinate 705,394, forward strand.
ACATTCCCTGTTGTTCATTGCGACTTAAAACCTAGTAATGTGTTGCTCGATGATGATATGACTGCTCATGTTGGAGATTTCGGAATTTCCAAACTCTTTGGAGAAGGGGAGACTGTGGTTCAAACTAAAACCTTGGCGACAATCGGTTACACTGCACCAGGTGATCCTTAATACTATTGAAAATCTTCACTTTCAGTTTCTTTATTTCTTTTATAGATCTAATTCTCGAACATTGAACTTCTAATGTCAATAGAGTATGGATCAGAAGGGAAAGTGTCTACAAAAGGGGATGTCTACAGTTTTGGAATAATGTTGCTAGAGATATTTACAAGGAAGAAGCCGACAGACGATTGTTTTAGTGACGAAATGAGCTTAAAGAGTTGGGTGAGCGAAGCGTTACGCGAAAATGCAATAACTGAAATTGTTGCCCCCGATTTGCTAGCGAGAGAAGATGAACATTTCTTTGCGAAGGTGCAGTGTGTTTCGTCTATTTTTGAGTTGGCAATGGAATGTTTAGCCATTTCACCAGACGAAAGAATTGACATGATACACACTGTGGCTGCTCTGCGAAAGATCAATGCCACAGTTATAGCATGCACTCGAAGACGTTAATAATTATTATTACTTTAGGATATATTACTGTTAAATTTATGGTATATTTTCTTCTAATAAAGGTGATTTGTATAACTTGAAACTTTATGCATAGCTAATAAGAAATGTGATGATATAATCTGTTGGGGCGTTGCATGGTTTGTGTCCAGTCGGGTAAGATCGTCTATTCCACAATATGTTCCATCTCCTATTCAAATTAATTATATGCATGTTAAGTGTACAAAATTTACATTAATAATATATTTAAGGAGAAAATTTATACAAGTGACATACATACTAGTAAACGAAATAGGAGATGAAACATTATTTGGAATAAAGGATCCATACTGCATCACCGTGATACAAGTATTGTTCAAAATTACGGTATTGGTGATAGTATCGGCATATGGTGTTCCATATCGGTCACAACGATCAGGATATTTACAATGATACGATATAAATGCATGATAGGATGCTAAAAAGATTCTAAAAAAATTGTAAAATTATAGAAAATATAAAAAAACAAAAATTTCCACTAATTGGTTCATTGTAAAAGAAAATAAATTTATTATGGTAAACATAAATATACCACGATTTATTTTTCGTTGTTTTGTCACCGATTCTTGATATGGTAAAATATCTATATATTATGGTAAACATAAATAACAGAAATCCAATCAGATGCATTTATTGCATTCATTTTTTTTTACCAAAATTAAAAGAAGTGACAAAACGATGAAAAACTTTGGTGGTATATAGCATCATTCAAAAAAAATCCTTTACTATAAAATCGACGACATTTACCAGAAGTCTTTACACGAGCATAATCCATCTTTAAAATGGTGGAAACGATTTCTATCTCTTACAACTATCTCTCGATTATATACCATAGATATGAACTTAGTAGCCGTGTGGCAATCACCACAAACCCGTAAATTTTTCACGATCCGGATCACCGATCCCGGTTTCGTTTTAAGAAGCGCAAATGCAATAGCCAACTTTTCACTGTGCTTATTAAGAGCACCCTCTTTATCTTCTTCATCAATATCAAGCAACACATTTGATGTTGTGGCAACATATCCAGCTTTTCTCATCTTCTTCTCCATTTCATCCACCATTTCACAAATCTTTTTATACTCTTTATGACTTTTATCTCCGGCAACAAACTCGAAAATCCCATCACCGAGCTCGATCATAGTACTTCCGGGTACCTTCCTAATCCCCTTTCTACCCATCGCTTCTCTAACTATGGTTTTCTTTTCCCAATCCAACATTTTAGCATAAATACTCGAAAGTAGAACGTAATTGGATTCTTGTGTCGGCTCGTTTACAATGAGATCCTTAGTTATTTTTTCACCAAGATTCAACTCACCATTAGCTTGACATGCAGCTATTAACGTTCGCCAGATAACCGGATTTGGTGCAATGGGCATTTTATCTATAAACTCCATAGCCTCCTTCACTAAACCGGCCCTGCTTAACAAATCCACCATACATCCATAATGCTCTATCCTAGGAGCAATTCCAAAATCATTCACCATCGAATTGAAATACATTTTGCCCTCTTCGACTAAACCAGAATGGCTGCAAGCGGATAGCAAACCAATGAATGCAACATCATCCGGACCCACCCCGGATCCCTTCATCTCCTCAAAGAGCGAAACGGCCTTCAAACCATGACCGTGCAATGCCATACCAAATATAACGGATGTCCAAGAAACAACGGTCCTCTTTCTCTCAGACATGTCTCTAAACAACCTCAACGCCTTATCAACATCACCACACTTGGCAAACATGTCGATTAGCGCATTGCATAACTCGGGGCCCGCCTCAACGTTCTCCCTCTCGATATAAGACTCGACCCACCTCCCGAGCTCCAGAGCACCCAAATCAGCACATGCAGATAGCACCATCACCAGAGTAATCTCATCAGGCCTAACCCCATCAATCTGCATACTTCTGAACAACCTAATAGCTTCACTCGACATCCCCCATCTCACACATCCACTAATCATCGTACTCCAAGAAACCGAATTCCGGTTACACATTTCATCAAACACCTTCTCTGCAAACTCAATCCCCTCCCCACAACTGCAGTACATATGAATCATAGTATTCCCAACATGAGTATCGTCCCCGAACCCGAGTTTCGTAACCGACCCGTGAACCATTTTGCCTAAATTCAGCTCCCCAATGCCAGCACAAGCCTTGAACACAAAAGGGTATGTATAATTATTAGGCCCAACACTATAACTAAGCATTTTGTTATAGTAACATATAGCAATGCGCTTCGAATTAGTAGTCTCTGCGTAAGCTTTGATAACAGTGTTGAAAAGGAAGGTGTCATAACAATGGGGATTGGAGTATTCGGAGAAGATGAAAGAGCAAGCGTAATGAATTACATTAAGGTGTGAAGATATGGATGTGAATTTTGTGAGGACTAAAGGGTTGTTTTGCAGACCAAGCTTCAGAATTTTCGCGTGGGCTTGATTGAGTTTGAAGAGAGAGTTGCAGAGCTGAAGGGTATAGATACAGTTCTGTTCTGCTGCTCTTTTGTACATTATAAAGTTTCAAATTTTAAATTATTTGAAGAAGATGTGTTGGAGCGAAAAAATAGAGCAAATAATGGAACTTTCGTATTGATTTTCGCGGGAGAATTATACTTTTGCTCCCTCAACTTTTAACATTCAAATAGTTTTGGTCCTCCATGTTCGAATAAACGGGTCATTCTACGTTGGTCTCAATCTAGTTTACACCATTTGATCCTTCCAACAGGGGGACATTTACTTAAATGCTCCTTGATCCAGTGGTGTACACACATAAAATTTACCAGAATAAACACCATAATATCAGACTACTCAAGAATTTATGTGGTTCCACGGGAGATGAGAGAGTATTTTACTATTGACGAAAGAAGTATAAAATATAATAAATGTCAAAAGTATGAAATAAATCGAGCCCCAAATTTCCCACATAAATATAGCATGCCTTTTAATAATATGACTTGTTAGGGCCTAGTACTTCACAACACTCCATCTATCGGACTTGACAAAAATAGTCCTAAATATTCCAATTTTAAATAGATTTGGTCTGTGTAGTTAATTTTTCGTCCATAGAGTAACGAGTTGGCCACATGTGAGCTCAAATTGGGGGAAATTGGTCAATTTTGTCATTGAAAACATAAATTTGTAGCTACCTCATTTATTTATTTTGTCAAATTACGGGAGACAAATCCTAATTTAGGTTTATAAAAGTTGGGAATTCAGAAAAAAAAAAAAACTAGAGTTTTATCAAATTAGGGTCTACAGAAATTTGAGAAAATTTGGGTTGAATTACGATTCGAATATTGTCAATTTGAGAGAATTTATTGAGATACTTAGGGTCTGTATGGTTGTATTTTCGAAAATGAATCTTGAGTTTTTACTGGAGAATGTTTATTATAGAAATTCGTGTGAAAATATTAATATTTTTTGTTTGTTTGGATGTATTTTTGAAAAATGTTTGGGAATTGTGTAGATGTGATATAAAATTGATTGAATTAGTTATGTATGTAATGATGATAGAAGAAAAAATTAGAATAACATTTTATTTATGATAAAATAAGAAAGAGAATGCGTTGAATAGTTAGATTATGTAATTAATAAAAAGGGAGAATAAAGTGATTGAAATGATGAAATAATGAGTAGTTATATAGGAGAATATGTAATAGTATTTAAAATTTGAGTATTTTTTGTAAAATTTAGTTTGAAGTGGGTATTTTTATTTTTTGGTGATCCAAAAAATGAAAATGTTCTGAAAAAACGTAAACATACATAGCCTTAGTGTTTCTACTGAAACGCTAAAATGAAGTGAGGTCCCCCCCCCCCCCCCCCACAATTTAAGCTCATTCCGTTAGTCTTTTGAATGGAAACTTAACGATAGGGACCAAGTCTATTTAAAATTAAAACATTTAGGACCGTCGATTTATATAAATGAGGAGCAAAACTATTTAGTAGTAAATTCAGAACCAAAAGTGTAATTCTCTCTATTTTCCCGCTAATGGTGTACTTGAAAGCAAAAGTTAATGTCCTTCAACACTCTCTAAGTCCATGTCTAAAATCTTGAATCTTTCCAAAGTTCTAAATAGAACTGATCAAAAGCTGCCACTTTTATCACACATTCAATCAAGATACATATCAGCCAACTCTGTTTTAGTACCAACACACCAGCATATAGCCCATCTCATTTTAGATCAAAAATCAGCAAATCAAGCTGTCCAAACCTTCGAATGGGCCTCGAAAATTCCCAATTTCAAACACACTCAGTCTACTTACAGAGCTTTGATACACAAGCTCTGTACTTTTCGACAATTTAACGTTGTCGAACAAGTGCTCGATGAAATGCCTAAGAGAATCGGTTCGTCCCCGGATGATGACATTTTTATTACTATTGTCCGGGGCTTCGGGCGGGCTAAAATGACAAGGGAAGCGATTAGAGTGCTTAATTTGGTGTCTAAGTTTGGGGACAATGCACCTTCTTTGAAGGTGTTGAATACAATTCTTGATGTTTTGGTGAAGGAAGATATTGATATTGCTAGGGAGTTCTACAGGAAGAAAATGATGGGGAATGGTGTTAAGGGTGATGATTACACTTATGGGATATTGATGAAAGGTTTTTGCTTGACGAATAGAATAGGCGACGGGTTTAAGCTACTGCAAGTAATGAAGACTCACGGTGTCAAGGTGAACATCGTCGTGTACAATACGTTGATTTACGCTCTTTGTAAGAATGGAAAGGTTGGTAGAGCTAGGAGCCTAATGAGTGAAATGGTTGAATTTAGTGATGTGACTTTTAATATTATGATATCGTCTTATTGTGACGAGAACAATCCAGTGCAGGCTATGGTGATGATGGAGAAGTGTTTTGGAAGCGGGTTTTTGCCCGATATTGTTGCATTGACTAAAGTGGTAGAAATTCTATGCAATGCGGGCCGGATTGCAGAGGCGGTTGAGGTATTGGAGCGGGTGGAGGAAAAGGGAGGGATACTTGATGTTGTGGCTTATAACACTTTGCTCAAGGGTTTCGTAAAAGGTGGAAAAGTAAAAGCGGGATGTGGATATCTTAAGCAAATGGAGATGAAAGGATGTCTACCAAACACGGAAACGTACAATGTTGTAATAACCGGTTTATGTGAGTCCCGGATGTTGGATTCAGCTCTTGATATGTTTGACGAAATGAAAAGGGTCGGTGTAGAAAGGAATTTTGTCACATTTGCGACGTTAATTTACGGATTGTGTTCGGGTGGAAGGACTCGGGATGGGTTAATGATCTTTGAATTGATGGGCGAGGGTAAAGGCGGTTTTGAGGGGCATATTGGTCCTTATAATAGCATTCTTTACGGTTTATACAAGGAAAACCGTATGGATAAAGCACTCGAATTCCTAAACTACATGAAAAATTTGTTTCCTCGGGCTGTTGATCGAAGTTTGAGTATTCTAACATTATGTCAAGAGGGTAATATAGAGAAAGCGAAGAAAATTCTCGACAAAATGAACGACGAAGGAGATTTTCCAAACGCTCTTGTTTACGCAAGTTTGATTCAAGGATTTTGCAAAAACGGGTGCATGAAGGAAGCGGTTGAGCTAATGAACGAGATGATCGGGCACAATTTTTTTCCTGTTGCATCGACTTTTAACGTTTTAATTAACGGGTTTTGTGGGCAGGGAAAAGTTAAGACTGCATTAAGGCTGCTGGAGGATTTGAAGATGAGAAGTTGTTTGCCTGATTATGAAAGCTATGGTTTATTGATTAAGGCCTTTTGCAGTGAAGGGGATGATATTCAACAAGTTTTGATGTTGTTTATGGAAATGGTGGAAAGAGGTATTTCACCTGATTATTGTTCATGGAATGCTTTGATTTTGGTAGCTTTAGAAGGTAAGAATTTGGCCCAACAGCATAAATTGCTGCAGTTGTTGCTCACAGAGACTTGATTTTTTATCACAAAAACACCAAAAAAAAACTATTGGATTTTACCATTCTTACCATGTTTAGAGGTAATTTAGACACCATTTTCCTTTTGATTATAGTATATCAATTTAAAGACTCGAGTATAACTAAGTATAATATTCATTCACATGATTTTGATGGAGTTGATTAGATTAAATGTTTTTGAAGGATCATGTTCAACACTTAAAAATAAATAAAAAAATTCTGCCTTTCTAACCAAACTATGATGCACGGACACTCCGAAAAATCATCTCGTTCAGCGTCGGACACGTGCAGTGTCCGTGTCCAACTATTGAATGAAAGGAAAAAATGCACATGGGCAATCGTGTTTGAGCCGTGTCTGTGTACTAATTTTTTTAAGAATTGGGTTGTCCCCTATCAATGTCCGTGTCTGTGTCCGTGCATCATAGCTAACAAGTAACCAATTTATAATTGACACAATTAGAATTACCAACATTATCTTGAAATAAGATTTTCCACAATTCAAAGCATGATCAAACTCAATATAACAATATCTTTTTTTGATTTTAACTACTTCAATATAATGGATATTAAGGTATAACAACAATAAGGAAAGCTTGATTACACCAATCCCAGTATAGTCGTGAATGGTTGCAGACCAAATTTAAAGGTACTATCGATTATGAAAATCCATATGTTTACGCGGAACGATATTGAATTGTTGAATCAACACGAAGAGGATATTGCACATATAACCATGGACGGAGCCAAAAATTTAAATTGAGGGGGCGAGATTGTTATGATATAATTTTATACTTTTTTTTTGCCAAAAGGCCCCCACGGTACGGTACGTTATATTTATTGGGGAAAATATAATAAGGAATTAGGTTCAATTACAATTTTTAACATGCTTTATACTCTTATATCTTTTACGTTATAGTCAGGATTTTGGGTTTGGGGAATGGTGAAATTTAAATATAAAAATTTTTGTAAAGTAAAAAAAAATAATTTTTCAAAATTGAGAGGGGAGCGAGCGCACGCTCCAGCCCCTGGCTCCGTCCTTGCACATAACAAGTGATTATACATCCCGCATAGATTGTCGGACAAATTGGACTTATTTATGAGTTGATATAAAAAATTAATTATTTTATAAGACAAGTATACAGTAATTGAGCCGCTAACTAATTGGTGCATGATCAACCCCATATAGTACCCCATCACATAAATGATCGTAATTATACAAAACTTTCAATTGTATAACTCCTAATATTACAAATACAAAATAGTGACACATTCCAAACTTCTATTAAGTTGTTAAAGTGCTTATTTCAAAAAGTAAATAAAAGTTTTTAAGCGGCTGGCTGAAGCAGTGGCCACGTCATCAGTCCCCTAACTTTTGGGGACCTATTTGCAAATAATGACAACTAACTAACCTCAAATATTAACAACTTTTTCATACTCATCATATTCAGTTCATCTCTCTCAATACAGCAAAATAAGAGCAAAAATTAAGAAAAATAAAACAGATAAACAAGAATAAAATTACGATAAAAATGAAAAAGATGATGTTTATTCTCTCTCATAGATTATATAATCAACAATATAAACCTCGCATTACGCATTTTCGGCTTTACTGTGATCGCGCTCTCTCCAGCCGTCCTGGTTAGTGTATGTATATGTATTATATATATATATGTGTGTGTGTGTGTGTGTGTGTGTGTGTGTGTTTATGGTTTGATTCTCGAATTTAGGTTTTCTGTGGATTTGTTTAATTTTGTTTATATTGTTGGAAATTGAAGTGTTTGTTTTCGTGATTTATGTTCTTCTGCGTTGATGATTGTTCGATTTTAATTTCAGTGAAATTGATTTTCGATGATTATTCGTATGACCTAATTTATGCAATTTATTTTGTTTTTCACCTGTGTAATCATAATGAAGAGTGGAAATCATGCATTCTATGTCGAATAAACGAAATTCAGCTCTCTTGAAGCTTTTTGGTGCTGATACAAATCATGATTTGATGATATGGAACCTTTTTACATTGTCTGTAACTAGGAATTGAAGTTGGGATTAGAATTAGGATGTTTCTATCCAAATGCAGATAAATTTTCATGAATTCCAATTTAGGCATCAAACTCAATATTAGTCTGCTTATGCAGTATTTCCCTCTTCGGTTTTGAATTCTCATTCTCCGTTGTTTTCTTGTAGGACCGCTTGCACATTACAAGAGTCTCGTTAATCAAGGGAAATTGCAAGATGATCCTTACCAAGAGAAAGTTGCTTTTGAACTGGATAATTTGCTGGGGAGGCTGGACCAATATGAGAAAGATATGGAGGAATACCACGTGCGATTTATTTTTTAAATGATGCTTTCTTTTTCTCAATTGTATAACTATGAAGTCCATGCTTTCTTATGTTTATTCTCATTGCATAGGCAAATCTCGCAAAATGGGAAGAAAGCCGGGAAAAAGAAAGGCGAAGGCTTTTGATGGAGGAAGCTGAGGCAAAACAGCACGGAGGTGAATCTGTAAATAAGCGAAGAAATTTTTTCCAAAAGTTGATGTCAAGGTACTGTTATATATCTCAAGGATCATTATTTTTCATTTTCTTTTTTTTTTTTTGTAATGAGAAACTTGAAATTTGGAGAATGATTGAAAAACTCCTACACCTTTTAAACCAATTGTTGTTGTTTTCCCCGCTACTTTCATTTGTTTCTTTAGTAATGGGGTTTTCTCTTGATTCAGCACAAGATCTGAAAATGTGGAACCAGGCGTGGGGAAATGGGTGTCATATCTTAACAGAGAAAGGAAATTAGATTCGTTGGTTGGTCGGCGTCCCACTGCTCCTACAGCTCCAAAAGGACTATACTTATATGGAAATGTTGGAAGTGGTTTGCCGCTGGATCTTTCTCAAATCTTATACGTTTCACTTAAATTTGTTGCATTATTCGTTCTTGCATTTATCTAGTGCATTCTTGCAAGTTGAATTTATCGTAGTTCATTCATGATAATTTGGAACTGGAATATTTTTGCTCAAATCTTTGTTGGCTGAACCTGACTAATCAAATGACAAGTGTTATTACACTTGCCATGTAATTTGTCACTCCTGTTGCAGTGTACAGAAATCACATGGTAAGTGTAATTCACTTGTATACACCATTCAGTTGGAAATGTAATTCATTTGCATTATGAATGATTTGGGTTCAGCCAAGCCCGATTTCGCCCAGACTTTCCTTGTTAAACTAAAACGAGTGTGCATTATGTAGGGAAGACAATGCTTATGGATATGTTCTTTAGTGCGACGGAAGGAGTTGTTGAGCATCGAAGAAGGCTTCACTTTCACGAGGCAAGTGCTTGCTCCCACTTCCCATTGTGTACTCGTACTATTTTATCATTTAAAATTGTGTTTATGGATGACCCACTTTAGTTTGAGATATACAAGAAACATAGATTTAAGATTATTAGTTCTATCCGTAAAAGGTGAAGAGCATCATACTTTTGTCTTTTCCTGTTTGAGACAAATTTTATTGAACTTTAATCAATATTTACTTCTTATTCACAATCTAAGATTCTGTAATTTGTAATTGTCAGGCTATGCTTCAAATAAATTATCTCATGCATGAAGTATGGAAGAAACAAAAGATGGAAAAGTCTCCTCAATCTAGCATTTCCAACTGGGTTATGAATCTTCCCTTCGATACAAAAATTAAGGAATGGCTAGTTGAAGAAGAAAGATATAAGCAAGAGATGAAGATGAAAAATATTCTTCCAGCTGTTGCTGATAAGTTTTTGGTTGATGGGCAAGGAGATCGAAGAGGAGCTAGTGTTCTTTGCTTCGATGAAATACAGGTTCTACTATGTTTTCTAACACTTTGCATTTAATACATTGCCAGTTAAAACCTTAAACATTGTCTGAATGATTTAATATGTACTCACCAAATTAGCTTTTGAGCTGATATGACTCCTTGGTTTTCTATTACAGACGGTTGATGTATTTGCTATTATAGCCTTATCTGGAATTGTAAGCAGATTATTGAGTACAGGAACTGTTCTTGTAGCTACTAGTAATCGTGCACCTAGGGATTTAAATCAGGTATGCCTCGAGTAAAATTTTTTCCAGAAAATACTCATGATATTGTCACCTTTTAAAAAATTTATTTAAACCGAACCGGAATTTCTTTTTCTTTTTTCTTTTTTTCAGGATGGCATGCAAAAGGAGATATTTGAAGAGTTTGTGGACAGACTGGATGAGCACTGTGAAAATGTTCTGATTGGAAGTGAAATCGATTACCGTCGTCATATAGCACAAAGTTCAATTGATCAGGCAAGAACATAGGAAGTTTAGTTTAACGTTTAACTCATGCATATATATATATACTCCCTCCGTACCTAAAAGGATGTCCGCTGTTCTATTATTGTCCGTCCCAAAATGTTTGTCCCATAAAAATAGGCATTCACTATTCAGTGTCTTATTTGACTATATTACCTTTCATTTTAATTGAGAAAGAAAGTTCACATATGGATTATAGAAAAGAACCACAATACAAATTAAACTAAAACTATGGCATATTTTGAAAGGTAATGTTATTTGTTCTCTTTTGTTTTATGGAAAAGGTATTTCCGGAAACAACGAACTTTTGTTAATTCGTGACAAAAGCCAATGGGACATCATTTTTGGGACAGAAGGAGTATTAATTGTCTTTATAATTTAACTGGTAATTACTATACTTCTGAATTTCCTCCGTATTCTGCACAGTCTTATAACAAAGTAATTCACTTATTCTTTCTTTTCATTTTTCGCTCTGGAATTTGAAAGTTGAGTCTAAAGTTAATGATTCGTTTAAGATTTGATTTTCCTTAATGTGGAATTTCTTGGTGTATCTTTCAGACTCGTTACTTTTGGCCTCTAGATAGCACCAAAATGAAGAGATATGAAAATACATGGAAGAAGGTTGTGGAACAGTCAGGAGGGAAGGTCACTTCTCAGACTCTTTGGGTGATGTTTGGAAGGTACCTCAACCATAAAAACTGTCAACTCGAAGTATATTCGGACATTTGACTATGATTCATGTTTTCTTACTTATCATCAGAACATTGGAAGTCTCCGAGAGCTGTAATGGCGCGGCACGCTTCACATTTGAATATCTATGTGGTCGGCCGGTATGTTCTTTCCTTGGATGAAGGCTGTTTTATCTTGTTTACATTAAGGATGGATTCTATTTATATTTATAGATATTTGTATTCTTGAAGCCCATTCAGATATGCGTGATTTGTAACGTTTTTGGTTTCACATTTTGTTGTTAGACGGCTTCTGGACTGTGAATTGAATTTTAACCTAGAAGAATACAAATATGTATGGGCAGGGAGCCCAGAAATTCCCCTGATCATGACACAAGTGGATTCTGTTAAAGAATAAAATAAATTAAATAATCGACTATAAAGCATACAAGACAGCTCTATACAGGCCATGCAAAGAATGTAATATAGCTAGATATGTTTGAAGGCCTAAACATGCGATGGAATGAAAAAATAAATCCAAGTCTGGAAGTATATAATACACAGTTTACTGTGTTTTTATGATATTTTATCTTTTTTTCAAATTATTATTTTAATGTTGTCATCCAAGTCAGATAGCAGTTTATTTTTTGGGAGTCTCATATTAAGCATGCAGGTAGGGGCAGCTGATTATATTGCCGTTGCTAAAACCTACCACACAGTCTTCATTTCAGATATTCCTGTTATGAGTATGCGTATCCGAGACAAGGTAATGTCGTTTTTGCTCGTCTTATTTCCTTCATAATTTGAGAGATGTAATGATACATGGAGAATTATATCTATCTACATTCTATCTATATATATATAGATATATTTGTAAATATATGCCATTCTACATTATGGTACTTGGATAAATTGAACGAACCATGCATGCTACTGATCTTTCTTTTCTCTTATGGTGCTCGTGGTACTCTTCCTCACTCAAAACCAACTATTTTTTTCTTAATGATGACTGATAGAATTTTTCTTTATCAGGCAAGGAGGTTTATCACCCTTGTTGACGAATTGTACAATCATCATTGCTGCCTATATTGTTCTGCTGCTGCTTCTATCGATGATTTATTTCAAGGTACCGAAGAGGGAACACTATTTGATTTAGAGAGGCAAGTTTCCTTGTATATTCAGTTTTCTGAGATCAGACCTTAGTTTCAGTTGTCATGCCTCACCTTATAATATATCTCCGGTTATGAATCTCTATGGCCGTGCTTGGTTATATTTTTTGGATGACAAATCGAATTCCTAACTTTAAAAAAGTGGACTTACACCATTATCGTACCATTTTCTAGATGCACTCTCACCAAATATAGATCTATTCTCTAAATATCTCATTCCAAAATATCCGATGTCTTTTCTATCTCTCTTCTTCATAACTTAATGATTTGACACTACAAACATCTGATCTACAATTTTAAAATGACCTCAAACCAAACAGATTTTCAATCTCAAACGAATGTTGAGGGAATCTTTTCTACATCCTTTTCCCTGGAAAATGTTTGTATGGACCGGGTGTTCAAAAACAAAAGGTCGAGATCATGTCATGTAAGCATCCACTACCATGAGATATGACTTGATCTGTACCGTTTGGTGTTTGAATACCAGGCGAATACAAGCATTTTCCCTTCTCTCAGTACATCGTTTAAAAATGTTTTTCAAAATAGAACCAAACGGAGCCTATTTTTTTTTTGGGTCAAAACGAGGTGAAAAAGAAAAATGATTCTCTCTGTATTATCCTTTCCAGCTTTCAATTCGAAACAGAAACGGAAGGCACTAAGCTTCGACGAGATGTTTTGGCAGAAGGAAAGGTGAGTTCATCAGGACCAACCACCGGAATTATTTCCCTTCTATCTGGTCAAGAGGAGATGTTTGCTTTTCAAAGAGCTGTAAGTTCTTTTTCTCGTCTTGCTCGAGCATTACTCTCTCTCTCTCTCTCTCTCTCTATATATATATATATATATATATAAAAAGGAAATGCACGTGTGCAGGTTTCCCGGTTGATTGAAATGCAAACTCCTTTATACCTCGAAGGCGTTCGTCACATTCATCCTTATTTTCATGCAAACCAAACAGGTCATGAGATAGACATTGCTAACGTCGTTCCTTCTTAAGCGTCTACCATTTGAAATAGTCCTCAAATTCATTGTTGTTTGTTCAATTATTTCTAACAATGTTATGTTAATTTATAGATTAGATAAATCAGAAGTTGATAGTGCAGTATGTAAAGGAAAAGCCAATCTAAGAATACACTACTCAACAAGAAATTTCTCTACCTTAGAACCGTTATAGTTACACTAGTCATTACGGCTTCGGTGCCCCATCATAAGGTCACAAATCCACACACACACACAGTGAGTGTGCAATGTTTGGAATTCCAGAATAATGGGCTTTTGTCAAATCCTCATTTGGGATTCAATGGTGTCACCAAGGCAGCAAGTTTTACCCGTGTGGTATGTGAACTATACATCTATATCTGTATCTATATCTATATCTATCTATATCTATACTATACTAAAACTGTGGATATCTTGTTTGTTCCAATTGCGATTTTATACTCCTACCCTCAACTACAAAATTAATGAATAATAAAATAAATCACCTCCACTTTCCTACAAGAATAATGAATAATGAAGTAATTAGTCATAAAGAGGGCACCCCACTTCCTAGCAAATTGATTTCCCCTAATAGCAATTAAAAGTTGGCCAATGCTTAGTGTGGGAGCCTAAAAGTTAAATTCACTTGTAACCGATTTTAGGTAAAATTTCTATATAAGATTGGATTTTGTGAAGGTTGTGCTTACATTTGAATAAGAATAATGCAGCAGAACAAAGAGGATGAGAATGCATCAGGAAAAGGAGGGTTTCTCCATTTGTTCATATATCTATCTATATCTATATCTATATCTATATTATACTTAAAGTGTGGATATCTTATTGTTAGTTCCAATTGTAATTTTACACTCCTACCCTCAACTACAAAATTAATGATCTATATCTATATCTATATCTATTCTATACTAAAAGTGTGGATATCTTATTGTTTGTTCCAATTGTGATTTTACACTCCTACCCTCAACTACAAAATTAATGATTAATGAATAATAAAATATACCACCTCCATTTTCCTATAAGAATAATGAATAATGAAGTAATTAGTCATAAAAAGGGCACCCCACTTCCTAGCAAATTGACATCCCCTAAATCCTAATAGCAATTAAAAGTTGGTCAATGCTTAGTGTGGGAGCCTAAAAGTTTAATTCATTTTTAATAAATATATGGCACCAACGGGGATTGGTCCGAGTGGTAAGCAGCTCAGTTCCGTTTAAGCAAGGTCTCGTGTTCGATTCCTTGTGTACGCAGTTACCCCCGTTGAGAGACTCACCCACCAGGCCAGGTGTGCCACCCGGGTTGACCAACAGATTAGTCCGACAATGTCCGGAATACTGTGGTAGGCAACCAAAAAAATAAAAAATAAATAAATAATATGGCATCTCCAGCCAACCAAAACGTTAAAAGCTGAAGAAAAAAAGAACAAGATGACACATTGATATTTATAAACATAAACTATATACAAAACTAATGTGAAAAATATTTTCGTCTTTGTCTAGCTAAATATCAGGTACAACTTTGAAATTCATTAAGACTACCCACCTCAAATTTTCAAATAAAGGTCAGATACTTAATTACTTACAAGCATGATCATATTTATTTCCTTAGCTGTCATGCTTTTTCTTGCTAAATTCCTTCACTGTCATTCTCTATCACCTAGACATCTATTAATATAGAAAGATGAGTTCGGCCAATGATTTCTGAGCACAATATGAATGAATTCAGAAACATTAATATTCTTGTTATTAAATTTTGTCTAGAGGCTTAATTTATTGTTCTCCATTTGTTCATTCGATTTTTTTATTGGTATTAAGCATAATTTTTTACTAAGAATTTAAATATGTTTGTTCATCATTTGATGGGAATGAGCATCTTTGTCTATATGGATTTGTACCCCTTTGATGGCGGCATTCTCATTGAAATCTTTATGACAGGAGAAAACTTCCTTTTATTATGTTAGAAGGTCCTCCAAGTGATGTCTTTAATCCCCAAATCTTTAAGATGCTTGTATTATTTCACTAGCTAGTTCAATTCAAATGAAGAAAAATTAATAACCTGACCATATTCTTCTTATATTTTGGTGATGTTTCTGATATCTAGATTTTGATATTTGTTGTTTTTTTGGTTGAATTAAAGTTTTGTTGTTGGATTTGATTAAAGTTTTGTTGTTGGATTTGTTTAAATGTCTGGTGAAAATCATTTGAGAATGTAAGATGGGGGAAGTGTTATAGATATGGCTATGTCATATGAGAGATTCAAAAATGTAATGGAAATTGATATTAGTTAAAAGAAGTCGAAGAGTTATTTACTAATTGGTTTCACACTCTTACAGCCTTACTTAATAAAAATTATAGGATATATTATTATAAATATTATTTTTCTTAACAATAATGGTTGATATTAATATTAAACAATCAAATAATTTTGATTGATATTAGTTAAAAACAATTTTTGAGTCCTTAATTCTTTGGTCAATAAAGTTGAAGAGTCATAAATAGTTACGTTCATTCAACCCTTACATTCCTACATTAATGAAGCAACTTTACCCCTTCTGTGGAAATTTAAAGGTTCTCATGAGTAACTATCAAATTCAAGTCAAATAAAAGTCTTACGAGTACGTAACATACAACCTGGAAGTTATGGTTTAATTCCTACTTAAGTTTATTATCTGGGACAAATCTCTTTGAAAAGCTGTTGGATCAATTGCAAGAGGAGTAGTGCGTGCCAGCTCCTGAGTGACTTTTCCTTTTTGGTGTTCTTTTTCTTTTATTTCCTCTTTGTAACAAAAAAAGGAAGTATAAAGTTTAGATTCTAGACGCTAGAAGTTATGGGGTGGTACCAATGGATGTATGTGAATTGAAATAAGTTAATATATGACATGTTGTAACTACTTTTAGTTAAGAATAATTATTCGTTAGAATTATTTTTCATGATAAATGCACACCTCTACCCCCAAATTCCGATTTGGTGAAACAAATTAAAGAAGATAAAATTGCTGAATACATGCACGCATTTATTTTTATTGGAAACTTTGTTAGTTCAAAGGTGAGTACTGAAAGGTTACAAGTGAACAATATTTGTTGCAAATAATTAAAATGATAGAGTAAGAATTTTGATGATTGTAGTTGGAAATGAAATTGGCTGTTTTTCTAATTTTTTTTAACTTTCAAAAATTTGGGAGAGCAATAAATGAAGGTAAAATTTTCACTTGTATTGTGACCTTTGAGCTGGAATAAGGTGGTCGGTTATTTGAATTGATCATTAGTTATTGATTGTTAGTGAATGATCACAGTGATAATATTAGTAGCCATTATATTATATTATAAAAATATGGACTTATTAATGTTTCTTCTAATTGTAAAAAGACATTGTTAGTGTTACTAATGTACCAGTGTTATTATTACTATTAATATACTATTTGAAATGTGAATAATATTTAACATGTTTTAAAAGCAATATTGACTAAATGCATGTAGATTAATTGAACATAAAAATCAATTTCTTGCATGGTTTTAACTATGCTACTTCTAGCAAATAAATTTAAAAGACAACACTTAAAATAACTAAATGAAATATTTATAGGTTTTATATTATTATTTTTGAATAGGGGAATGATATTGGAGCTCCAAAAATTACTATTGGAGCTCCACTTATATTCATCTCTCTAAGAAAATGACAAGAATACCCATTTCTAAATCAAAGCCACTTTTTTGCTTCATTTTTTCCCCACTATTTAATTAAATCTTCATACTAATAAATTCCGCTTATGTTTAATCTAGATCAAAAATAAAAAAAATTCTTTACTTCATCTATATAATCATGTCAAGATTATATATTTATGAATAAATCAGTACTGCATAACGATCTTTTTGAACCTTTAAAAGCATAAAATATATATTTATATGCAAGCATAAAATTATTCATCAAGATCAATTAAAGAAAAAAAATTCATATTTTTAATCTTTTCTGTATTCAAATTCACGTTGTATATAAAGTAGCTAATTAATTTTATAAGTGTAGTTTTTTTGTTTGAGAGAAGAGCATGATTTATGTTAATTATTTTTATGCATTATTGTCTGAAGAAACTAAACTTATTGCTTGAACAAAATATAAAATTGATTTCTAGATTCTAATATAAAAGCGAAGTAGAGTAAATTAATTGAAGTTGATATTCATTTTTTTTATTCATATAATAATTGTCATTCTCGATTTAAAATATTATTACTTTGTTTTGTTGATGATGCTTCACACTTTAATTACTTGTTTCATTTTTGCCGAATACTATTTTATTAATTGACTTTGGCTTAAAGTAGTGAAAAGAACCTATAACATGATAATAGTTGTGTTTTTGAATGCATAGGGATAGTTTTAAAATCCAAGGACAATTTTGTCATATTCAAGTGTAAAATTTAAAGTTGGAACTTCTATAGTAAATTTTGGAGTGACAATATCATTACCCTTTTGAATA
Source organism: Buddleja alternifolia (assembly GCA_019426215.1). NCBI lineage: Eukaryota > Viridiplantae > Streptophyta > Magnoliopsida > Lamiales > Scrophulariaceae > Buddleja > Buddleja alternifolia. The sequence continues at coordinate 723,555 of CM033394.1, forward strand.
TTTCTGAATAGATCTTTTATTGTATAAAAATGATTTTCACGTGCGAATACATGTGCACTTTAATAATATATACTAAAAGTGTGGATATCTTAGTGTTTCTTCCAATTGTGAATTGACACTTTTATCCTACTCTATCTATTGAAAATAAATACTACAGTTTAGTTTATCTAAATCTATACTATACTGAAAGTGTGGATTTTTTAGTGTTTCTTCCAATTGTAAATTAACACTTTCATCCTCCTCTATCTATTGAAAATAAATACTACAATTTAGTTTAGGGATAATTACACTCACACCCCCTCAATGATGGGGTAATTACATAAAGCTCCCCTCACTAATTAATAATTGCAAACACCCCCCTCATGTTAAAGATTTCTTACAATGTCACCCCCTGTAAACCTTACAAATAGGCCCCCTGAGGAGTTGTGTTTGTAGTTATCAATTAGTGAGAGGAGGTTTGTGCAATTACCCCATCATTGAGGGGATGTGAGTGTAATTATCCCTTTAGTTTATAAATAAAAAGTGTGGATATTTTAATATTTCTTCCAATTGTGAATTGACACTTTTATCCTCCTCTATCTATTGAGAATAAATACTACAAGTCTAGTAAATATGAAATCCACCACTTTCCTACAAGAAATTAAAAAAAAGAAATACCAACTCCTAATAAAAACAAAAACGGCCAGCTTTCCAAATTTCAATATTTTCACCTTTTCAACTTTCTAGCAATCTGAAAGTCCATCACTTCAATGTGAAATTAATTTACATTTAATAAACTTTTGGTCTTCCCGCAAACAAAAAATTATGCAAAGCGTTTCAAATCCTAAAAGCATCTCCAATGTTTCACACAAAAATACAGTTACTTTTACATTATTTATGTGCAGCTACAGTAACTACACTCCAATGTAATGCACTATTTTTCACATAAAAAGTATATTCCCTAAAATATTCCTTTTTACACCTCATTTATATCAATTCTCTTATTTTACAAATAACACCCAACTTTAATATTTTTGTTACGTATTCATCCAAGTAAATATATTTTGTTGTTTTATGATATTACAATTTATTATATTTTTGTAATTTAATAATAATAAATAAAATTTTAATAATAAATTATTTAAATTTATTTTGATATTTTGTAAATTAAATTAAAAATTGACACAATATATAAAGGCCGGGTTTACAATTTATATATCACATTAAACAAAATTTGATAAAGGACATACAAAATAAACATTTTAATATATATTTTAATGTTTTTAACTTATATTGTATATGCACTTTGTACTACTTTTAATATATATCTATTATTCATAATTGAATTAAAATCATATATAATAAATTAACAAAAATTACAAACATAGGACCTAATCATAACTTTTTCAAAGTTTAGGGACCTAATTATATAGGACTTAATTGTAACTATACAAAATTATAATACTAAACTGAAATAAATAAAAAATGAATAAAAAAAATGTGTGGGCCCTACTCACGCCAAAATGGCGTGGGTTTTTGGAGCAACAAAATGGATGGCATTACACAAAAATGCCGTCCATTGGAGTTGCTCCAATGCATCATGAAAGGGGCACCTCACTGTCCAGCAAATTGATGTCCACTTATAGCACTTAAAGTTGCCTAATGTTTAATTTTTCATAGAGGTCTAAAAGTTCCATAAAAGAAAAAATAGAGGTCTAAAGTCTAATTCACTTGTAACGGATCTTGGGTAAAACTCCTATATAAGATAGGATTTTGTGAAGCTTATGGGAACATGAGGCTTGGGCGAGGGAGCAACTTTAGAAGGTCTAAATATTGCATCATTTCATGAGAAACGGAAGAAGATGAAGATTGGGTTGACCGGTGAACAAGTTATCACATGCCATCATGAAGAATGGTGAAAGTGAAACTGTAGAGGTTGTGCTTACATTTGAACAAAGATAAAGCAGCACAACAAGGAGGAGGAGAATGCATCACAAGAAGGATGGTTTCTCCTTTTGTTCATTCAAATATTATTATTTTATGATTGGTATTAATCTTAGTCTACAGTTAAGCTTAGGGGGAGTGGTTTAATTTGATATTTGTTGTTTTTTTATTGAATTAAATTTCTGTTGTTGGCTTTGTTTAAATGTCTGGTGAAAACCATTTCAATGAAAGATTGTGGAAGTGTTATAGATATGGATACGAGAGCTTCGCAAATGTGACATAAATTTTCTTTTCTCTTTTTAACTTTTGTGAAATATGGGAATTGACATAAATTTATGTTGTGAGATACTTTAGGATAATAATTGAACACCGTTTGTGTATTAGAAAAAAAAATTTAAGTGAAATAAAAATAACACAGAGAATGTATTTTTAAGATATATAATGTTGCATAGAGTTTAGAAGATAAGACAAAATAGTTTTATTACATAAAGGATGATTGAATGCAAAACAATATAAAAAGTAATAGAGTGGATTACTATATGATTAGTACATTTGATTGTAATTCTGATAAAAATGAATTAGTGGACTAAAAATATGCTTAACACTTATGGACAATACATTTTATTTTTATCAAATTGTCTTTGGCTTTTAGGGATAATTACACTCACACCCTCTCAATGACGAGGCAGTTACACAAACCCCCTCTCACTAATTGATAATTACAAACACACTCCCTCAGGTTAAAAATTTCTTATAATTGCACCCCCTGTAAATCTTACACACAGATCCCTGAGGGGGTGTGTTTGTAATTATCAATTAATGAGGGGAGGTTTGTTTAACTACTCCATCATTAAGGGGGTGTGAGTGTAATTATCCCTTGTTTTTTCTTGCAGTAATTGACTGGATCTGAAAAAGAAAATGATACTGTTAGATATGGCTAAAATTTCATTTAGACTTGGACATTGAATGTTTATATTATAAATTAGGCTAGAAAGATTTATGTCATATATACAAGAAACAATTATTGAAAATGAATTAGAAAAAAACTCAGCACAAATGGAGATAGTGAAATGCTTTAACAAAATTTGTTAATTTCTTTACAATTGTAAAAATGAAAATCCAACAATTAACAAATGGTATCAGTATATATGTTGAATCCAAGTTCATCTGCAATGTATCCAATTCTTTGTAAATCTTTTCTTAGATGAAGATTTATGTTACTGTTATGGCAATAATTATGATTAATGTAAGTTTAAGGCTATTGTCCGTTTCATCACTATGATAGTTTGAAGAGTCTCGTATGTTTCATCCTATGATAATTTGAAAAGTCACACCTTAATTAATTCATAATTTGAGATACAAGTAAAACCTTTGATATAGAGCCAACGTACACAAATTATACCTAAGCTAATTTTTTCCCTAAAACCTGCTACAATCAAGTAGCATTTAAGATACCAAAGAACGTGTGTCCATATATATAAATAATTATACAAATTTATTATTCTATTTGAAATTGAATGATATTTAACATATTTTTAGATCCATTATTGACTAAATCGATAGAAATTAATTGAACCTAATAACAAACTTTTTGCTTGGTCTTAACTATGTTAGTGATAGAAAATAGATTATATGTTTTATGTTGTTCCAAAATTACTTTTTCATATTTCTAAAGCTTTTACTGTATAAATACGATCTCCACGTGCAAATGCTCGTGTCTAAAAAGAACAAGAAAACTATGAAAATCAAAATAAAAAAATAATTCATTTTTCCATTGAGAAGATATCAATTTCAATGACTCATAAGCGTCACCAACAATTACTGCACAAATATACCAACAAAAAAAAGTTTGTGATGACCTATACCGATGAACATAAATTCCTCACAAACACCTTATACAAAAAAATATGAAATACATTGAAATGGCCAAAACATACTATAATGTTTGATGAATGACACTCATTTGGACAATGCAGAATGATACAAAAAAATTTAAGGACCCTTTTCGCCTCACATTCTTGCCCGTCTTATATACACGCAGGTGCACAGCTCGATCGGTCTAATTAAATGGATTTCCCAAAACAAACTTAGCAGTTGACACCACATTGACCTTGTGCAGCTCTTCTAGTAGCTTCTGATGTGAACGGGTCTATCCGAACCCAAAGCAAAGAGAAAATGGATGCAAGGAGAATGGACCACACGATAACAATTGTGGGCGTGCGATTTTGCCTGCCCAACAAACCTTTGAGGAAGGGGTATAAATGGACAATCACCCAAATGGCGAAAAACAATTTCCCGAAAAGCGGGCCCCACGATTGATATCCACTATTGATAGCATAGGAAACGCCGGCCACAATGCCTACCAAGTTGACAATAAGGACCGTGGTGGGAGGGATGAGGAGAGACGTCCATTTAAAGATGTAAAGCTCTGCAAAGTCTCCATCCTCATCGGACGCCTTAGATGTGACGGTGAAATTGGTGTCGATCCCGGCTAATACTTTCAAGAGACCTTGGAAGACTGCAAAAAAATGGGCTGATGTTCCACCAATGACCCAAAATTGCTCGTTTCTCCACCAATCCTCGACGCTAACACCGCCCCACCTCATTTCGAGTATACCGGTGGCGAAAATGGAGACGAAGAGAAGAATGAACCACATGCTAGCAAAGTTGCTTATCTACACATGAATCGAAAATAGAGTTTAGAAGACAGGAAAAAGTTCTTTTGGAGACATCAAAGTTTTAATTTTAAAGAAAACTAAATAATGAACTCAATATTTTCCATCCATCTAGGGACGGAGCTGAATTCATTGTCTTGGGGTCCGAGATATATACTTTGGCACATGAGGGCAATGTAAAATTTAAGAATTTGAAGGCGTGACAAAATTTAGATTTCCATTTAATTATATATAAAACTTGGAATTGCAGAAAAATGCAGGGAGGAAAACGAGCCCCTTACTCGCTCTCTCAGCTCGAGCCTGAGCCTCATATTTCAAGCTCGAGCTTGACAAGCCAGGGAAATAGGCTCGAGCTCAACCTCGAACTCGAACCCCCGAAATTGATATATTTATATGATAGATAGATATAGATATACACACATATATATTATTTAATATGCATTAATAAATATTAAATACGTATTATAAAAAGCTCAAGTATATTTTGCACTCGAGCTCAATTTTGAAAAAAGCTCAATCTCGAGGCAGCTCGCGAAGCTCACTAGTACCCACCCCTAGTCCAGACACCACTATCCAAATATAATTATTGGCGTAAGGAAAACAAAAGAGAAGAAAATAATGAACAAAGAACCACAAGTAATGAGATGAAATTTGTTGCTTACCTCGGGAATGATAAATTTGTTAGTGAGAAGACAGATAGCCGGAAGGATACAATAACAAAGCAACGGAATGGACGTGAGTGGATAAACAATGGTGTTGATATATGCGAGCCTCTCCAAGAGTTGTAGTCTACCACTGTAGCCATACCATATAGGACAATGCCTGCTTAGAAGAATTTCAATGGATCCCAAAGCCCACCTAAGGACTTGGTTCAAACGATCTGAAAGATTGATGGGAGCCGATCCCTTGAATGCTGGGCGAGGAGGCATACAATAGATAGAAATCCATCCTCGTGCATGCATTTTGAACCCCGTTAAAATATCTTCTGTCACAGAACCGTAAATCCACCCAATCTGACAATGGAATTTTTTCAGATAAGTGTACATTCTGCATGACAGAGTTATAACTCTACATGGTCAACAATTAATAAAGTAAGACTGATAATGGTGTAGATTCGAGGTCAGGGTCAGGGTTTTTAAGCATCTCTGACTAAAATGCTTTGGAAAGCTTTGTTCGCAAAAAATGGGGTCCAACCTACGACACGACAGACTAGACCAATCTCTGCAATTTGTGATTAGTGTATCAAAGTATGATTTGAATGTCTTTCAAAATGTATTGGACAAATATATATATATATATATAAGGGATAATTACAAAAAAACTCCCCAAATTATAGGGCTGTATATAAATATTCCAACTTAAATAAAAGTTGGTTATGAATTTTGATAATCTTTAATTCTATAAACATTTTTAAGTATTTGGTAATTGTGTTATAGTTTCCGATCATTACTTTGAGTGAGTTGATTTGAAGATTATAAAGAGAATTTTAAAAATTATACTTTATTCTAACATCAAAAATAAAAAAGTAATAACTGTGAGACACAGATGCATATTCTAGGATATAGACGAACCATTTTGTTTATATATCAACGTTTATTAATTTTTCATTGTTATGAAATATAATATGTTTGTACAATAGAATTATCAACATATATATGAAAGTTTGTATGTACTCGAAGTTATGAATATGATATATTTTGTACTTAATTCAAAAGAACTCACAAACACGAGTGTTTTCATGTAATATGATGTTTAAAATTATTTTAGAAATTTGATATCCGCACTGCATATTCTTATAATTGCACTCCACTTACTTTTTAATTTATTTAAATGGACATAATGTCCGTCCATGAAGAAATTTAAATCCATCAACTTTAAAAGATGAACTTGCCAATTTAATTATTTTTTGTATACGGTCATCTTCTTTCTTTCTTTACATTTTGATTTTAATAGATGATAAATAATCAATTATAATAATTAACTTGAATAAATTTAGCAATTTAAATTACATCAGATAATGGTGCATTCGAAGTGGAACTACTAGCTCAAATTCAATTTGATCAAACCTAATATAGAAGTATATGAAGATAGATAAGTTAAATCTACAACATACTTGCACAAGTGAATCACCATCTTATATGTAGAAGTTTTTTTATTTTTCTAATCATGTAAATTCAGAATACAAAACTGTACTTGAAAATAAAATCAAATAAGTGATTTGAGTGAAAATATGATGCATTCTCTATTTTATTAAAAAAAAAAAACTTTTAGACATGTGTATTCATATGTAATCTATGTTTGCATTTATTTTATCTTTATAATCTCACGATAAAAGATGTATTCAGTGTTACTGCATGTAGAAACATGAAAAGTGATATATTTTCTATATAATTAGAAAGACTGAAAGTATAAAAGTAAATGAATCTACTTGTGCGAAGCACAAAAATGCAATGTTGTGGTAAATCAGAAATGATACATAAGACTAATTATCTCTGCATAAACATGCTCAAAAATAATACTAATATTATTTTATCAAAAGTTCAATTTTTTGAAATAGATTTGGTTAAAGACACATGGTGATGCCATATGATTACAGAACAAATAAAAAAAAAGTATAAGATAGGCACTACCAAATAATCAATTCTTATTAATTTGCCAATAAACTAGACGTATTTACTTTAATTTAAATTTTCATCGAAGCACGTTATATTTTCTAATATATATATATGTGTGTGTGTGTGTACATATGTATACTATTATACACATATAATAAAAAATAAAATATTCAGCGTCTTCACCATTGTGAAGGCAATGAAGTGCAGCACAAATCCCCTCCACTTGCGCCGCCATGCACCTCAGACCAGTTTTGGGTATTTTTAGAAATTTGGAGCAATTTTGTGCATGGAGATTGAGGTTTGGGTGGTTGACGTTTGGAGTTGGGAGGAAGGGGAAGGGATTTGGTGGTGGTTTGGGGGTCCTGTTCATCGGGGGTTGGGGGGATTGTTCATCTTCTTCTGGTGGGGGTTGGGAAGAAGATGAACAGTCCCCCACCAGAAGAAGATGAACAGTAAACTTTTTTTTTTTAAATTTTTCTTTTTTGTTTATTTATATATCATGTATATTAATATATTATATTCATATAATTTTTGTTAAAATATATATATGTATATATATCATAGAAAATATATTATTCTTCTTATTTACTATATAATTTGTGCATATTATATACTATATTTATATGATTTTTGTTAAATTATATATATGTATATACATATATCATAGAAAATATATTATTATTCTTATTTATTATATAATTTTTGCATATTATATACTATATTTATATGATTTTTATCAGAAAAAAGATATTATTTTGTATTTTTGTGTTAAAAATAATATTACTTTTGTGTTATTAGAATTTCTAAATATTTTATTAAACCAATTACAACTACCTCCCTAAATTTTTAAAGAGATTGCATGCAGCCCCTCAAATAAAAAGGGTAGGCTAGTCTGAAAACATAGTCAACATTCACACCACAACCAGGGGCCAAATTGGATTTTTGAAAAAATTTAGTGATGACATCATCATTTTCCGTACGAAAAGTTAACGGAAGCATTTCATTTGTTGGTCGGACAATAAAGTTAAGGAGGAAGTAATTGGACCAAGATTGGGGGGCAATAATGGGTTCACATCCATTCGAAGAAGCTCATAATTATTAATTCACATATATTTTTTATTTAGGTATAAAATCTTAAATTGCTCCTTGATTATAATAGTGGCATATCAAAGACCATAATGGGTACCTCTTTGCCCCACTCGCTTTTATCCTCGTATCCACAACTAATGACATGGATTGCTTCTTTCAAAAGAGTAGCGGGATTTGTTGTTGGTGGTATCCCTCCGTATTCCATAAAAGTGGCTGCAATGAAGACTGGAGATTGACCAAACCGTTTCTCTAAGCTCTTCTGAGACATTAGAAGTGACTTCTCATCATCATATCCTGTCAATTATATTGAATGCAATTGGTATCAATTACCGTAATATTAAATTGTGTTTCTTATGAAGATCCTACCCTAAGACCCAGAAATTTTAGAATTTTCTTTTGGTAAAACCAAAGGTTTGGCCGAGCGTAACATCCGACACGATCAAACTAGAGCTGAGAGAAAAAATTGCATAAGTGTATACATTTAATAAAATAGTGTATGACCGCTAAAGCCCTACCTTCCACACCCTCTTCAATGTCCTCCATGTTAAAGATAGGAATAGTTGATTCAGTTCTTTTCACTGCTCGTTTCTTATCAATGTACTTTTTATTGCCACTCCTTCCCTTCTTCCTTGGACCACAACAGCTTTTGACAACAATATTTGGTTGCAAATCTTCTTCTGTTAAGACTGGGTCGTACCCATAAAGAGCTTGTCTATTGAAGCAACACCCAGTTCCCACATAAACAGGTCCCTGAAGGCCATCCAATCCTTTCATATTGATCTGCAGTGACGCATGTTTAGCATTAATAAAATAATGGCTCACAAAAATAACCCTAAGAGTTAACATTAAGGTTTAGTTTGGATTGAGGAAATGACTTGGACATAAATGACTCCAATTTTGAGAGGATCTCAAATCATGACGGAGAAAGGAATAATTACATGCACACCCCTCACTTATTTAATTATTACGAAACCCCTGATATTTTGCAAATTACAAAAGCAATCCCCCCCCCCCCCAAAAAAAATAAAAAACCCGTTCAGATCCTGACAACTTGCAAAATGGGGCAATTCTTTTTTGCCTTTGCTGCCAGATAATTTGAAGCTATGTAATTTCTCAAACCTTGGGGTGTTTTTTGTAAATAGGGTCTCACGCGGGGTGTCTATTTAATTTACCTATGAAAAATAACTCAAATTGGTAACTATTATGGATTTCACATCCATAGTGACCGACAGGTATCCGCACAAGTGAACTGGATTAGTTATTATGGAATTGAAATCCTTCACTTAAATCCTCCAATCCAAACGCAACATAAGTGACACTTACATCGAAAAAGACAATATTGCGGTTAGCATATCTATCGTGCAAGTCAATGCCATCAAAACGCTGTGGGAACTGCACGTAGCAAGTCTTCTTTCCAATAACGGGATCCATCATAAAACACATGGCCTCTTTAAGCGCTTTGCTGTTGTTGAAGTAGTGATCACAATCAACATTCAGAATATACGCTCCATTTGTGAGGACAGCAGAGACACGAATCTGAAAGCACATAACAAAACATTAATCACATAGAAATTCATAAATTCCGATGAAACCAAAAGAGCGCAAAAAATATATATATAATAAAGAATGTTTTTATGAAAATTAATTTTAAATTAAGATCGAGAAGAACAAACATCAAATTTAAATCAGATACCAAAGCATTCATAGCTCCGGCTTTCTTGTGATGTTGGAATCCAGGACGCTTCTCACGAGAAACATAAACCAGTCGAGGTAACTCGTTTCCATCTGTATCAAGGCCCCCACTGTGCCCCAGAAAGACCTGTTAATCAACAGGCAGGTTGAAAGATTAGAAGAAGATAAACAGAGAAGGAAAAATATTGAACATATAAGTACATCAAAAAAAGTACCTGGATCATTCCTGGATGATCCCGAGTATTATTTCCAGGCCAAGGAGTTCCATCTTGCATTGTCCATCCTTCTTCAGGCATCTTTTGAGCCTTTGCAACAAGAGCATTGATCCGTACCTTAAATTCTTCATATTCTCTCTGCAGAGTAAAAGTTGCAAATGAAGTTACACACATTTTGCACTTGTTTCCTGCCTTACTAGATATATTTACCAGAGATTGCTTAAAAGTTCATCCCTAGACACAATTCTCCTTGGATATGAATGCATCGCCTACGAAATCTAGCCAAAACAACACTTTAGCTGCACCTCCATATATGAACCTATTTTCATTGCCCCATGGAAGAAGCTTTGGCACCATTAGGATAGTAAACTTGCTCGTATAGAACATAAAAGTTTTACCACTAAAGCACTCTTTAAATTGCTAAATGTTATCGAACGTGTCCTACTTAATAAATAGTTAAACTTGCACGTATAGAACATAAAACTTTTATCACAAAAGCACTCTTTACATTACTAAATCTTATCCGAGAACGCTTGTCCTACTTAACCTACAGATGCATGTATAATAAAAAGCTCTAACACTTCTATATTAACTCCACCTCAATAGCTTTCTAATAAAAATCCAAATCAAAGTACTTTCAAGGACTATAGCATTGTTGTTCTATATCAACAACAAGAAATTCTTATGTTTCTCCTCATAAAATTTCACTGAAAACATATTAGCATAGCCTTCTGTAAATCTCTCAATACATGATGGCAAATTTTACCGCAGGGTAAATAAGATACATCTGAAGTATTGGTATGAATATCTACAGTGGTTTTCAGCCACTATCTTGTTTGTTCTCTACCACTAATGACTTAATATGAAAATTAAGCTTAGTATGCTAAAAATGCCATCCATTGTGTTCAACATCTATGCTAACAATGGGTAAGAATAACATCTTGAAATTGTAATTTAGCAGGTTAAGAAATAAAGTGAATGATTTGAAGATTTAAGAATCAGCAATTTGTCATTCACCTTCATTGCTCTCCGCTCTTTCACAAAGGAAGGCTGAATCTTGTCTTTCAGGTAATCTATCTTCTGAGCAAAATAGAATTCTGGAGCCCTTGGCTCAATATGGTGCTTCTTGCAGAAAGGTACCCACTTCCTAGCAAACTCTGCAGTTTCAGAGAGGCCTTCGAAGGTCAGCATTGCTGCACCATCATCTGAAACATAACATGAGACTTTGTCGACAGGGTAATCCACAGCAAGGATGGACAACACAGTGTTAGCAGTTACAATAGGTGGTTCTTTCATTGGATCCACTGTACTCACAAACACATCGATCGGTACTAATTGGGAAGGCTCGCCCTCTCTATCATATCTGAGAACAAATAACACAAAATTTAGTATGGGCAAAAAGAAAAGGGCCCAAAAAAAAAAAAAAAAAATTCCTATGGAGTACCATGAATAATTCTTAGAGAGCTCCAATATTCCAAGTCCCGGCATAATCACAACCATTCATGTAGGGCGGACCGCAAGTCAATCCCACCACAAGAATGGTTATGATTGTATCACGGGTCGGAATATCTAGATTGTATAAAATCCACTAACCTCAATGCCAGTCTATCAAGAAAGGTCTCACGGTTAATGGGGTACCATTTTGGAAACTGATCCAAAATCCAGGATAAGGCAAACCAAATCTCACAGATAACTGATGTCAGCCACAAGGGATAAGCATCCTTCACCGGATGAGTGACACGGTATTGCAAGAAAAATCCCAAGATTATCAACCGAAGAATGATTATAACACGATATGGAGTCATATGAGAAGAAGAAATAGGCACGATACGGCTCATTGGTAGACGAGCATCATCAACCCTGTCAAACAAAAAATGTTTTTTAGACTTTTCTACTAATCGAAGCAGGAATCTTCCAAAGAATAATACAATGTCATTTATACTTATCTTTACTGTATTCTTGGCAAATAATCAAAGTATATATGCTTACATTTGAAGTTCTTCTCCATTTGACCCTGTGCCTTCAATATCTCCTTTCCCTTCACTGTATTTGTTGTTCATTTGCACTATATTTTTGTCTTGTTTTAGTTTCCAACCCTCCACCCTCTCCTTCCAGTCAACGTTTCCAAGTCCATAAGAATTCAAGTCTTTCGAAGGGTCAACAATTCTCACAGGAACTGTAGAAATTAATGGCATTGTCAGTTATTTTCATATAACAAATATCTGGGACATATTGGTTAATGAATGTATGAATAAGTAACTACCGGGCTGCCGTGGATCAACATAAGGAAGAGAATGAACACGATCTCCTGGGCCCAAAGGCCCCGACGTACTTCTGACCGAATGAGTGTCTTGTAAAGAAGGAGGAATCTCGCCAGAGACCTATCAATTATATGCAAGAAGATGAGAAACACATATATAATTGCTTACAAATCTAGTAAATTTGCTCCAGAAAGAGGATTGTGAATTAGGATATCATCAGATCAGATTCAAAATATTTTATGTATATTTGTAAAATAAAGATTGCTCTGAAAAATGTTTTGGTCGACTTACTGACTGCCCATTGGTAAGAAGAGGGATTGGTTGCTGAGATTCACGCCTGGAAGATGCAGACAACTCAGAATCATCTCCATGCCATTGAGATCTACCCTTGTTCTTCCCCTGAGAATAATTGAACTCATTCTCCAAATCATCAATATCATCCTCATCATCATCGCCATCAACTCTTGGACTCCCTAAGAGATGCAGGACCAATAAGTTACTAAACCTCCATATACCAAAAATAAATTATAGAAGACCTAAAGCAAATAATGAGTAGGACTCGGAAAAAAAAAATCAAACTACTCGACACTTCTAAAAATCGATCATTGAAAAACTTGTTTGAGCATTCGCTAAACAAAACAAAACAAATTTGAACACATTTTTCTTCACCAGTAAGATCCGAAGCTTCACTCCAACTCGATCAAATAGTTCAAAATGATAAAATATGTGCAAAAAATCAAGCTATTCCAGCTTGATTCATGAATGATCAATTAGAGTTCATTCAAGCTAGATATTGTGGACCATCAAACCAATCCCAAACAAACTTGAACAATAACTTGTTTGACTCAACTAAATTGTTTACACAACTAATTACGAGATGCAGACTAACCTTTGTGTCTCTTGTACCTAGTCTTGCACTGGGGGCAAGACTGATTTCCATCTTTCCTCTCATATTCATAACAAGATCGACAAACCGGAAAGGCGCATTCATTGCAAGCAACAAAAAAGTCACCTTGGGCATTCACTCCAACAGTGTCCCCACAAATCTGGCATATCTGCCCATTCAAATTCTTCATGGGCTTTGCCTACAGAGTATTCCAAGAAATCAATCATTCAAAATAAACCTTTTTAAGATATCAGATTTTCAGTTGAATCAGTCAAAAGGCAGTCAAATCTATCCGACTCTAATATTAGTCTATCAGTTCTTTCACATCAACAAGTAAAATTGACAGCAAACTATCTGAAAATCACACTTTCAGCTGACCACCACCAATCTCAAAGAACACTAAAACCAAGAATCATCAAAAGTAAAAAAGTGAGTCCTTAATCTCCAAGATAACATGCATAGATTAAAATTGAAAGAGAAAAAAAGAATAAAAGCCTCAACAGAATAAAACAAAGAGTATATATAGATAGATATATATATAGATACATATACACACACACACATATATATACATATATGTAAAACACACACATATATATATATATATGTGCGTGTGTGTGTGTGGATATATTCACTACCTAACGTAAACCAACACAAATTTTGACTTAAGAAATTACTCTAAATCAACAAACTCAGAGATCCAAACACATCAACACTCGAAAAATCACATGCAAACAAACACACATAAAATGCTCAAAACCTACTTCAATATACTTCTAAATTAACCACAATCCAATCCTAATCCATATCAAGATCCAAATATTAGCTCCATAATCACTTCATCACTACTCACCGCAATCAGATCCACACGCCAATATATATATACATATATATATATATATAGATTAAATTATGAAAAAAAGAGCTTACCGAACTATCAGAATCATAGCGAATCTTAACGAGCTCATTCCTCTTGTGCGATCCAGCCACCAAACCTGCATTCGCCTCCATTTACCTCAATTTCACCACTACTATAACAATAAATCTCTGTTTAATATGAGGTTTAATTTAACTGAATAAAATCCTAATCACCAACAAAATATTCAAGTGAAATGTGAGTGTGAGAAGGAGACGCGCATTGCTATTTATGATTCTTAGCATCGATCAATCGGCCATCTCTCTCTCTCTCTCTCTCTCTCTCTCTCTCTCTCTCTTCTTTCTCTCTCTATCAGTGATTTTCTCCTTCAATTACACATATGCTTTGCTTCGTCTTTTTTATCATTTTCTTGATGAATTTTTATAATGAAATTTTGTTTTATTTATAATAACGTAAGGGGTCTTTACCCGCTGAATCGGTACTCGGTAGACAGTCCTCGGCTGTCGGCTTGAGGTGGGTTTTTGGCTTTGTAACTCAAAAACGCATTGTACTAGTAATTACTCTTTTATTCTAAATGGGAAAGCCATTTTTTCTTCTTTAATATAAATGTGCTTTTAGTTTGTACAAACAATAATCGTTTTTTTATTATTATTTTGACAATATACTAGTAATGGAACCTTTTTTTTTTATTATTACAAAAAGTTTAGATAGATTCGGCTCCTATAAGGGCATGTTTTCAGGACCAAAAGTTGCTTATAGAGATACTTACAATTACAGATCGTACACCACCACAGACCTCAAATAAAAAAAATCGAACACACAATCTTCTGACATGAAATGATCTGCTCCTTACAAACATAGCAAACATGTGTTCGTATGGACCCTTTTTTGGGGTTAGGAAAAAGGGATAAAATAATAATTGTATATCCTCCTGCGAGCTCCACCACGACCCTAGTATAGTTATAATTGCATCTTGATTCAATAGATGGCTATTTTTCTTATTGCTAATGAATCAGTGTTTCGCAAAATTCTAAGCAATTAAAATCGACATTCATTGAGATCATCCTACACTCTTAGTAATTAGCATACATGTATTGTATCTCTATTAGTACTAGTCGATAAAGACACACTCTATGTCTGTGCAAAAAATGTAAAATTGATATGGAGTTTTTTTTAGCAAAATTCAATTAAGTTTAAATAAAATATGAGATAAGAGAATAAAAATAGAAGAAAAATAAGGTGGAAGGTAAATTTAATGTGATTAATGAAAAAAATAGATATACAAGCATAGAGGAGATAAAGAAAACAAATGAGGAAAAAAAATAACCGTATATTAGGAGATGAGATAAATATTAGGAGATAAAAGAGATAGTATGTGAGAAAAAATAGGAAAGTGAAAATAATATATGAAATAAAATATAAAAGAAAAAACTAAATGAGACACTTGTCAAAATATAAGAATTGAAATGGTTTCACCAAAAATTTAACAGCCTAAAATAATTACTCTAAACTCCTTATGTTTTATATAATAATATAGATATTCCTCTAGATAATTTGACAAGAGTCTTATCGCACCTCTATTAATTATTGTTCTTCTAAAATACTTATAAGTTATAACACTAACTTGACCTTCACTCAGTATTTTGACAATATATAGTAAGAAATTATATTGGCAAGATCACATTGAATTGATCACATTAGTTCATTTACCTTCCAATATCTCATTTTATTTATTACACTATGAGAGTTATGCCATGTTGTATTGAAGTTATTATTACTTTTATAAGGATAAGGATTCACTAGATAATCATATTTTTACCACTCAAATAATTGAACCATTTCAAATCATGTTTTAAAGAAATTCAGCATGAAGTATTTCTTTATAGTAATCAGCCAATGAGATTTCGACACGTGGTGGTGCACAAATCATGGTACATACGATTGGGGAAGTAGATTGTGATTGCAGTTGCTTGTAGGTTGTACCATGTTCCAATTGAGGCTACTTTGCTGTGAACAGGCTGTACTTTTGCTGTAACCGGTAATTGCCGGTTCCTCTCCTCCGACAAAACTAAGGAGATGTCGGTGGGACTTAATTCTTTGTTTTTTTTTTTTAATACATAGAGAGGGGGAATCCTAACGATATAACCCGACAGACCCGGATTTATAGTCGTTTTCCTTAGACAAGTAAAGCCTTGTCGATCTTGTTCCAAAATATTCTGCAGATCCAAGCTCGGGGAATGCATGACAAAGAGGTTTTCATCAAAACCCTTTTTAGCCAGACCGTCTGCCGCACGGTTGGCCTCTCTCCATATATTAGTCAGTTCAACTTGCCATCTCAACTGTAATGTGCGCCTAATTGAATCAATTAGATCCCAATGGTGGTGCGCCCTTGTGCCATCGCGAATGCTCATGATAGCCTCCTTACTATCCGATTCAATGATCACATTGTTCAGGTGAGTGTCCTAAGCCAAGTTCAGCGCATGTAAGATTGCTGCTAATTCGGCACCTAGAGGCGTAGACATGCCTATGACACCACAAAATCCACGAACCCAGTGCCCCTGGTGGTTACGAATAACTCCTCCGATACTCGCCTTATCTGCTTGGAGTTCCTCCCCCTACGAACTGCCCCGTCAACATTAATTTTCCATTGCCCTATTCCAGGCGGTTTCCACCCAACACGGGTAAAGTTATCACAATCATTGGTATCAAAACGAGATGAGTAGAGGGCCTCCTCAACTCGCAAACGAATAGTTTTGCCATCGGCTTCCGGGTCGCGGGATTCATTTCCATGTACCATCTCATTTCTAACCTGCCACAAAAAATTCAAAGCTTCAGTAAAACATATATTCCAATCTTTAGACCACTCATACCTGCTTGCCGAAGTCGATAAATTCCAGTCCACCCATTCTGGATTATTATGGGAGAAGAAAGTGTGATGGTGGCGAGGCGCGACTAGGGACTGCCATAACCTGGCCGCCCTTGGACAGTCTCGTAGAGCATGTAAAATTGTCTCATCGGCATTATGGCAAATGGGACACTGTCCCGTGTCAACGATGCCTCGGTGAACCAAAAAACGCTTAGTGATGAGTTTGTTCTGCTTGGCTAACCAGAGAAAGAACTTTCGGCGATACAGCGCTCAAACTTTCCAAAGCCTCTTCCAGGCCTCTCTATATCGATGAACTCCAATTATATCCCCGGGATTCATCAGCTGTTCGTAGGCGCTTTTGCATGAGTATCGGCCATTCGCCGTGAACCGCCAAACAACCGTATCTTCCACTTGTGCTAGATCATCCAGGTTATACCGTAGAAGCTCTGTCCGTACGTTTACCGGCAGCATCGTGAGTTCATCCCAATTCCAACCCGCGGCCTGGGTCCAGTAACTAGTCACATTTCCATCTATGTCCTGCACTTGGCTTGGGTCATCCAGATAGTGTTCCAGCTTGATGTTATGAAGCCATCTGTCTTTCCAAAATCGGATCCTATTGCCGTTACCCACCTTCCATCTCAAACCACTTTCGAGCAATGGAAAACCCTTTTGAATGCTTCTCCACGTGTGTGATGTAGAGCTGCGGCCTCGAGCTCTTTGGCGATAAACATATTTATGACGGAGGACCTGCACCCATAGTCTCGGTTCATCAGTTATAATCTGCCACCCCAGCTTTCCCAAAAAGGATAAGTTAACATCGCGAGTACATCGGAGACCAAGCCCACCCGAATCTTTAGCTTTGCAAACCGAATCCCAAACCACAAGATGTAGTCTCCGAGTCTCTTCATTTCCGCCCCATAAGAATGTCCTGTTAACCCGATCAATTGCTTCACAAATTCCGATTGGTATCAAAGACGTTTGCATATAATATGTGGGTATTGTAGCAGTGACAGCTTTGATCAGAGTTGTTCTTCCCGCTATCGACAATTGGGTTCATTTCCATCCCTGCAACTTGTTTCTCACCCTGTCTAATATAAACTTATAATCTTTGATCAGCACTCTTGAGTGATGAAGAGGAGCTCCCAAGTACTTCCCAAGATCCCGTGTTAGACTGAGGTTAGCACTACGACTAATGCTACGAGCCCATGGCTGAGGGACATTTCCTGAGAAGTAAATTTTTGACTTGTGCAGATTTACCGATTGACCCGACATAGAGCAATATGTGTTAAGAGTATGACTAATAACTTCAGTCTGATGGTCAGAGGCTTCTCCAAACAATATCAGATCGTCAGCAAACATTAAGTGTGAAACTCTCGGGCCCGTCCGAGATGAGGGGACTGTGTGCCAATGACCCGCCCGGACCGCTTCTGTAATCAATGACCCTAGCTTTTCTACACAGAAGACAAAAAGGTAAGGGGACAGGGGGTCCCCTTGTCTCAAGCCTCGTTTTGGTTTGAACCAATCCGTCGTTACACCACTCCATAAGAGGGATAGTTTAACTGTAGTGGTACATTCCAAAATAAGTCTAATCCAGGACAAGGGGAACCGCATTTCACCGAGCACATTTTCTAAAAATGTCCAATCAATTCGGTCATATGCTTTCTCAAAATCAATTTTCGCAATAAAAAAACCTTTTTTACCCTTCATTACTCTCAGATTATGAATAATTTCTTGTGTAATGATAATATTATCAATAGTTTGCCTACCTTTAATGAAACTACTCTGAGTTTGAGGAATTAGCTTATCCATCATAGTTCTCAACCGATTAGCCATGATTTTTGTAATTATTTTAAAAATAACATTGCTCAAACTGATTGGACGAAAATTAGTTAAACGAGTCGGATTACTTTCTTTGGGAATTAAAGCTATAAGAGATTCATTAATACGTTGGTCTATCGTACCTGAATTTAACGCATGACTCACCGTTTGTGTCACATCATCCCCAATAGTATCCCAGCACTTCTGGAAAAAGATAGGCTGAATACCATCCGGACCCGGGGCTTTTGTCGGATGCATCCCCCACACAGCCCGTTTAACCTCATCCTTGGTAACTGGCATCAAAAGTAAATTAATTTGACTGTCATCTAGCCTCGGAAAATCAGCCGTCATCCTATAATTACTGACTGGCGTGTCCGCTCTGTACAGGATTTTATAGAATTCAACCGCCATATCTTTTAGTTGTAGCTCATCCGACTCCCAATCCCCATTATCTCTGAAAAGGCCGCGAATCCTTGCTCGATTTTGTTTAGTGGTAGCCACTGTATGGAAAAAGCGTGTATTTAGATCACCTGCTTGGATCCACTGCACCCTCGATTTTTGTTTCCAGTAAATCTCCTCTTGCCTTAACATGTCCTGGTATTGCTCAGTCATTTTTTTCTCCAATTTTTGCAGATAACGATTGAATTGGACTCCTTGCACCCGTTGGATGCCACTGATCCTAGCCACCAATTCTCGTTTCCTGCGAAAAATATTACCGAATACCTCCCTATTCCATTTATTAGCATTGGTCCTGGCATGTGTAAGTTTGCAACAATATCTATGTCCTCTACTTTCTGCCACGAATCCTTAATCAAGTTCTGATATCTCTTGTCAAGGAACCACACTGCTTGCATTCTAAACACACGGTTTCTGGTGGGTCGATCCTCACCCGGTCTCAAATCCACAAGAAGCGGTGAATGATCCGAAGAGATACGAGGTAAGTGAGTCACAGAGGCTTCGGGAAAAGTAACCCTCCAATCGCAGTTGCAGATAGCTCGATCCAGTCGTTCCTGTAACCTCGAATTACCCCCCTTAGCCCACGTATACGGGGAGCCCGAGAATTTAAGATCAATGAGCCCCACACTTTATCCATACACTGAAGGAACTTTCTGCATTTGCTGAAATCAATAGGAGCCCCCCCTGATTTTTCGGTACTATTTGTTACCACATTCATGTCCCCCGCCAGCATCCACGGTCCCCGAATCCCATTTGACAACTGCTCGACATGAGTCCACAGACTATCCCGAATTTCTAGTTGAGGGCTACCATAGAGGGCAGAAAAAACCCAATCATGGTGACCAGCTGTGTGGACCACGACTGTGATACTCTGATCATTGGCTTCAAGAAATTTAAGTGAGACCTCCACTGATTTCCAAAAAATCCAAATACCACCCGAGAACCCTCGGGCTTCCACTTTCTCAACCTTATCGTACTGACTACGCTTAATTATCACATCGGCCTTATCCCCTTGTGTCCTTGTTTCCATTAGAACAAAAATAGTCGGATTATGTACACGCAACATCTCCAAGAGAGTACTCACAAAGCTAGGGCTACCTGTCCCCTTACAATTCCATACAATAATCTTCATTGGAAAATATTTACACAGTAAGGCAAGATAAATAATCTGACCTCGGGGAGATATATAATCCCCCAAATTATCGTAGGCGGCATCCACGGCCATCTCTGCATCACCATCTGAGCAATCCCGGATATCGGTGCCATAATCCCACCCCTCCGAATTGTTTCCTTGATCAGTGATGTGTTCATGGAGACCACTAGCCAACGAGTGTGGGTTATCCTCCGTGTTGTGAATCACTCCAATCTCAATTTGTGACCCTCCCTGGCCCTTATCCACCCCCGAAGATGAGACCATGCCTTTCCTCAAACTAGTATGTAATCGTCCCGCCTGAAATAAGTCAACATGGGGGGAGGGGTTGTGATCCGAACCTATTGTGGTTCGGTTTTTGTGTTGTGTGCGCTGAGTGGAGGGATTCTTACTACCAATTGATTGTTTTGAGATGGAGTTATTTAGGATAGCATAAGTTGTACCTTTGGTTATTGGTGTAAGCTGTTCCAAATCAACCTCAACGTTTGGGTTGGTGTTCTTATTTCCAAGTGTCACCGTGACCCCCTCTGTGTTCTTGCTATACGTACTTGTCTTGGCTTTGTACTGAGCTCCATTCGAGGACCCTATTTTCGCCTTCCCTTTATTCTGGATTCGGATAGCCCCGACCCCTTCTTCATCCTCATCTAATAACACGGTAAATCTGGAACCCCCGTTATTCTCCTTGGACTTAGCTGTATTGCCACCTTTGGAATTTGGGTTTTTCTGATTGAGGTTCTTCCCCGACTGCCGTCCTTGAATGTTTCGTGCCTTAGCTTGCTCGTTCCTATTTGTCGCCGTAAAAATCATGTTATCCCTAGATTGTTGATTCTGTGCGCCATCCCAGAACCCTGAGGCTCTCGATTGTCTCCGCTGTCGAGATGGTGCCATCATCCACGGCCCATATGCAGCCTCTGATTCTTGTTGAGCATGAGGTCACAGGTCCAACTTCTCCATATTACCTTCTGACTCCTTACCTTGGTCTTTTCCCTTACTACATGTCTCCTGTCGATGGCCATACGCTCCGCAACCGAAGCAAATTAAATGAAGCCCTTCATACTCAACAGCTTGAGGTCGTCCATTGATACACACATACGGAAGGAGGGGTTTGCCCAAATCGATCTCAATGCCTATGCGAGCGAATTTTCCCCTGATCGAATGCTCCGTATTCTTGTCCACTTTCACAACTTTTCCAATGAGTGATCCAAGTTGATGTAATATTTCAGAGTTGAACAGCTCAATAGGTAAATTGGGAAATCGAACCCATGCCACCGTTGATGATATTTTTTCTGTTGCGGGTTGAAAGTCGGGTCTCCATTTTCGAACTGTGAGACAATGTCCCATGGCCCTCCCGCTAACACTGTCTCATATTCCTCCTTCGAGTAAAATCGTACCATATAGAAATCATTTCCCAAATCGACGGGGTCTATCTCGTATTTGACTTGCCAGAGAGTTTTCATCCGTTGCTTCAAGGTGGTGTAACTTACTGTTCTTCCAAGTACCTTGACCACCAACGCACGCATGTAGGGTTCCGCGTACTTCTGCCATGCTTCCGCCGAGACGTTCAGATTTGGCCATGGTAAGTCCTTCTCCTTCCCTTCCTCAACCACTTTCGGAATTTCCAGACACGGTATGAATTGCTCGCCGGTAGTTTCTCCTTTCCCGTTGTAGTACGGACGTTGTGGGGTACCGGTAATCCACTTCTCCTTCAACCGACCTGATTGCCACTGATTTGGACGTGAAACCGGATCATTTCCGTCATTCATAGCCATGTGTTCGTCCTGTTCTTGACATGTAGAAGATGGGATGTAGTCCCTCTCGTCTCCCATAATTCCTCTCTTAAATTTCTTGATAGAACGCTCATCAATGGCTACCGACGGCGGATGTTGGCCGGATGAAGCATCCGACATGGGCGCCGCGCAAGTTCTCCAAAAAGAACAAGACAACGGCTAGAAAAGAAAAAGGCAAAATTTCCACTAACTTTTGTTTCCACTTGCCAGAGAGAATAATTTTAGTAAAGCTAACACTTTTCTAAACGCGGTGGGACTTAATTCTTGGTTGCTAAAATAGCACCTCTATTTTATCCATATTACTATTGCACCCAGCACCCCTTCCTCTTATGTTTTTTTCGATACGATTGTTCCATCTTGTATTCCATTGTCCAGATATGCGTTTCGTACATTTGTTTTTCCTATTTTAAATATATAAGTGAGATAAATTTTATAATTATTATTGATATGTGAAATAAAGTGCTAAATAAGGCACCATTTGATTGAGAGGACTTGATGTGCTTCCCTTCCTCTTTCCGATTCTAATTTTATGGATGTCTTTTCTATAATGTGAAAGTTTCATTTGTTGATTAAGAATAACACTTGCCCAAACCCGATTTCTCCAAACCCAACAAATCACATGATTGATTTGTGATTAGTCACTTACCTTAATTTGTATACCAATCACATGGCAAGTTTAATTTATTTGTCATATAATTGACTTGAGTTCCACCAAACTCGACTTGAGTAGAATTTCCCCGACCAATTAATTTGTGACTAGTGTATTTGAAAACAACTCTCAAACTCCAACAAACTTGTTGCGTGACACAAACGACTTGCTCGAGGTGTATTTTTAGTCGATATCTTG
Organism: Buddleja alternifolia; assembly: GCA_019426215.1. Classification (NCBI taxonomy): domain Eukaryota; kingdom Viridiplantae; phylum Streptophyta; class Magnoliopsida; order Lamiales; family Scrophulariaceae; genus Buddleja; species Buddleja alternifolia. The sequence goes on from CM033394.1 coordinate 746,712, forward strand.
TCCATTGATTTTTGATCATATTGTCAATTGATGTATAGATCTCAAATGCTTATTAATGGAACAAGGTGTTCAAAGACTATTTAGGAACGACTAAGCACAACCCTATGACTGAAGATAGGGATGTTCATCGATTCCGTCCAAAACTGAACCGAATTTAAATTTTGACTCACATTTTTTGCATCAAGTCAAAAAAGATTAATTTAAATTATGAAGCATCTGAGACAATTAATTAGTTATAAAAACTTCTTGTTAAACTTCCTCAAAGAATTGAAAAATAGATAGAAATAACTGAGTTTTAATTAGAGCCAACTTTAATTCTTTTTTTCTTTTCCTACTGTCACAAGGGAACACACTTTTTATAATTTTTGTCTATATTATATTATATAAAATAATAAATAAGAAAAAATCAATTTTCGGTTAACCGAACCTCAAAATTGAAACCGAACAAAAAATAGAATTTTTCAATTAAAAAAAAAGCTAAAAACCGAATAGAATTTTTCAATTTGATTACGGTTCAAACCGAATTTGCGATCCGATTCGGGCGAATAATTGAACCGTGAACACCCCTAACCGGAGGTGACAATGCATTACTAATACATCATATGAATTTCTATGATTTCTTTCCCACTCTCAAACTTCATATGATTGACTTATATGGAGTGCCTCAAAACATCATGAACTCTCTTTTACTTGAATTTGGTATGGGAAGCAAAGCATCATCTTCACTACGACTAGCTTATCCTAATACCAATACATAGCAAACACTTCATCACTACCATTATCAGCAGGCATGAAATCATCCTCGCAATACATAATCTACCCCTAGCATCAACTTGTGAAAGAGAAAATTCTTTCACCAAGATGGTATAATCGAATAACTTGTAAAAAAAGCCTATTCTCTAAGCCTCGGTCATACTCGTGAAGGTGTAACGAGCGAAAAACCAACTCCTTCCCCTTACTTTGGATGTCTACCATACAAGATCCCGATCAATGACACAAAATAACTACTTTCTCCCCTCTTGTGAACCTGCAGTTGTGTTCTTCAGTATCTGTTATTGACAAAACGAAACGGTGTCACCGCAAAAAGAAGAAATCACAAAATTATATTACAGGCAAACATGGGGGTGGGGTGGGGAAGCTATTGCTATTATTTGGCTCATTCCTTTCAAATTTAAAACTACTTGAAAAATGTCATTCATGTGGCGCTAGTTTAGTTGTTACACAACAAGTTTGAAGCGTGAAAGTAATTACAAATAGAGATAAATTTATGCCAGTTAAAATGTGAAATTGTTTATAACTTAACACGTTACAATAGACCTCGAGTATTAGCAAAATTTCCTGTAGAGAACACTTTGCACTCTTCCTGACTTGAAAAATGTCATTCATGTGGCGCTAGTTTAGTTGTTACACAACAAGTTTGAAGCGTGAAAGTAATTACAAATAGAGATAAATTTATGCCAGTTAAAATGTGAAATCATTTATAACTTAACACGTTACAATAGACCTCGAGTATTAGCAAAATTTCCTGTAGAGAACACTTTGCACTCTTCCTGACAATGAATAAGAATGCAACTACCTGATAAGCAAGTAAATTGTCGAAAATAAAGAAGACAAAACAGGTACATATAGAAAACGAGCTAATTGCTCCATGAGTATGAACGCAGTAGCGAGTGACTCTCACGGAGTGCATGTATAATCACAATCACGTGTATGATGGACCCCACAAGGGACCCACCCAGGGACGGAGCCAGGGGGGCTGGAGGGTGCGGTCGCCCCCCTCAATTTTGAAAAATCATTTTTTTACCTTACAAAATTTTTGATATTTGGATTTCGCCCCCCCACCCCCCTCAAAATCGAAAAATATCATGTTTTTTCCCTTTATTTTGAGTTCGCCCCCTCCCCTCCCAAAACCCAAAATCCTGGCTATAACGAAAGAGATATAAGAGTATAAAGTATGTCAAAAGTTGTAATTGAACCTAATTTCTTATTATATTTTCCTCCACAAATATAGCGTACCGTACCGCGTTGACTATCTACCAAAAAAAAATGTATACATATATCACAACAATCTCGCCCCCCTCATTCAAATTCCTGGCTCCGTCCCTGGACCCACCACAAGGATAATTTATACGTGCCCCCTGCATCATGGGAGCAGCTTCTAAGAACAACCCTCCTCTGTTGATGGTGATATTATAAAATGAGCACTTACAAATAAATGACATCTTGAAAATGATGGTGATATTTTTGTTTCCTACTCTAAAGGCAGGGGAGGAGCGAGCAGCGTAACAACCCATATTGAGCATGGTCATAAGAGTCAATCACCATTTTGAAATGTTGGATTTAGCTATATTTATCACCTTACAGGCGTATCCGGCACATTGTGCCACCACTGTTAGAAATGTGCCATAAAATCCAATTAATTAAGTATTTATTATGAATAAATATTATATATATTATAAGTTATGAGTATTTATAAAATGTCTTATGAGGTAAACATAGTCCATAATTACATGTGAGAATCCAAATGGAAGTAATATTCCATGAAAGACTTGGATTACGTATATCATGTGTTATTATAAATGGGTTGTAATCGGTGATAAGAATGGACGTCTTATCTGCTAAAAACTATAATATGCTATATTCGATGATTTGTCTTAATCATGGGAATAGGGATTCCATAAATAGTATATTCGTGTAAATCAATGAGATTGAAACACTAAACCGGACCAATCAAATTATTTATTTTGACTACTATCGAAAATAAATAATTTTGAACAATAACTCTTAATCCTATGATTCTCGTGGACTAATGCATCTAGTGCACATTGCTTTGATGTATTTAGAAGTGAGGTCTTTGGTGGCCAATATACTTTATACATTGGGTAATGACATAAAAATGTGATTGGAAAAGACATTCATATGGAAATTATAATCTCCATGAGAGATAAGATATATCCCCTATAATGGATTTGCAATGTTCAACTTTTCTAAAACTTTGGCCAAAGTGTTTCAAGTGAAGTGTCACTGAAATGATATGAAAAATAGTTTTTCATTTGGAAAGTTGATAAGAAGCAAATAAAGCATTATAGGATAAGATGTGAGAAATAAAATAATAGTAGTCTTAATTTTATTTCTTCACGGATATTTAATAGAGGAGTTAATGAAATATTTCTTTACGAAAGAATGGGAACTCAAAAATAAATTGAAGTTAATTTGAGAGTGCAACAATATTTATTTAGTGGAATTAAATATTGTTAAGTGATATTAAATATTATCATGTGATGATAATTTGATTTAATCTACTTGGAGCTAAAATTAATTTTCCCTACGGTCCCTTCGCAAACCTCAAATTGAAACTCTACGAATAAATACTAAAGTATCCATTAGATGGATAAGTTTGAACTTAGATGAAAAAATTAATGTGGGAAATATGTTTGGAGAAATATATTTAATTAAATAATGATTTAATTAAAAGGAAAAAGAAATTTTTTAAAAAAAATTGATGCGTGAACAGTAACAGCGCGTACTGTTCACGCGCCAAAGCTAAATCTGGTATCAGCCAATGATTGGGTTTCTCTTTTCACCCCACTTGATTTTTTTTCTTTCTTTAAAACCCCACTTGATTTTTTTAAAAAAATCTAATTTCAACTTTTTTCACCCTATATAAAGGGGTGTCATTTACAAGTTCAAACACAACCCACAAAAACGAAAGCAAGTAGTTCTTGTATATTTTTACGAGAGCAAGCTAGCTTTTAAGAAAATAAAATTCCTCTTATTTTTAGTAGTATTTTTGGAGCCCACACTCCCGAGTTTGTTGAGGTATTGCGAAGAAAGCTTTGCGGTAAACGAGTTCTTCTTCTACCGGCGAGTTCCAATCTTCGGTGTAAGGTTTGTTTTCTTCATTTTCAATTATTATTGTTTTTATAGTTATTCAATTATTGATTTTAATTAACGTGTTTAATTATGTAGTCTTTTAATTGTTAGCTATAGATAGACAATAATAATTATTAATTAAAGTGTTTAATTAATTGTTTTAAGACCTTGTATGTATGCTTTAATTTTTGATGTCATGCATGTACGCATAAGAGCTAGGTCTCTATTTTAATTCCGCTGCGTACCAATTTGGGTTCGATTATGAATCGATTTCCCAACAACTGGTATCAGAGCCAGACTCTTGATACGTACATGTGAGACATATTGGCATGATGACATGTTATTTATTTTAGAATTTTGATTCTAGATATTAAAGCTTTAGACATGTATCGGTTATTATGATATAAGCATTCTTATATGATTGGATCAATTGTTAGTTATAGTTGTAGTATTATATTGTGCTATTAAATTCGTCTAGTTAATTCTGTCGAGGAGATTGGGTTTTAAGCGCGACCGTTGTGACGCCTCCAATCTTTTCTGGGAATTAAAACTAGTGTGGTTTTCTAGTACAATATTTACTCTCTATTTCTATTTTTGGTGGAATATAACTCTGAGTTCCACAACAAGTTGTATCAGAGCCTCAGCTCTTGATTCGTACATGTGAGACATGTTTACATGTTTAAAATTAAATGATACTATGGAATTTTATGGAATTAGATTCTAGATATTAATGTTTTTAACATGTAAAATTTTTATGATTCTTAAAGCATGCTTATTTTGATTAGATCAATTGTTTAAAAGTATGAATACATGTTTATAACATTAATATATTTATTCAACATGATAGATTTGATTTGATTAAATGTTTTATTTAAATTGTTTAAATAAATGTTGAATATTTTTATGTCAATCATATATTGTGATATGATGATTGAGTGGGAGTAAGATTCAAGAAGTTGAACCTTAATATTTCATGAGCATGAGATCACGTTGTTTAAATTGTTTAAATAATGCATATGCACATTATTAAAGCATTAGTATGTGTGATTGTATTCAACATAAGAAACTTGATGTGATCAAGTGTATTATTTAAATTGTTTAAATATATGATGTCAAATACATGATAGTTGAGTGGGAGTATTTTCCAAGATAAGGAGAAACGTTTTGATGAGATCATGAAATTCAAATAGTTGAATTTTTTCTATTTAATTAAATTTTTTGAAAATTCTAATTTGATTAGTACTCATTATTATTTAATGTATTCATTATATGATAATGAAAAATCCACAAGTTTTGAAATATCAAGTGGGAGAGAGATTCAAGAGTTGAATTCTCATGGCCTCCATTACTGGTCTAACGGTGTAGCAAGTGAATATTATTCCCTGAGGAAGGTATTCACTCAAGGTTACAAGATTAGATCCTTGATGGGTAGATTGAAGTATGCGTAAACGAGTGCGATCACGCTGCCGTGGAGTATCTTGAATACCATATGAATATCTAAGTAATGGTGTACACTTGATTGGGAAAACATATTAGCCTCCCCGAGGAGCTCTGTTATGTCATCCCAAAGGTTGAAGATTAATATGGTGGGTTAATGATGTTTAGTAAGAGTTACAAAAGAAAAACATATTAACTGAGAAATGTTCTCTCCTAAACTTATTATATTTTTCGGTCTTGCTGCCAGGAAGGAAAATGTAGAAAACCAGGTCACCATTGCATGTACCAAAATGTGATTTGTGGCTCCCATATTTGGTTTTATTGCTAAAGACTCGACTCATAACTTATATATAATTTCGTTATTTCATAATTGCATTAGCTAGTCCTTTACAATCGTTTTTTGAGAACATTAGTTCTTAGGGTCTAGATATGTCAAGTGGAATGTGAATCTTGAAAGTGTATTTACTTATGGTAGATATAAACTCGTTCATATATCTACATGTTCTTGTAGTTCCAATTGACAATGAATCACTGACTGTTGCGGACCGTTATGAATGGTCACCTAAAATCATTGAGATGACTAAAAGCTATATCCTGACCACTTAGTCAACCATTCTCAAGCACTTGATGCAAGAGATGGTTCTTCTGGAAAAAAAAATCATTTTTTCAAGGAGACGTTTAACGGTGGGATTGGACAGTTAGACATAGGTAATGAGTAAGTTGCACATTACCAAGATGTCTTAAGGAATACTAAATTAATAAACACATCATGAAGATGATGAGGTGGGTGAATAAACTAGAATTCCTTAGTATAATAATTGACAGTCAAACCCAATAGGATAGGATCCTAAACTTCCATGTATTATTTTTTTTGTGAATTTTATAATTCACTGTGTAATAAATAATGAGATTATATATTGCATGACTCTATGGAAGAAATGGGTGTGGAGAACTAAAAAAAGATGGTACGAGTATATCAATTAACAAAAATAGTGTTTATGCTTTAGAGTAAAGTATTGGTCTTGAATAATGTCTTTATGTACCTTTATTTGTAGAAACATAATTTCTGTTAATATAGTGAATGTTTGGCTCACTAATATTTCAAAGAATAAAAGTTATTCATAATAAATTGTTTATTAGTAAAGGTACTAGGAAAGATATTATTTTTTGATTTTGTTAAATACTCTATTCATAATTCTAGATACAAGTATGTAACTTACCATTAGAAACATGATCCCTAATGACTAATAAAGTGTATGATTAGCAGTAAGTCATATTGATCCTGATATGATCTAAAGACTAATTTATGATGGACTTAAATGTTCATTGGATGTAGAAGGGCCTACCAGTCTGCGAATCATGTTATGGAAGATATAATGACTATCAGGCCATAGGCCAAAGCAATTGTGCTGCTAACATTGCTTGAATTGGTTCACACTAATGATTGTGGATCAATTCATGTTTAAGTCAATAGAGTTCTTTGAGTTTTTTTTCATGCGAGATGATTACTCAATGCATTTGTATATGTATATGATACATAAGTCTTAAAATGTTGAATAGTTCAAATTGATTAATCATCTACATATGTATCATATACATATTAAGACTTATGTATCATATAGTTCAAATAGTTGCCCACACTTCCGAGTTTGTTGAGGCATTGCGAAGAAAGCTTTGCGGTAAACGAGTTCTTCTTCTACCGGCGAGTTCCAATCTTCAGTGTAAGGTTTGTTTTCTTCATTTTCAATTATTATTGTTTTTATAGTTATTCAATTATTGATTTTAATTAAAGTGTTTAATTATGTAGTCTTTTAATTGTTAGCTATAGATAGATAATAATAATTATTAATTAAAGTGTTTAATTAATTGTTTTAAGCCATAGTATGTATGCTTTAATTTTTAATGTCATGCATGTGCGCATAAGAGTTAGGTCTTTATTTTAATTCCGCGGCGTACCAATTTGAGTTCGATTATGAATCGATTTCCCAACAACCACGAGCCGGTAAGTTAAGTAAGACAGGAGCTCCTCCATAACAGAAATGACTTATTCACAAACTACTAAAGTAAATCGGTTTTAACCCATAACCTATTTATTGAAAGTAAGGGGCCATAACCAATTGGTTCTATTATTAGTTAGTAGTAAAATAATGACTACATGGATGAAACTCGAACAGTTAAATTAAGAAGCAAAGTGAATATTTTACCTGTCTAAGCATTTGATTTTCATTTTGCATAGTAGAAAGTCTTTCTTCAAGTTCAGCATTCTTAGTTTCCAACTCTTTAACTCTTGCCTCCAAATCAACCAAATAAGCCTTCTTCCTCTCCCTTGCTTGTTGTGCTGAAACTCTATTCCTCAACAACCTTTCCCACACACAAATATCAAAAGCACATAATTACAAAAATGCCCCTTGCAAACAACCACTACGGCAAAGTGGGTAGAAAATTCTTGTCCAGACCAGATTTGACTAACTTATGACTTTGAATTATACACAAGTAGCATGCGTAATTTGTTTTCAATATAGTTGACTTGAGTTTGACCAAACCAGATCAGACCACACACTTACAAAAATGCCCCTAACAAACAAGCAAAGACACAATTAGAAAAATTCTTGCCCAGAACAGGTTTGATGACTCTGAATTACACCCACATAACAAGCGTAATTCAATTTCAATGTAGTTGACTGGAGTTTGACTAAACCCGATTCAGACCACACAATTACAAAAATGCCCCTAACAAACAATGAAGACAAAGTCGAGAAAATTCTTGCTCATATAGGTTTGACCAACATATGACTTCGAATAATACACACACAACAAGTGTAATTCATTTTCAATGTAAATGACTCGAGTTTGACCAAACACAATTTTTGGACCACACAACTACAAAAATGCCCCGAACAAACAATCAAAACAAAGTTGAGAAATTCTTATCCCCAACAGGTTTGACTAACATATGACTACGAAGAATACAAGACATAACAAGTGTAATTCACTTGCGATTCCACTTCACTCGAGTTTGAGTACCAAATCCAATTCGAACCAAAATTTTCTCAACAAAGTTGTCGTATGCTCCTAAGTCCTAACAACTATCCCAAGTGCATGACCTGTCCATTTCCCCCGATACCCATCACCATGTATGAATGCAACTTTGAAGTGGGCCTGAAAGTATATTTATTGGATGAGTGATGACATGGCTAGATGTGATTGGATAAAGGATAGGCGGTCTTAATGAATTTACCTTTTTAACCTCTTGTTTTCTTTGTCAGCCGGACTCCTACGCCTCCTCTTAGAACCGCCGGCGGATGGCTGGACTTCTCCGGCGACGGAACCGCCGTCACGACCGGAAGTTGTCGCACCGGCAGCCTCACCTCCGATCTCCGGCACTCTTCTTATCTCATCATCACTCTCCATACCTTCACCAAATCCAAAAAAAAATATTAAAATTTAAAATCCAATAAATTACTAATAATCTAAAAACAAAATCAGCTTTTTCAGCTGTTATCAATTATCATTACTTGAAGGCATGAATCATGAATTACAGCCAGCTGAAGAATGCATAAAAATTATACTTTCTGGCAAAAGACGAACAAACGTTACTCGATATTCGATTCAAGATCGATCCATAAATCCTCGTTAAAATATCAAACTAATCTTGAACAAACTTTTGTACGTTCGATTAGTTTCCCAATCGACTCCAGCCACTCTCGATTGGTAAAATATGATAAAATGTGGAAAAATTCAAGTTTTCGTGCTCAGCTTAATTAAAGCTCGTTTGAGCTCGACTCTATTAACAAATGAAATCCAAGCTGAAATACAATTTCTAAAGCTCGATAATAATTCAAACAAATCAAAACATCAACTTATTCGTCTCGACTCAACTAATTTACAGCTCCAACACTAAATTGTAAAGATTCATCAATTTTTCAAGATCACACCTCACAAAAATGAGAAAAAAACAAATAAATAAAACATACCTTCTTTGGTTTCAAGGTGAAGAGCAGAGCTAGAAGATCTCTCACTACTAGAAGGCAAAGAATTGGCAGCCATAGAACTTGTAGCTTGCTCTTGCATTTTGCTTCAAACACAAAAAAACAAATAAATAAAAATAAATATTAAATAAGATAAAAATAAATGTTCTAGAGAGAGAATTTAGGATGTAGATGTTGAGCTGCCAGAGAGAAAAAGAGCGGGATGTAAATGTTTTTTCAGGAAGTAGAGAGAGACTGTAACATAACGGTGTCCGTTCGATTGAATAGATCGGACGTATTAGAGACAATGAGCGTGGCAGTGTTTTGAGCCATAACGTGTTGGAGTAATCAAAGGTGGATGGGTTGGGTTCGTGGAGCGATATGAACCTTCGGATTAAAGCGTAATCGGACGGTTAGGAGGGGCTGGAGTATGTCTGCAGTTAATTGAAACCATTGTCGTCGTTTAGGGTTGATACTTGGAAGCTCCCGAGAATCTAAGTCCCGGATAATCTTCAACACACATCTACTCATATATGCGTAGGGGTTTAGTATATGTGATGGTGGAAATGATCCCTAAAGTTGGACACTTTGGAACTTCCAAGTATGATCAGTTGTATATCTTTTGTCCGTGTGGAATCTGGATACTCTATCTTAAATGAATTTTTATTTCATATTTTGTTTATTTATATGCGTGTCATTTGTATAAATCTTTATGTGAAATACACAAAAGATGTGAAGTTTATACATTTGATATCATTATAGGCGAATAAAATAGGAGACGAAAAATAATTTTGAAATAAAGGATCTTGTGTGATATTTTATACTACATTCGATGTTGTCCTCCCTCGAGTGTTTAGCATGTGACACTGCTTTCTATTACATCCTCATAAAGGGGCTCACGTTGTTTGAGTCGATTCCCTATTTTTCCAATCCGAAGTATATATAAGACAATCGATAACATCTTTTGGCACGCATACTATAATGCGTGATAATTGTTTATGTATGTATACATGTACTTAGAATATAAAATGAGAAGTGTCAAATTTATCTTCATATGTGAGCTTTTTCTCGTATCACATCTAACAACTTGTATACAAAATTATTCACATATCTATACATGCATAAGGAATTACTTGAACTTGGTAGTTTCCATTAATGTGCGTTCATATCCCAGACCGGGACTTTTACTTTTATTAGGAGCAAATTCTTATTCGATACTGATGTGTCGTAATTACAATCAATGGCAATTTAGGTATTCGAATCTAAATTAATAATATAAATGTCGACTTATTATTATTATGGGTTATGAATTGTGGGAGAGTATCTATATTAATTAAGAATTTAAAAGGGGTATGAAATTCATGACTCATTAAAAATTCCTATATATAAATATTGAAAAATCAGATCATTGAAAATTATTATTTTATCACTCTTAAGTCTTAAACAACCACTAGTCATTGTATTTTTGAGAGAGCTAGTTCGTTTAGTAGCTCGTTTCTCAAAGATCGAGGTTTGTTCACCGTGACATTGACTCAATTTTCACACCACATTAGTTACCCTACAAGTAATGAAAATGCTATTTAGGCACAAGTTTTGAGATATTTTAGTTAAGTCCCATTTGTTACGGATTCTTCAATTCTTTTAAAGGCAAAATACACTTTGTACCCTTGAGCTTCACTTTGTATCATTTAGGTTCTTGAATTATCAAATATAACATAATAGTGCCTAAACTATCAAACGTGACAAAATAGTCCCTCGACTTAAGGATGTGTTTGGCTAATTTTTTAAATTGATAAATAGTATAACAGAAATGTTATTTTCGTATATTAAGTATTTTTATAATTTTAAATAATTTATTTTATTTTTAATATGGTAATTACTTAGAAAATATATTTTTAAATTTTTTAAGAAGATTAAAAAGCTTAAAATGTAAAGTTAAAATCATAATTAGTATCAATTATCGATATAAATTTTTTACATAAATATTTTTTTAGATAAAACTACAATTGATTATTTTTTGCTATAGAGGGCTAAGGACAATTATGTCCATAAATTTACTAACCCCAAATGTTGGATTTTTTGAAAAAAAAAGGTTGGTAAATGAGTTTTTGGATTAAAAAAGTTATAAAAGATTTTTTTGGGTATAAAGTTTATTTTAAGGAGGTTTTCGTAAATTTTCTTACAGTATTTTTATAATTTTAAATAATTTATTTTATTTTTAATATGGTAATTACTTAAAAAATATATTTTAAATTTTTTTAAGAAGATTAAAAAGCTTAAAATGTAAAGTTAAAATCATAATTAGTGTCAATTATCGATATAAATTTTTTACATAAATTTTTTTTTAGATAAAACTACAATTGATTATTTTTTGCTATAGAGGGCTAAGGACAATTATGTCTATAAATTTATTAACCCCAAATGTTGGATTTTTTGAAAAGAAAAGTTGGTAAATGAGTTTTTGGATTAAAAAAATTATAAAAGAATTTTTTGGGTATAAAGTTTATTTTAAGGAGATTTTCTTAAGAAATTAGTAAAAAATCGATGTATTATTCTATGCACAAAAGTGATTAGAAATTGGTAACCAAATGATTAAAAAATAGCAAAACTATAAATACAAAAAATGCATTTTATTGAAATCAAATGAGGGCAAAATAAACAAACTTTTTCAATGACCACATTACAATGGTCAAGTTCAGCACCACGTCAGCAACATTTTATAGCAAGCCAAACACGTCTATCAAATCGAGAGATTATTTTGTTACGTTCGATAATTTAAGTACTATTTTGTTATATTTAATAGTTTATGTACCTAAATGAGAAAAAGTGAATAAATTAGGGTAGAAAGTGTACTTTGCCCTTCTTTTAAAACCACCTTTAAGTACAACTTTTTATTGTCCTCGTCTCATGTACAATTATATGTTGTGAAAGTACAAACAACGGCTAGTTTCATTTATAAGTTACAACTGGAATGTCCTACAATTAAGAATATGACGCGTGATTTTTAATTTTTATAGTCTTCTAAACTCGAATAGGATGAATAGATTTTAGGAAAAATTACACCTATATCCATTGTTAATAAATAATTACACAAATTTACCTTTTTATAATTGAAATTGCAAATAACTAGCCGATTATAACTAAAAATTACATTTATCCTCTGAAATCCCTCGATCAATGGTCAAACAATACTAAATGATACTTTTGCCTTTCACTTAAATTATTAAAAAAAATAAAAAAAAATTGGAATGATATTTTTGTTATGGCCATACCCCTCTCATAATGTGTAAAAACCCCACTTGCTTTTGAAATTATCATTTCATCACCCCCTACGGGGGGGAGTTAATTGTAGTGTTTTTAGGGGTTAAATTGTAAGAATTTTTTAATACATAGGGGTGATTGTAAGAAGTACATTATAACAGGAAATGTTTGTGTAATTTCAAATATAAAGGGGGAGGGGGGTTGTAATATTTCCTAAATGACATTTGGATATGGGCATTTTTGGAATTCACATGATGACGTAATGAAAAAACTGATCAAGGGGGGTAAATGTAATTTTCAATTATAGTGGGTTATGTATTTGTAATTTCATTATAAAAGGGTAAATTTGTGTATTTACCTAGCAGTGGGTGTCACTGTAATTTTCCCTAAATGTTGTAATCTTAACTCGAGCTCTAAGAATCAGAAGGGCAATCATTGTAAAATTTTGAAACTTTAAATTCTGATACAAATAAAAATGAATCTATTTTCATGATTATCCGAAGGACTCTGTGCTCTTATGAGTGATCCCCACTATTATGATATAAGGACACTTTGAAAAAGTGACTCGTGCAATGTCGGACACACACAGTTTGGACTCACGGCAAACACGTGCCCAACACGGCAAAACACGTGTTTGGCATGTCCGACACGTTTAAGAGATACCGGCGCTTATTTTGAATATAAAGAAATATAGCAGCCAAAATGACCAAAACAAAAAAAAAAAAAAAAAGAAGTTGAATTTCATTCTTTTGATTTTTCTCACTTCATATTATAGATTTTGAATTCCATCTCCCGACTCAGCTCCCTTTCCAGTCTTCTCTTTCTCGCAAAATCTCGCTCAATCCTTTGAAACAGCACACATCTCACTAAAAAGAGAACTCGCTGCCACCACCGACAATTTTTATTGTTTAATGTTAAGTTTTTTACTGATTAATAGGCACTTTTAAGTTCATAAATTATATATTGTTAGATCAAACTCGAAAATAAAAACATAAAGAATTAAGCGACACAAAAATTTACGTGACTCGACAATTACCTACGTCCTTGGTACGTAACTAATTTCATTATTAACGAAAGAAGTATTAAAGTATAATAAATGTTAAAAGTATTAACTAAAATACATGCAGAACAGGCCTTTTAAGACGTGTCACGTATCCGTGCCCCGTGTCTCAAACTTTTTGAGAATTGATGTGTCTCATGTCCATGCATCATACCAACTACTTAGAACCAATCTAATGCTAATATTTGTTAATTAAATAAGATTCTTTGATGAATAAATGTTCCGGATAGCATTTGATCACAATCAACACTATGACAAGCCTAACTCACCCGCTATGTGATTAATTTAGGTTCTGTTGAACACGGACCGAGCTAGAATTTTCGTTCCACTAATTATCGTCTCGTTAAATTGAACCATTAACCACATATTACTAACACGCAGTGTAGCAAGAACGTGCAAAATTTTCTCAGCAGCTGCATACAGTAATGATCAAACTACACAGTGGAGAAGCTTAATTCTGTCAAGAAAACCATGAATTGTTAGTTGTTACAGAAAATAGGTTCTCTATACACAGTATAGGATTGGCATTGCAAGAAAAACCGAGGCGGTTTTAGCTGGTAAATACGGAGTCAGGAGTAGGGCGTTGATATGGAAGCCGATTTTGAGGTACCCCATCTTCGCCTCGTTTATCTTCAAACCATTTCACAACTTTTTTCCGGGGCAGATTTGTGACGTGCACAATGCTGCTTATCATGGCATTCTGCAATGGTTTTATTTCACAAATAAAATATGATTAATACATTCGAATATGGGATAGAATGTTAAAAATGAAACATTTCAAGAGGAGATTTACACGGGAAGAGTCTACGTCCTCTATCACATCACAGAATCTTATAATACTTGAATTACAAATCACTTTAGTTATAAATGAAGTTCAGGCAACCACTATTACTAAAAAATTACCAAAATATCCTTCTAAGAAAAAAAAAAAACTGGATCCACGGGTCAGGATTCTTTTTACGGCCCTTCCTTTCCATCTTTATTATCAGACTCCACAATTTCATCAGGAAAAACTAACTTTGAGGTAGGTATCGTACAACAAATTAATTCATGAAGTGGGAAAACCAGATCTTTTTATGAACTAATAAGTTATTTTCCGTGATATTGAATCAGAGGCGGAAATCCTAGACTATAAAACAGAGATGTCAATCCAATGTTTAATGAACTTGCTAACAGTTCGATTTCACTTCAACTTATTATTTGTACCAGACTTTCCTGGGAATCCCATTAAGCAAAACTTATCACTCCTTAGTTACTTCTTTCAATGTAAGATATGCATTATAGATACATCTGGAAGTAGTTTTTACTCACAGTTGGGCGCTTCGTTCGTTTATAGACTTGTTCAAGAGTTTCAAGTTGTACTTTCTTTATCCTCTTTCTAGCAGTCCAGTTGCTTTGCATGACATGAACAGGCACTTTCGCCTCAACTTCATGAGTCACCGTCTCTGAAGGAACCGTTTCCGCGAGTTCCTCAACGGGATCTAAGATTGGTGAAACAGGCTTATCGGGCAAAGCAGCACTCAACATAACAAGACTTGGAGGAGGGTCACGAAGTAATTTGAGAACAACCGCTCTATCGAGACATAGCTCAGCTGCAAGATTCTTGATCTGCAAAGGAAAGAGCACAGCAACAAATGTAGAAATTTGTATTTGTATGAACTATGAAGATAATTTAAGACCATATGAGAATCATGAAAGCTATAAGTGTTTTTCTACAGTCATAACACGAGTAAAATTAAATATAATATCATCAAGAGTTGGGTCCTCTCCATGTTTTATCTGAATCGTAAGAAAATCACCGATAAGGCCCTGATCCGAAAACATTCTCCAATATCAAAACTTAGTCCTGATGAATAAGTAATGCATTTATGAAAGCAAACCAAGAAATTACACAAGTATAGTCTCGTTCACTCTGAAGCCCAAATAATTATTTGAAGGATGGAGAAAGTTGTGTTGATTAGTTATTCCTTTTAGAACCATGTTCACTTATAAGATGGATTAAGATGTACAAATCCTATAATACATTTACCTAAGATGATTATGCATGTTTTTCACAAATATGTCTTATGTCAAGGGTAGATTATGTATCCAAAGCATTTTTGCAATTTGTATCGGCCCATTTTTTCATCATCAGCTTTCATCACTCCAAAAGAACATTTGAGTAGTCTGGATATAATAGAAAATATATACAAATAAGACAAAGTGAACGAGGATTAGTAGTATAGTAAGACTTACGCTAGTCTTCCGACGACCATTTCTCAAAGCATAGGCGAGTCTTTTCAGTTGCCAATTCTTAAGCTTTGTTGACCATTCTTCCTCTTCGTTCTCATCATCAACTTCATCTCCATCTCCATTCTCATCCTCATCTTCTTCTTCTTCATCATCATCATCTTCGTTCTTGGTTTCTCCACCAGCAAGAGATACAAGTGCGCCTAATAATTCATCGTCTTCCAAAGCCTCTGCTAGTTCTTGCTCAAGTTTTGCAAGCTCTTCCTCACTTATATCATCGTCTCCATCGCCATTTCCATCATTTTTCAAATCTTCTTCCAGCTGACGAAAAAGCGCTTCGAAAGCATCTTCATCTATATCATCTTCTTTCTCCACATTCTTTTGTGTCACTTTTTTCTGCAAAAAACCCAAAGTATAAATCTTTAATCTACCTATAAACTACACAAATGCATCTCACATAAACACACAATGCAGCCAACCGCGCACAGAAACAAACATATAACGCAAATTCAATTAGTACATTACTCCAATGACAAAAACAATAAAAAAAATTCTTTCAACAATTCATAATGTAACACAAGTATGCTAAAATTAATAAACTACTCTAGTTCTTCTTATTACAATTCCTCAATTCAGATAAACTAGCAGACATATTTCAACTCAAATGCATCTCTTCAACAAAAATTATGTTTTCACTCCACAATCCACATAATCCAGCTCACAACTAGGGCTAAAAGATGAATCAAACTACTCAATACTCAATTCCAGCTCGATCTCTAAAGACATAAATCAAACTACTCCATACTCAATTGCTGCTAGATCGCTAAAAGCTCATTTCAGCTTGGTTCGTTAACATATCAAACTATCTTTTTTTGTGTTCGATAAGTTTTGAAAGTTGGCTCGAGCTCGATTAGTAAAGCTCGTTTGAGCTCGGGCCGATTATCAATCAAATTAAACTATAACAAATTTGGAAACTCTATAATTACTCAAACAAGCTTAAAGCTTGAACAATATTTGTTCCTCTCGACTCATTTATAGCCCTAAGTTGCCACGATAACAAAACGCCCAGTTATCCTTTCATTCTGAATTTCATTTTTGTCCTCAAACAACAACAAAAAATTCTGAATTTACACACGTCTTGATACCTTGTTAAGTTTCTTGGAAGTGACAGAAGAGGTTGCGGTTTCCCGACGGCGCCTGGCGAAGCTGAGGACGGTGGCGTGTGGCGGAGGACGGCGGGGTAGGAAAGAATTAGTAAAATTGCTGCTTATGGGATTGCCCACAAACAAGGGTTCTTTGTTGGAGATACCACACTTGAGTGTAATGGATATTCGAAGTGTCGTCGACGCCATTTTTCGCTCTTTTCAAGGTTTCGAATTTCCTTTAAATATCTATTGTGTCAGAATACGCTTCTCATATTAGCAATACTCCTGGCTAAAGGCCCATTTGAAGTAGGGCCGTAAATGAATCTAGCCTAACCGAATAAATTATCGTTCAAACTAATTTAACGAGTTATCAAACTTCCAAATTTGTAATAAACAAGTTATAAAATTTGTACTTGTGTTAGGTTTGATATTTAATTAAACTGAGATCAAACGAGTTTTGATAAAGCCAAGTATGAATTGAGCTCAAGTAGATTGATTTTCTTGAATATATGTTTACTAATCGAGCTGACATTCAAAACTTATTGAACGTGAAAAATTGTTCAAGTTTGGTTTGATATGTTAACTAATTGAGTTTAAACGAGCTTTTAGCAATTGATATCAAGTAGTCTGTAAATTGAGCCGAATCAAAAAAGTTGTTGTTCGAGCTTGTTTGAATAATCATCGAGCTTCAAAAACTATTTGTGATTGATTTGATTGTTAATCGAGCCGAATACAATTCGAGCTCGAGTAACTTAATTTTTTTCGCATATTTTTATTATCTTTTACTAATTGAATCGAGCTCGAGCGTCGAACATAAAAAAGGTTGTTCAAGCAAACTCGTTCTTTAACGAAAGTCCTCTAATGGAATATTGAAAAGATTGGTTCATTTTTCAGCCATAATTTCGAGTCGAGCATCAGGTATCTTGATTTGTTTTCCGGACCTAATTTGAAGCCTGCAAGTAGAACACGTTTCTAGTTAAGATGAATTAAAAGCGCTTAAAACATCCTCCCCATATACTAATTCATGATTTGACTTCTAATTTTGGAAACTCCATAGCAAACTCTCTCTCTCTTCTCTCTCTCACGCACAACACACAGTATCAGACAATCTGCAATGGCGAATACTGCAACGAAGGTAACGCCATCGAAGGGGAAGTGGAGCAACCTATACATATACGCTTCTCGTGTATATTTCTTACTCATAGTTCTTCAGGTGCCTCTTTTCAGGTAACACTTTAAAACCTAGATTTTATGCATCTTTCGCATTAATTTTAGCTAGCATTTCAATTTTTATGTAAAATTGAAGTATTGGTTTTAAGTGTGAAATTATGGCTAAATCTGATATTTTCCGCGTTTAATCATCTGGTATTTTTTTTGTAATAATCTGAATTTTAGTTTGATTCATATCGATCTTAATTGAGAAAGAAATTGTTGCATTTTCTTTTTAGTTTTGTTCGAGATCTGGATTTGTCCAGAATTCTCTACTTTTTTCTTTTTATCAATTCAAGGTTGTGAGGTGATGATGTATGCTAATTAATGTATGGTAAATTGTTGAACTATAGTTTTTCTACTTTCTGTTCTATTAACTAAGATCTGACTTTGATTTGAACTTGTTCTCGAAATCGAAATCATATTGAGGTGTTAATTCAGTTGAATAACATGTTGATGATTTGAGGTCAAAGGTGAGTTTTGTAAGGATTACAAGTTGAAAAGCATGATGATATGAGGCCAAAATAATTTTCATACATGAAGTTCATTACCTCATTATTCAATCAGGTGATCCGGTATGCTATGATGATATCTTTAATGAATTTTTAGCCAATTCATGTTGTTTGATTAATAGAAGTTAGTTCCTGCAGCTAATGAATGTACTTTACTTCTGATTCCTAGTTGCTAATTGAATTTTCAGTTGTATACAAACATCCACTTGTTTTTCTACAAGATAGATTAGTTCATGATTAGCTATAGCCGTTAGCTACTATATCTGAATGGTTTCTTAAAATCATTATCTTGAAGAACGGCTCATGAGATGCGATCCACCTTGGTATCACCAAATTCGGGTGGTGCACCGTTAGATTAGCATGGTGATGTCATCATTTAACTTTATGGCATCGTCGTATTCTCATGCAATAGCTTACCTCCATATTTGGGCAGGCACTATGAAATTTATCCTTTAATGACAAAGAGTTGAAGTTTGTTGCCATGACTCGATCTGTGTAATTTATCTACAGTTAGAACCATCATTCATATTTTATGTCATCTTGAATCAAGGGAAAAGCCTGAACATATTTATTTTGTCATGACCAGAATGTTTATTTTTCGTATTTTTCACTGGTTTCCGCTGCCCATTTTCTATATTTCTTCAGGGTTCAATGTAGATCTGGCATGTGCACTACACCTATTCACGTGACATCTTCACAGTTGATTGCTAGCGAGATCTTTCCTCTTCCAGTGATAAAGGGTCTTCTCTACCCTGGAGCCATTGTAAATGGCCTCATCACAAACATGACTGTGCCAAGTTGGGGTAATCTGCTAAGCATATATAACTTGACTGACATAAAGGAGGCCTCTGCATTAACTGACCTGCAACGCTTGGAGGTTTGGCTTCTGCTTCTCATTTTCTTTCCATTTTCCCTCTCCCGCCCTCCCTATAATTCCCTTTGCCGCTCTCATAAATCATTAGATTACAGGTTGTTATAAATGAATCAAGGTATAGAAGGATATTGGAAGTAGAAACACACGTACAAAAATATAGGATTTACTTGGTTTGACGAATAATGCCTACAGCCTACGTCCATATTCGCACTAGAGACGTTTATTGATTTCAGAGTTACAACTTACATGAGACATGTTTAGTCTATTTACAACTGGAGTCTTGTGCAACAACAATAATTGTAAAATGACTAAAATATCCTTCTAGAAAATTTGGATCCACGTCCGCACTGGAGATTTTGATTTCAGAATTACATGTTATAACAGACATGTCGAATCTATTTATAATTGGAGTATTCGTCTTGTGCAACAACTAAAATTGTAAAAGGACTAAAATATCCTTCTAGAAAATTGGGTACTGCGAGTCAGGTCCAATTTTATAGTTCTTCCTTTTATGAAACTCTACAAACCCATTGCAAGTTCATCACAGATATTCTTTGTCTTCGGAGCTTTCAACTGATAATCTTTTACTAGTAATATATCGGCGGGGTTGTTGAGATGGAGGATTTGTGTTGCTTTTAACTTAATGGTTGTGTTCACTTGTGGGCTTGTCCTGAAACAATTGCCTATAATTGTTTTGACCAGGTTCTTGCTGGAAGTTACTTCTGTGTGGCTGGTTCACTGATTGGTATTTTAAAAGCTGGTAGGATGAGCATGTTTGGAACTCTCCTAGTTATATGGGGTCTCGTCAAGGAAGGCATTCTTGGAAAGCCAGTAAACTCGGATCCATCAAAAGCAGTATTCGTCTACCCCACAATGTTGATAGCCTTGTTTTGTGCTTTCTTTTCAGTTAAATACGATTTGAAGAAGGCAACGAGGAGTGCCCCGGCTCAACCTGTTGCCAAGCCTCTGAAAAGCTCTTCAAAATCTAAGTTGAAAAGCTCTTCAAAATCTAAGCTGAAATAACTCGGGAATCCTACGCCTAGACCAGAATACAATGTTATAGATTCTCAATTATGTTGTTTCAGCTACTGAAATTTGTTTGTTCAGGGACTTGTTTTCGAATACTTAATCATGTTTATTGAATTGGCTAGAGGAAGGAGATTATGTTCGAAACACACGGGAAAGAATGGATTTTCACCCTTTCGGCTTTGGTAGAAACATGGAAATTGAAGTGTAAATTTTGAATTGTGGCCTTGTTTTTCTTCGTCATTAGCCAACTGCTTTATTAAAACTTGTAATCCAGATTTTCAACCTTGATTTGAAATCCAGTTCGAACTCTATGCAATTAGTGCATGTTCAGACTCGATGAGATTAGCTTAAACAAAAAAATTCAAGTTCGACCAAAAATTCAAATAAGCTTGAACAGTGATTAGATTAGCTCAAACAAAAAAAAAAATTCGAGTTTGACCAAAAATTTAAATAAGCTTGAACAGTGACTCATCCGACTTTATTACCAGTCTTTTCATACCTGAAAACCAAATATCAACATCAACCTGAAAAAATAGCTATAAATAAGAAGACACCAAAAGATTGTAGCAACTTAGAGCTAATCGCCATGTAAAAGAATTCTATAAGTTTACATCTGCATATCAAAAAATGTAGTAACTAACAAAGGCATACAAAGATTACAAAAAAGGCCAATGCAAAATCACATAAATTAATGATACAAATGTCTGCCTTCCCATTCCCATGTAACATTTTATACTTTTGTTCTTTTACCTTTTTTTCCCTTCTCAAGAATTATCCTACTCCACAATTTTTCTCATTTACAGATATTTCTTTTTTTTTCTTTTTCCTTAGATCTTCTCCCCAAAAATATCCTATACCTTCCTGATTCAGTATATGACGACTCGAAGGAGCCCCGGCTGTGGCTCGGTGAAGTCTAGGCCCTCTTCTTCTAGAAGGTACCGCTGGACAGCTGTCGGAAGTCTAGCTGGCGTGCGTGAACCCCTTGTGTGGTGACCGGTCCCAACACATATGTAAACGAGCATGCGTTGGTCTGCTGACCTGGCAGCGTTCTTCATAACAGCAAGCTCACGCCTTAGGACATGAAGAGCTTCGCTCACGTGTAGACCATGTAGGTCGATCATTTGCTCTCTCCCGTTTCCCTGAATTTCTGAGTTCCTGTGAAATTGTTGAAATATTCACAATAAATCTAACAAAAGACTAGGCTAAAACAGTAATGGAATATTCTTAGGAGATCTCCGGACTCAAAATTTGGGCAAATCACAACCATCCTGTCCAAGTGATAGACACACACGTGGGGTGCACTGTAGGCGGATGGTCATGAGTATTCCAAGATCCGAAGTCTCGGGACTCCTCCTCAGATCACTATTCTAAGATTACATGCACCCCCCTTTACTTATTGAGTAATAACCACGAGGCCCCTGAAATTTTGCAAATTACAAATACAAACCATGGGATCTTGACAACTCAGAAAACAGACGGTGAAATTGTAATTTGCTTTTACTGACAGTTGATGAAATTGTAATTTGCTTTTGCTGATAGGAAAACTTATGGTGATTTCTTAAATCTAAAAGTGTTTTACGTAATTAGGGTCTTATGCAGGGTTATCCATGTAATTTACCCTTATTTCTATCTTTCCTCCTCACGTTTTAACAATGCAAAAAGGAGATGGTCAACAATTACCGCTGTCGACATGAATAAAATTTGAGGCCAACTATGTGTAGACAAACAACGAACCTCTGACGATAAATAGTTTCTTGAGCCTTCTCATGAGCTGCTTTCATCTGCATGTTGTGCAACTGTCCTTTAATGCTCAAGTCCTTGGCCAACGCCTTGTTACCAACGAGGTATGCCTGTCGTGCCTAATCTCACAGAGAATTTTTCAGATATGATAACCAAAATGCAGTTCACCAATAAATATTTTACAGAAACAGAAAAAATATAATAGTATTATAAAACTCCACGTCATCAGCTTGTTCTTCCCTCGAAGCCACATTATTTCAATCTTTTCTTGCTTTTCTCTGTCAAATATCATAATAACCAGGGGTGTGCACGGTTTGGTTCAGACCGAAACAAGCGAAAACCGAGAATTTGGTTCAAACTGAAACAGAACCGAAAAAATTGGTTTTCAATTCATTATGCTTTCATTTTTTTGTAGAAAAATTTGGTTTCGGTTATGGTTTTAGGTACCGGTTAACCTAATCAAACCGAGAACCGAATCTAATCGAATAGATAATGCACACCCCTAAATTCTCAATAAACTTAACGCATAGGTCCAACAAAAGCATAGAGGACTTGACAATCAAAGCTTATGGATAAAAAAGATTGATTCTTTTTTCTTTTTTGGTGTAAATAAAATTCATTCTTTTCATTTTCAACCTTTTCTTGACACATGCTCACAGAACATACCTGCTCAAAGTACACATTACGTACACGTGCATGATCCCGAGCTTCCTCCCTCATTTCAGAATACATATTCGCTGCCAGCTCAAACAAAGTTAAAGCACATACACACTTGCATAAATATTTTTTCCCCTCAATTAAAAAAGTTCTACAGAGCAAGTTAAAATCTATTGCCTAAGAAATATTACCGACGGCTTCTCCAGTTTCAAGCCAGATTGGAGATGCATGAGCTGATCCCCTATTTGGCAACCTATCGCCATAAACGGCCCTGCCCTGGCCAGTATTATACGAGCTTGCCAAGACTTGTGAACTTCTACTTGACCCAATGCTTGTTTCTGAAGAACCATTTCTATCGTGTTTCCAAATGCAAGAATCCTGAGATGCCATTTTCCTTACAGCTGAAGCAAAATCTGTGGCACCTCTTGATGGAATGGAGGATGATCTGAATAACAGTGCGCCTTCCTTTTCTGTAGATTGATAAGGACTACCATTTTGATGGAGGTCATCACCGCGAAATTTTGGCAAACCGTTTTGACCATCTGTCACAGAAAGAGCGGGGAAATCCATTGGACTCAGGTTTGGAGTAGACGTGGCCTTTGAATTCAGAGTCTGATTCAAGCCTCCATCAACTTGAAGCTGCAATGAAAAGTATAATACACCATGAAAGTCAGGTAGGAAACTGCAATATCGTTATATCTACGCACCAATCAGAGATATCAAAAAACAATTTTCTAGAAAAGCAGAAATGCATACCGAACAAGAAAAAGTACCTCCATAAAAATAATGGGATTTTTTTTTGTCAAAATATCATACAACCTTTGCACATATAAAATTAAAAGGGAGCGTCAAAAAAATAAGTAGAAAAGAGGTAGCCAAACATTAGAAATTGTGGGTCATATTCCAAATCTTTGGAAAGTATCCGAAAGGTAGAAAATAAGGCTGAAAGGAACGCAAATCATAGAAATATCATGTCAAAATTAACATTTTATGCAAACATGTATCTCTCACTAAAGATTATAAGCAATGATGCACCAAAATGTCTGAGCTTCATCGAGCATTCTCTTGGTTGAACAAAAAACAAATCTTGCAACAAAATTTAGTTCTTAAAACGCCTCAGAAAACTAATTTCCACAAAATATCTATGACTATTCCACAACAATTAGGTCTCATTTACAATTGCAATTAGTAGTAGGCCAATGCTGAGGAAATAGCCTACCTCGAGCTGAGTAAGCATCTCAATTGTTAGATTTAAATCCCCCGCATTGGCAAAATACACCTCTGCAAGACTTTCAGCTGCAAAACCAGGAAACTGTAAGGCCAAAAACTCAAGAGGGTTCACATCTGCATTGTCCAGAAATAACTGCTCATTTGACACGTCCGCGACAAAATCATTTCTTGGATTTCCATTATAAGAAAACCCTTCTCTTGCAAGAAGCTGATCGTTGCTAACAATATGCTTATCCCAAGGATTAGCGATCGACGGCTGAAATTCTCTAGGCGATGGATATCCTCCATAGGATGAGACAGGACGTCTCATCTTTTCAGAATAACTGTTGCCATTAACAGGACGAGGCGATAATCCTTGTTGCTCTTTCAACATAAAGCCATTTCCAGTTGAAGCAGAATATCTCGACCCTTCATTAATATCAGCCAATGATAAGCTTGAAAATGATAAACCATTGATTTCTCGACTATTATCATCTATACCCATGACATTAAAGTCGGGAGTAATGTCATCTGGGAGCTGATTTCGCCAGTACTGCTGGGCTTCTTCATCAGAGTTATTTGAAACTGATGACTCTGATCGATCTAATATACCTTTCCCTGGTGTGGAGTTAGCAAATTTTGAGGTTGCTTCCACACTGCTATTGGCTGCAGAAGGGGACCTGAGAGCAAAAGGAACAAATTCTGTGGCATTGGGATTCAAAGTTGTTTTTGCAGCACTCAGCTTTTTGTCACCAGAAGAAGCTCTGTTGGCCGACAAGTACATTGTTCTTTAATTTTCTAAATTGGTAGAAATATAGATCTCTGCGTAAAGAAAAAAATTCTTGATAACTGATGTCCTTATTTTGAATGTGTGTCAGCCAAACTCTGCAAAGGAATAAAATTCCAAGTTAACTTCTAAATGCTGTATAAAATCGATATTTTCAAATATTATAAGCACAAGATGAAAAAACCATAAAGATATATCAACGAAGACAGCTGTGAAAATACTCAGTAACTCATAAAAATAGTGGTCTTAAATAGACATTATAATCATTGATAAATTCATGTAGCAATTCGACCATATAATTCATAAACGAATAAAATTTCAGATTCTCCAATAAAAGTCTAATGATAATGCAATCATATCGCTATCATCGAAGAAAACTGCGAAAATAATCAGTAACTCAAGACATTATATTCATTGATAAATTCATGTAGCAATTCGAACGTATGATTCATAAACGAATGAAATTTCAGATTCTCCAATAAAAGTCTAACGATAATGCAATCATATCGAGAAAACTGTGACAGTAATCAGCAACTCATAAAAATAGTGGTCTTATATAGACCTTATATTCATCGATAAATTCATGAAGCATTTCGACCGTATAATTCATAAACCAATAAAATTTCAGATTCTCCAATAAAAGTCTAATCATAATCCAATCATATTGCTATAGATTGCAACAGCTAAACATTAAATTAACATTAAACACACATAACTACAGTAAAACCCAAAACATTCAACAGTAAGAAATCATGAAAAAAAAATCAACAGAAAACAAATTGTCCACACTTTATTAGCAATGATTATCCACACTTCAAAACTCAATTAACAAAGAACTATAACTTGTAACTGAAAAACACATAATTATTCAACTAAAATTGTAAAAATTCAGCAAAACAAAGATCAAGTAAGAAAAACACAAAACACAAACAGGCACAGTTTTGAACTTCAATCACATAACCTATCTCTATAGATCTCTCAAAATCTGAATGGAGAAATTAACATAGAAATTAAAGCATAAAATTAGATAAAAACAAGATCTGGATTCCGCGAATATACCTTTGCGAAGCTCTAAGATGAAATAAACCATGCCAAACACATCCATATCCACGGAATAAAGGAGATGAGGTGTTGAAAAGATTCGAAGCTTAAAAACTGTAATTTAAGAGAAGGAGTGTGTGTGTGTGTGTGTGTGTGTATATATATGTATTTTATATGTATCTATAAACACAGAAAAAGAGAAGAATTCTACGATTTTTTTTTTTTTGGGGTTTCTTAGTTCTACTTTTCTTCTGTCTAATCTTTCTATCTCTATTTCAGGCTTTTCATTCTATACTCCTCTCTACTCTCTTTTTTTATTTGCTTTTTAGTCCCTTTACTTTTTTATTTGCTTTTTAGTCCCTTTACTTTTTTATTTTCTTTTTAGTCCCTTTACTTTTTTATTTGCTTTTTAGTCCCTATACTTTTTTCATTTTGAGGATTTTTCCTTTTTGTTCAGTCTTTTAAGCTCTCTTTGTTTATGTTTTTGAGTTTAAATAATAAAAATTTATGGGGGAACGTGTGTTATGATTATTCGTTTGACTTTGACGTGATATGCTGTTGTGTTTGCTTATGTTTTTTGAATATGATTAGAATTTGTAAAATGGGAGAAATCGATAATGATTTGTTATTTTATGATGAATTGAATAATTGTAAATTATAAAAGAGGAAGAGAAAAATATTGTAAAGTAAATAAATATTAATTAATAATTATGTGCAATGGTGTATTTAGTAATTGATAGGTAGTTATATTGAAAAATGAAAAAGAGAATCTGGAAAAAAAATATATTTGGTTAAAAATACTTTGTAGTGTCCATTTTTAGAATTTTGTAATTCAAGATGTTAAAAATAAGATTTGAAAAAACAAACAACAAACAAGGCCTTAAGTTTTCAGCCCACAAGATATAATTAAGATTTTCCCTTTTATGTGATCTCTTCCTTCCTTTGTTGTTTTCTTTTTCAATTTTAATATGTTTTTGCTTATTAAATAGATTTAAAAATAATAATCTAGAATTCATTGAATTTTCTTTTCCATGAGGACTATGATGGGTCCTTGATAATTGTTTTGTATGTGTTATCAATATGGTACATAGATATACCATGGAATATACCATCTAATAATTGAAGCATAGCATTTTTATAAATAAAATCCATACACAAATAAGGAGGATATTTATGACACCTCAATTTATAGAAAAGAAAGCAATAAATTGGTTGATTCTTGCTTAATTGTTATGAATCAAAGTAATTACTTCATTTTTAATAGCTTTTGGCACAATTATAAAAATGTGTATGGGTAACTTTGTGGAGCTTATTGCACACGAGCTCAAATAGGAACTCTATTTGTGAGAGTGTGTTTATAGAGTCAACAGATTGAGTCATAACTACGGTCCAAAGGATGATCCTCTCACCAACTCCACTAAAATACCAATTAAGTTTAAGTCAATTCACCACAAAAGTGGTTAGTTTAATAATTATTATCGTAAATACGTTTAAAACCATGACTTCTCATATAAAACAACCTGTTAAATTAACTAAACTACATATCATTTTTGTACACATCTCAAAATCAATCCTAAAGAGAATGCACATTTTACGCCAGACTTAGTGCAATGGAACAGGTCCAATTATAATTATAAATATTGGTTTGCACTCAGGTAGTTAATTGTGAAAAACTATGATCACGGATACGGATATGGGGATACGGGTATGGTACGAATACGAGATATGACAAATTTCAAAATTATAGGGTACAATACGTTGGGGATACACACACACATATATATATATATATATATATATTTAAAAATAAACTTGAGTCAATATATTTACTAACATAAATAAAATTGCAATATTGACACCATTTTATTGTTTATAAATTGAAAAATATTTGAAGGTAACCAAAAAACTTCATCATTTTCAGTGTACAAACGTTATTCCATCAGTACCAACAACTACATTCTTATCTAAAATCTTCGGTGATAAAGTATAAATGATAAATATTACTTGAGGTAAGAGAAGAAAAAACATATATTTAAGAAGTGAAACCAAAGTGGTTTTTCTCTTTTAAGTTTCTTTTATTTGTTTAACTCTTTAACATACGATAAAAGTCATTATTATATTCCCTTTTTAACATAAAAAATATTATATAATATTCATAAAATACTCTGCCAGATACCCAATGAGTATCAGATACTTCAAAATCTGTATGAGATACGACATTCGGAAGTATTGGATACAGTGTCCAATTTTTTTATTTTTTTAAAATTATTGGATACGTCAAATAAATATCCGATACATATCGAACAAGTATCCAACGAATATCGTATCCAATACTACACGACTTCAATTTTCGAAGTATTGGTGCAGTGAAAAATGAACCTGACTATGTTAAAATTGTTGCACTATAGTCTTCGTATATAATTAAGGAGAAAAAATCAAATTGCTGATAAGACGTAGACGAGTAGGTTTAAGCCTCCAAAAGGAGAAAGAAACAAAAATTAGCAAATACGATGATGCACTAACACCATTAAAAATAGCAATGTACAACTTTATTAGCAGAGAGTGACACACAGTGTGTGTAATGTATTCGGCACAGCGGTGACCCCACGCGTACCGTGGTGCACGTGGGCGTCCTTCAGCCACTGACGTATTGTTCCATCGCGCGTCGCCGTCACAGCTGGCACTGCTAGTGACTTGTTGTAATCACCTGTACCACACCAACTCCATGAAACATGTTCTCACTTCAAAAAAATGAAAAGGTTAATACTTAATTGCAATTTACCGTCGTATGGTCAAGTGGTTCAAAACTTACTCTCAAATAGTTTGGTATTATCGAGATCATGAGTTCAAATCTTGATTGCAGCAGTCGGCTTCTGGAATTATACTTGCCCTTGGTGGTGCTACTCTGACGGGGTCAGTGCTTGCGCTGGTTGTTCAGTTGGTCTGATATGTTCGCTGGTGAACACGAGAGCCCGAACATTGAGTAGCGGGGGTGTTTTGGTCACCATCACTAACAACCTCTTTTTTTCTCACCAAAAAAAAAAAGAAATGTCAAAAATGCAACGACATCTCTTTATAAAAATAAAGGGCAATTTACCCTAGTGAATAAAAAAAGAGGCGCATTACCCCCTAAACTCTATTCCTATTGTTAATCTAATGGCGAGATCTTTCGATTTCGACCTCTTTCCACCTACTTATAGGAAACTTGTTATGGTGCTTTGGAAGAAACCAAATAGAATAGAGCTAACAACACAAGGATTCTATAATAAGGCCATCTATATCATGTGTGGTTCGAACCCTCTCGTCATTACCGTGCTCTTCCTTGACCGCAGGCTACTATATACGTCTCATATTGAGTGACAATTCTAGAGCTGAAAAACAAATCAAACTATTCGATACTCGACTGACCGTCAAAAGTTGTTTGAGCTCGATTCGTTTAACATAAAAAATTGATTTAGGTCGATATTATAGGGAAAACTAACTCAATTCGGGTGACTTCGTTTACGAACCAAAAGTATCTCATTTAGAATATACTGCACTCGAGATTAATCGAGTTGCCTACGTACCTCTAATGAGATCAAATCCAAACGTAGTACCAAGAATATATATGCTTCCAGTGTTAAGGTGAATTTCGTCTATGAATATATCTGCTAGGATCGTACTTTCAAGTTTGTAGACCTAATACTGTTGACACAAGCTTCGTAGACTATTAATTGCTTAGATTCCGATCATGTGCTCTCCATAAATGATTGAATTTATAGACTTTTCATGATGTACTGATGAGAGTTTGACAAATATGGGACATCACTGCTAGATGAGCGATACGTGTAGCTGATAGACGACTCAAATGATGTCTCGTAGGATCGGGTCATGGATAGAGCCAACCCGGTATTATGCAAAACACACTAATCTTGTAGTGTTTTATAAATATTAATGCCCTTAGGATATTTATATAATTATCAAGCCTCGTAATGTCTGTATCTACGAGGCATCAAACCCAATCGACCTAAAGATACATATTTTGCCGTATCACAAACAAACTTGAATATGTTTTATGGAAGATAAGGTCTGAAACTCATCTAGATCCATTAATAAATAGTAAAATGTGTTTAAAAGATATCAAGCAGCTCGAGTTTGGCTTGTGTTCGATTTGATTAAAACTCGTTAAAACTCAGCAATCAAGCCAAATATTACCACTATATTCTGTAATTCATTTGTCGCGTGATTCGACTAGAACTTCCCTGATCGATTTATCAGGGGGCCAGATCACTTGAGAGCCACCATCCATAAAGCACCTGATTGTAGCTCGTCGGCAGTAAAAGATACAGTAACCACTACATTATTTACCTGGCGCAGCACAGCCAATCATTTGTTGATGGGCATTTTCTGTCCACATTAACACTGCCTCCAGTTGCAAAAAGAGTTCAGAAAATCTGGCTAACATCTCACATATATACATACATACATATATTCATCTTTACAGATACAGTTGTTAATTCTAGAAGGAAAAAATTAAGAGCCAAAAAGGGCTCTCAGAAATGTATATGATATTCAAGCGTCTGTTCCTAAGTGCAGAAGTAGTTGAAGAGGAAACTGACTGGGAAAAAGAAAGATAATATATATATATATATAAATATATATATCCATCTTCAAACAAAAGGGATTTCTGAAATCCAGTAGAATTTAAAGAGTTCAACCAGATTCTACCAGTTACAATAAATATTCAGGTAATAATTATCTGCAAATCTTTTATTGTATGTGTGTGTGTGTGTATATATATATATATATTGCCATTAAACACAAAATTTAATTCCCGCATTCGAATTTCAAAAATTTATTTCAGTATCCGTTACAATTTCTGCTTACAAATACCCTACAGTTCCACAAATTCTTTCACTTCATCTTCTAACTAGTTTCCATGGAGATTTCAGCTGCCATAATGAACGTCGCGTTTGCGAAATGCGATTGTTGCGGTCTTACAGAGGAGTGCACGGATGAATACATAAAGCGTGTTCGTGATCGTTATTCGGGCCGATGGATTTGCGGGCTTTGTTCCGAGGCTGTTAAAGATGAGCTGATAAGATCAGATGACAGGATTGGAAATGAAGAGGCTTTAAATCAGCACATGAATTTCTGCAAGAAGTTCAAGAGTTTGAGCCCACCTAAGAAATCTACTGAGGAATTGATTTCTGCAGTGAAACAGTTGCTGTTGAAGAGCTTGGATTCGCCCCGGTCCAGCCCGGTTAAAAAGCTCGTTTTCGCTCGACCCGAGAGGTGTTCTCCTGCTCTGGATGCTTGAGAAAAGGATTGGATTTGTTGTTGAATTTGAAATCTTTACGTTAGGATGATTCATTTGTGTTTTAGTTTTAGTTATTTTGTAGTGTTTGAAGATTGTTTGTGTTGTATTGTGTACCAACAGATTTGTGTGTTTGAACTTTGATTATTTTATCATCAAATCTATTATGTGCACAATATTGGATGAAAGGTTGTTAGTTAGGGAATTTTTTGGGAAGTGTTTTTTCGATATTTTTAACTACAATTGTTAAGATTATTTTTTAGGAGCTTATAAAAAAATTATGTATACACAGGAGCTCGAATTCAAGATTTTTAATAAAGTAATCAGAGTCTTTGTCGCTTAGACCAATCTCTTTTAGTCCTAGTTAAGTAAATGGTTATGCCGCTTTCCTTTTGTTCTTCTTTCGTCTTTGTTATTACTATATATTTTATGAAAGACGGCGAGGAAGGGTGGAACAACTCTTTTTTGTTGGTCGTGAGCATTAGAGTTCCGCAGCTAAGTAGTTTATATTGGGTCCATCTATCCACCTCGTTAGTTCTGATCATGCTCGTCAACAAAGCCCTAAAGACGATGTTATTATAGGACGTAATAGATCAAAACAAATGTACTTTTGATAGTTCGAGCAACTTAATTTTTCTTATTAATCGAGTTGAGCTCTAAAACTTTTCGAACAAAAAAAAGATTCCAAGTTAGTTTGTTAATTTAACGAACTGAGTTCAAACGATTAGTCTCGAACCAAATATCAAATATCTTGAATCATTCTTCCATACCTAAATTTCTACTTAGAAATCTTCTTTAATTGGAAGTAGGTTGGCAAAAAGAAAGAAAAAAAGAAGTAATTAGGACTATGACACAGCGTTTTCCAAAATGAAGAATAGTAGTTCAACAATAAATATCATGATCCAACCAACTTTCAAGCTTTTACTCTAAGGCCTAAGTTGATTTATTATTGTATACGTGTGTTCCTCATCTTTAGTCTACTTCGAATTTTTAATCTTATATTCAAAATCATAGATGTACTCAAAAGTATATATAAAATGAGTTAAACGGATCAAAGAATCAAATATAAATGAATTGAATCGAATCAAACATATATTTATTCGAATTTATTTAAAAAAAATTCCAGCTTGAAAAATCAAATTTTATTTTGATTTTTAATTATTAAATGAATAATATTAAAACGAGTCGAACTTCAGTAATTTAATTTTTTAAACAACCTTTTCATTTCTTAACTAACATAGTTGCTTTAACCAAATATAAGATTATGTGCGCGCATATATATATATATACATATTGGCTTTACTAGTTCATTTTGCTAGCTCAATTCGACTTTTTTGTTCAGTTTTCAGAGCTTGATAAGTTCTTTGAAGCCATTTGCCGCTGTCAGAATCATTCCTCACGCTGTCAGGACTCTGACCATATATATATACACACACACATATTGGCTTTACTAGTTCATTTTGCTAGCTCAATTCGACTTTTTTGTTCAGTTTTTAGAGCTTGATAAGTTCTTGGACATTCTTGAGCTCAAGTAGTAGAAGTGATCTGTTTAGAAGTGTGAGGGTTGGCGAGTCTGACACTTCGAGTCTCAATAAAATAACTATCATCCATGTTTAGTGGATCACAAATGAATTCCACGAAAGGAATCATTTCGTTTGTCTCGGGATGTAGAGCTCTTGAGAGCTTTATCAATTTTTATCTTGATCGAGTTCGACATCAATTAATCCCAAGACAAATATTACACTTGATTTGTGATACGCCACTAGTCCCGTGTTATACAACAATCATATAATAAGTATACTACATTCCCATGTGATTAACTTAGGTTGAACATAATCCGAATTGGCAACAATTTCTCAGCTCCTAAGAATGATCCAAAAAGAACCTTAGTTTATCCCGGGAAAAAGAATTACAGTTTTACTAAGAGAATGAAGAAATAAAAAGGAGAGAAATGAATTACGCTCTAAAATATATCATGTTTTCAGAAAAAAGTTACTTATCACAGTAAAACATTGTTTTGCGCAAGGCTTTGAAGAAAACATTTCCAGAAAAATTAGCTAACAAACCATCAATATTTTTACAAGTAATTATCTCGAATATACACAAAACAATTCAAAAAAATTGTTTCGAAGCCGGCCTTCACTTCGAATTAGTTCATCAACAAGAGCTCAAAAATGGGGGTATCATACCTTTAACTGATCAATGGTCCTAGCTGCAGTTTCTGGTTAACTATCTTCAGTGAAAGAATAGAATCTTTACTCCCAATAAGTGCACATCGAGATGAACAATTACAGCTACTATCGCTGGTCCTCGACTTTCAATGAAACTAGTTCACTCTCCTGCTGCTGCCCTCTTGGCCTTAAACTCTTTGGGAACCATCTTCTAAATCTTTCTGGTAACCTGAGATAATTCACAGGAAACAATATTATAGTGATAATACATCTAAAACAGATTTTTCGAAGAAGAAGAGAAAAAAAAAATCAAATCAACTAAATATAACGAGTTATTATATGACTTACAGATCCAATCTTTCGTAAATGGCCCTCCGGACTGAAGAGTTGAGACCATATGCTATTGAATTGAAGAGGCCCTTAAACAAAAGCAAGGAGTAGGACGTTTCAAATATGGGCAGTAAAAATTACTCTTGAAGATTAAGAGTTGTTAGAAGTATGCTTACCATAAGTGCAGCCATGCCAACATCAAGAACTGAAAGCCAAAAGATTTTATGGCCCGGCTCAATGAAGTCGTGTATACGGTTGATTGTGCCAAAAAACCAAGACCCGATGAGGATAAGTGGATAGTAACCCCATCGATTCAGCGCCTGTCGAGGAAAGATGATTGAATGAAGAAACTTAACAAAGTTTTTTAAGATCCTACCACTGGCCTCTAATTTTCATATGTTTACGACAGTCAATACAGGCAGAGAAGAAAAAACTAACCTTAAAATCTGGCCGCGCATCGGATTGGTATGCTCGCTCCGACATTCCCACTGCCATCTGGAAAAGCAAATTTTGCATCAATGTGAAAATTCAATTCACCAAACAATAGACACATACTTTCACACACCCCAATCCCAAGCCTACAAGATCTGAAATAAGGCATGGGGAAAAAGAGATACAGATGATAACATACTCGGGCGGCATTGTTTAGCATGCGTATCACTTGGAAATAGGTTATGCCGTTGAAAAGAATTGCACCCCACAGAGGTGCATAAAATGTTATAAAGTGAACCACCTGCAGGAATAAATCAACATTACAAATATAAAGATGAAGATGAAGAAAAATACAATCAAAATATCATTTCAAACCTAATTCACAAACTACTTGAAGCTCCGAGATTCTAATCTATGAGATTTTTCATCCACTTTATGACCACAAATTTGACGAACTGGTACTAATGATTGTTCAAATTATCAAGGCACAGCAGCATGAGATTTTTAGATGATATCATCTATCAAGTACTTCCATATCAGTCAAGTGGCCTACACAGAAATACCAATGCCTATCAAATAACTAAGCAAACTCAAGGTATAATCCCAATGCACATGTTAAGCCAGTCAAGGGTACACGCGCTGAACCCAGTTTCGACCAGACCAATTGGGAAAAAGAAATAAACATGTCAAAAGATAGGTTTCTATTAACCACAAACCAATCTTTCTTGGAAATGGTAATGGGGGAAGAGTGTAAAGTAGGGAAGGAGGATCATTTTGATTCTAAAGAAAACTAAGTTACTCATCTTGGAAGCTACACATTACATCAGTAGTATCAAGGAAGAAACTAGCTCGTACTGCCCAATATTATACGTACCTTTCTTCCATTAATTTATTTCGTACATAGAGTCCATAAAAAACCACATTAGGCATGAATTAACAACAAAGGCACCTATATACTTGCCTTTCCTGTACGTCCTGTTTGTGCCCAACACCATGCACCTATACGGCTTATATGACCATGGTCATTACCAATAGAGCGTATTACTGTCACAACCACTGAAGTTCCTGTAAGAATCATATAGAGTCCAATTAGTCTGAGACAGAAATGAAAAGTATAGAAGTCCTCAAAAGAGACTATTACAGATAAATAGTCAAAATGATGGAAGTGGATAGATATCAATTTAATGAGGGGTGAGGACAAAAGTCATACATTAAAAGCATACCCCAGACATACAAATGAAACATTGGCTCTAAATCCTCGACATCAGTTTTATGTCTAACAACTGTTCGGTGTAGAGTGAAAGCAATTGTCGTCGTCCATAGAAAAGAAGCCACACAGAAAAAATGAGTTGTGTAGCCCTGAGCATAACAAAAGAATCCTTTAGAAGGATCCCTGCATATTAACACATTCATTTTAGAAGAAAGAACATCAGAAAATGCAATTCCCCATTGTCTTAAGATTGGAGATGAACTCATTTGACTTCCACACAGCATGCACATACCCGATAATGCCAAAGAAACTGCAGAACATGTCCTGCACCAGAAACAAAGCAAGATATTCACACTCTGCCTTTTACAGACAAGATATGATGGGCAAAATAAGAGGAAAACAGAAAACACAAGAAGCCGTTATAGGAATTTGCAGCAGCAGAATAAACGAGAACACCATTCGAGAAAATTTGTAATTGGAAAGTGAGACATTTAGATCAACAATGAAAATAAGAACATTTTAACATTAGAGATCAGCAAAGCCATGCCACAGCACACAACGAAATTGTAAGATTCTCGAGTAATTATCCAGACCACCCAGTGCCTGCAATATTGTTCAACATAGATAGGGCTGAAACAAGAACCAAAACCACTCGATACTCTGACTCGAGATCGATCTCTAAAAGCTCATTTGAGCTCGGTTCTATAACATATCAAACCAAACTTGAACAACTTTTTGTGTTCAATAAGTTTTCAAGCTAGGCTCGAGCTCAATCAATTCGTAATAAAATGATAAAATATGTGCGACAATATCAAACTACCCGAACTCAACTCGTGTTCAGCCCGATTAAAGATCGTTTGAGCTCAACTCGATTAACAATCAAACCAAGCTCAAAAACACAAATTTTGAAGCTCGATAATTAATCAAACAAGCTTGAACAACAATTTGTTCGGCTCGACTCAGGATCACTTACAGCCCTACATATTAGCTGTATGAGTAAATAACTAAAAACAAAACAAATTACAAATCAATTTCAGTTGAAGCACTAAGAAAAGGATTCACTATGCTGTACTGGCCTCCAAGATGCACAAATAAGCAGCATTAATCACAATCCAATAATTCCAATATTCAAATCAACAACAAACTCATCGCGCGCTCCTTATACAACTGCATTATAACCTACCAGAAAAATCGATACACTACATACAGTACCTTTCAGATCAACACAAACAAAATCATGTAACCTAACCCAATTTCGCGGCGAAAAAACGAAACAGAGATACAAAAATTAACGCCAACAAATACTTACAGACAGAGCTAGGAAGAAAACAAGCTTGAACGAGAATTTTCGAAGCTCTTTGAAGAGTAAGTAGCAGAGAACTATGAAAGCGGAGCCGACGAGCGAGAGGCTGGAGGCGCCAGTGTTAATGGCGGTCAAAACTCCTCGCTCCGCCGCCGTTAAGTTCCCTAACACCGCCTGCGCCGTCGCCATTGAATCAATCTCCGATTGCTTCAATGAAAGCTACCAAAATCTTGATCAGTAAGCTTCAGAATTTGATTTTTTAACATTGATTTAGCTTGAGCAAGCAAAAAGCAAAAGGGAAAACATTTATAGTGGGCATCAATTGCTAGAATGCGCGTGGTGCAAAGGTTAAGGCTTAAGGAATAATAATGTGATAAAAGGTCAGGGTAGTAAGAAGTCGCTTTGGCCGAGTGGTTAAGGCGTGTGCCTGCTAAGTACATGGGGTTTCCCCGCGAGAGTTCGAATCTCTCAGGCGACGATTTTCTTCTTTTATTTTTTTGACCTTTTTATGTAATTTTGAATCTTGAGATTATGAGATATTGATCTGAATTAGTCATGGTATAGTTTAGATTGGTGAAGATTAGAATATCAATTGATATAAAAGGAGTTGATACTTGATGTGTATATAACTGCTTTTCACGTTGGAGGGAGACAAAAAATTTGATAGACTTATAAGCCTCAAACTCCCATCTCCTTAGTAAGGTGTTTTTTTAGGACAAATTCGTGATGCTCTAGTCAAAGCGGACAATATCTGGTACAAAGACATCCGGTGTGCGAAAACTGAGAAGGCAAGTGCATACCACATAATATTAGTGTCGTATGTGGGAATGAGGCCATGTGCCCTACCCAAGCCCCTAGTTTGGGAGGGCTTTTGATGCGTATGTAACTACTTCTCACATCGGATGGAGACGAGGGTCGTGTGAGACTTATAAGCCCGGGTTCCCCTCTCCCTGGCGAGATGCCTTTTAACGATAAACCCGTGAGGTTCTGGCCAACGCGGACAATATCTCGTGCAAGGGAGTTCGGTGTGCGAAAAGGCAAGTACGTGCAACATCAATACCAAATCTGTATGATTTTGACCGTATTAGTATCGTAATGACACAATAATGTCTTAGAAGTTGGGCGATGAAGTCTAAAAAATTCTAGCCATACTCGATTTAATCAAAATCGAATTTAATTCAAAAGAGTGAACATCAGTTACCTCTACTTTTTCGTCTTGAGTCTTCAAAAATAAAAAAGATTTGTCATTTGACAAGTATTATATTTGGTTAAATATTTATAATTTCACTAGGGTTAACACGCTTTTAAAAGCTAACATAAGTAGATTTGGTGTATGGATACTACACTTTTGTTTCCTCGACGAGAAATCTATCACTAACTTGGGTGTCATAAGCGGAACTAGGGGCCAGGGTTTCAATTTGTTTCAGGTGTCCTCGAAGTTCAAGGGTTGAGAGAATTCTTGGTGTTGAACCTGCACTTAGGGGTGGGCGTTCGGGTCGGGTATTCGGGTACCTACCAGACCCAATCGAGTTCGAGTAATTCGGGTAGCGGATTTTCAAAAAAAATCAGGTATTGTGTATTATTCGAACTAGAACTATAGTTCGAGTTTGGATATCAGGTAGGTAAAAGTTTGTATTTGTTCACAAAATTTTGAATAGTTATCTCTTTTCTTCATTGCCCACAAAGTGTGTGATAAAATGTTCATTTGAGATATTTGGGAGGTTTTTCAATTTTAAGTAGTAAAATTTATTATTTGCAAGCATCGGGTACCCGAAACCCAAAATTTCGGGTACGCAATTTTTCGGTGGGTACGCGAAATTTTTGAGTATTAATTGGGTAGCAATCTTTGCTACCTGAACCCGAAATACTTGAACCCGAACTACCCAAACCTGAATTACCCAATCTTCGACGCCCACCCCACTCATGAAATAACTTCTCTAGTCTCTTTATATCTTTTTTAGATATAATAAAATTGTCTCATCCTACCTGTTACTGTAGCTCGTTTTTAAAGGACCACCTAAACCAATGTGTTAATATCTTGATATACATTCTCGTTTTATTCTACCACATGCACATATATACGGGAAATTCTAGCCCGAATTCAAGAGTAATTCAATTAAATTGTGATCAATTATATAGCAAGTTTAATTCACTCTTCTGGTCAGGGGCAGACGCACAACAATGTTTTGAAAATCGGACCGGACAGTGAACCGGAAAAGTGACCGGGTCACGGGTCACCGGTTCAACCGTCGGGTCAACCGGGGTCGAACCGGTGATGTCATAATTATGCAATAAATAATAATTAATATATTATTAAATATATAAAATATGAAAATATGAAAAAAAAAAATGTATTTTCTATATATATATATGAAAATATGAAAAAAATAATTGTATTTCCTATATTTTGGGGGGCCAATTGCATATTTTTAGATTTTAAAAGGGTCAATTTCAGATTTTTAGAAATTAAAGGGTTGAATTGCATTATTTTTAAAATTGTCCGGTTCAACCGGTTCTGACCGGTTGAACCGCGGGTCTGACCGGTTCTGGCTGGGTTTGACCGGTTTTGAGCTCCGAACGTTTTTTTGGCATAACTGGACCGGCCTAGTGACCGGTTCCGGTTTTTACCGGTTCGACCGGCCGGTCCGGGCCGGGTTTCATAACCTTGACGCATAACCATGAAAGAAGGGGGGAGGGCCCCCCCACTCATATTTGGTTAACTGTAATTTGTTTTAATAGCTATGTTTTAATTTGTACATATCTGTTTTAAAAGCTATGTTTTAATATATACATATTTGAGTGCCCCCAATCATATTAAAAGCTATGTTTTAATATATACATATTTTTTAGTTTTAATTTGTAAATTACATTAATGCTTCCACTCAAATTTTTAAAGACCCCCCTCAATTCTAATTTACATGTCACTCTCGATAAATTGTGCTCCCACTGATTCAAATTTTTAGATCCGCCACTACTTCTAGTGAATTATACTTAGGTTCAAAAAGATCGGATATGCATTAGAATTTTCCCCGTATATACACGTTACATACAATGCAATGCATTATACATTAAGCCTTTATCCACACAAATGTATAGTAAGTATGTTCAATAATGAATAATCAATTTGAGTTGTTATAATACTTGTTTTACAATTGATTTTTTTTTTTTTTGGTTCAAAAAAAAAATAGACATCCAAATAAGTCAATACCATAATAAATATACTCTATTTAATATATTTGAGTTCGACGAAATTATTTCCTACTACGAAGTACAATGACCCCTTCTATTTAATTGCAATAAAAATTTGGTAGACCAACTATATA
The DNA here is from genome assembly GCA_019426215.1 of Buddleja alternifolia. Taxonomy (NCBI): domain Eukaryota; kingdom Viridiplantae; phylum Streptophyta; class Magnoliopsida; order Lamiales; family Scrophulariaceae; genus Buddleja; species Buddleja alternifolia. Next base: position 786,808 of record CM033394.1, read on the forward strand.
TACGGCTGGTTTCGGAAACTGATAAATGTGTAGCAAACTTTCATTCATAAACTCCAATACTCATACATATTTCTTCTCTCAATTACTCATCCATGGCGGTCCCTTGTCTGAGCTTCGTCTCCCTCTACGGCAGATTCCTCCGCCGCTGCCTCACCGCCGCCGGCCTCTCCTCTCAAACAATAGAAATCGACGACGACACCACCATTCACTTCTATGGACCTACCGCCGCTACTTCCAAGCCTCCGCTGATCCTGATTCACGGATTTGGACCTCGCAGCATATGGCAATGGCGGCCGCAAATCTCATTCTTCGCTCGAGAATTCGACCTCTATGTGCCGGACTTGGTGTTCTTCGGTGACTCCTACACCAAGTCTCCCGAAAGGTCCGAGATTTTTCAGGCTTTTTCCGTCGCGAAGCTCCTCGAAAAGCTAGGGATTCACAGGTATGATGGAGGATGAACTCCGAAGTTAATCGTGCAAAATTCATCTCAAATTTTTCGAGTTTGAATCGGAAAATAAATTGAACCAAAGTTGTAAATGTCACGAAAAATTTCTCCAGAACTGCAAACGAGTCGAACGAGTTGTTGCTCAAGCTTATTTGAATTACAGTCTAGCTTCAAAATTTGTGTTTGACCTTGTTTGATTGTTAGCCGAGTGAGCATTAATCGAGTCGAACACGAATGAAGCTCGAGTAGCTAGATTTTTTCGTACATGTTTTATCGATTATTTATTATTAAGCGAGTCTAGCTCAAATCGAACTTCAAAATTTATCAAATACAGAAAGTTATTCAAGTTTAATTTGATACATTAATGAATCGATCTTTTGGTTTGTCTAACATGCGATTTTGTTCGATTACTGTAATTGAAGAGATTTTGATAAAAAAATTAACATGTAGGTACTCTGTTGTTGGAACGAGTTACGGTGGATTTGTGGCGTATCGAATTGCGTCGATGTGGCCGGAGAGGGTGGAGAAGGTGGTGATCGCCAGCTCCGCCGTGAACATGCGGCGGAGCGACAATAGTGAGCTGCTGAAGAGAGCCAAAATGGAGAGGATTGAGGATCTGATGCTGCCTACCGCCGCCGTACAGCTGCGGACGTCGATGGGGTTGTCTGTTTGCCGGCGTCTTTACATGCCTGATTTCGTCCTCAATGATTTCATTGACGTAAGTCACTTTTATATATATATATATATATAACGATTATATTCTTTTTCCTATATAATCCAATAATTTTACTTTTCTCATCTCATCTCATTTTTGTTTTAATTTTATTTTTATGTTTTTATGCTGTATTTGAACATTGAATTTGTGGTAGCTCTTACCGTAATGATGTTCCATTTTTTTGAAAAAGAAAACAATTTTGGAATAAATGGCCAATGAAATGATCGTGCATGGGAAATTTGTTAACTGTTTTAAACGTATTTTAAAAATGAAAAAAATACTATATACCACCGTTTTTAACTCTTTATACCACATTTTTTTACATCTTATTGATTTGGAAATTATTGATATATCAAATTCATCGAAATAATTAATTGCAATAACTTTTTGTTAAAATGAGGGAAAATAAAAAATTAGTGGTATAAAAATGGTGGATATAACATTGCTATTCAAATTACTATTAGTCACTTTTGATGTATAACATGATGATATATGTGTCAAAGTTTGCTCAATTTTTAGGTGTTATTTAGTAAATAAATTTGTTGGTGGTTGGGAAGAACTTGAATAGATTATTAACTTTCTAAATAGAGTTTGATATTTAATAGGAGTGTAAACACATCTAAGTTATCATTTGAATCGAGCTTTGCGAGAATTTTAATTGAGTTAAATTCAAATAATTTGATCTTTCTACATGTAGCTATCAATTTTTAATTAATTGAACTCGAGCTTCAAAATCTGACAAAACGAAGAAAAATAAAAAAATTCAAATTTGCTTTGATATATTTAAAAAGCATAACTCATACAAACTTTTAATGACCTCGAATTCAACATTGGATAATTCAATTTATTTTTCTAACCCTAATATCTAATATGTTAAATGTAACATGACACAGCATTTATTAATTTCTTGCCTACTCAACAACTTACCTAAAGTCGAATTAGGTGACCTATTTGACTCTCTGAGCAAATATCCAATTGACCTTATGAAGAAAATAACAACAAATAGCTGTCACCTATTACATAAGCTTTTGTATATGTTGAAGATGGCTTCATTTCAAGAAGCTAAATTATCCCACATTGGAAAATGGTTGTAAAGGGTGGTCCCTTTTTCCTATAAAAGGAGACCACCTATGTACATTTGAAAACATCCCAAATTGCCTAAGTCTTTTAGCAATTTCTTCTTTCTTCCTCTATAGTTTGTAATAGTTTCACTTTAATCCTTTAGTGAAATATTTTGGTGGGGTCCGAGGACGTAGGCTAAATTAGCCGAACCTCGTTAAATTTGGTGTTCTTTATTTTGTGCTATTCTTCAAGTAGCCATTGTTAGTTATAGTTGTAGTGTTATATTGTGCTATTAAATTCGTCTAGTTAATTCTGTCTAGGAGGTTGGGTTTTAAGCGCGACCGTTGTGACGCCTCCAATCTTTCCTGGGAATTAAATCTAGTGTGGTTTTCTAGTACAATATTTCCCTCGCTATTTCTATATTTGGTGGAATATGACTCTGAGTTCCACAACAAGTGGTATCAGAGCTCGGGTATTCTGAGTATGCTCTGTGGTCGCAGTTTAATCTGATCTTCCACATCAGAAAAGTTTTCCCGGGCTATTTGGCTTTCGCATTTGGAGGGCTCTTGAAGAATAATTTGTAACCAAAAATGGAAGACACCTCAAAAGCATCGTCGTCGTCCATTTGGGCGAGAACCACTGTGGCGAATACGCGATTGGCAGTGGAGTCTTTTGATGGCACAGGCCATTTTGGTATGTGGCAAAGCGAAGTTGTAGACGCACTCTTTCAACAAGGTCTATACTTAGCTATTGAAGAAAAGAAACCAAATGATATGGAGGAAAAAGATTGGAGTATGATGAATCGGTTGGCATGTGGAACAATTCGTTCGTGTCTATCCAGAGAGCAGAGATATGCGTTTTCGAAAGAAAACTCGGCATATAAATTGTGGATGGCACTGGAGGAGAAATTTCTGAAGAAAAGCTGTCAGAATAAGCTCCATTTGAAGAAGCGGCTCTTTCGCTTCACATTTGTTTCGGGTTCCACTATGAATAGTCACATTACCAGTTTTAATCAACTGGTTACCGATTTGATCAATTTGGATGAGACTTTTAAAGACGAGGATTTGGCTCTGATGTTGCTGGGATCCCTTCCTGAGGAGTTTGAGTTTCTTGAAACCACTCTACTTCACGGGAAGGCTGCTGTATCTCTTAGCGAAGTTTGTGCTGCCCTGTACAGTTATGAGCTGAGAAAGAAGGACAAGCAAGTTAGTTCAGGCGGAGATGCAGAGGTTTTGTTCGTCAGAAGTCGTTCACAAAACAAAAACAAAGGAAAGAAAGGGAGATCCAAGTCCAGGCATAAACTAAGCAAAGACGAGTGTGCCTACTGTCGAGAAACAGGACACTGGAAGAGAGATTGCCCAAAGCTGACAACTAAGGGCAATTCTAAGGCCGTAGCGGAATCAAATGTAACCGCGTGTGATGATGCCGAATCGGACTTCTCATTGGCGACATCATCCAGCGGTGCTTCTGAAGTATGGATGCTGGATTCAGCATGTAGTCATCATATGACACCACATTTGGATTGGTTCTTTGATTTCAAAGAACAAAATGACGTTGTCTTCACAGCAAATGAAGCTCCTCTTACTACACTTGGGATTGGTTCAGTTCGCTTGAAGAATCACGATGGATCAATCATAACCCTAAAGGGTGTTCGGTATGCACCAGAAGTGAGGAAAAACCTTATTTCCGTTGGAACTTTAGAATCGAAAGGTTTTGAAGTAAGAGCTAAGGATGGGGTGATGAAGATCATCTCTGGTGCACTCGTGGTAATGAAGGGAATTCGGAAGAACAACAATACGTATCACTACATGGGTGGTACAGTTGTGGGTGCAGTAGCAGCAGTTACTGTTGATGATCGGAATTCAGAAGCAGTTAGGCTATGGCATATGCGCTTGGGACATGCAGGTGGAAAATCCTTGAATCTCCTCATAAATCAAGGATTGTTGAAAGGAGTGAAATACTCCAAATTGGAGTTTTGTGAACATTGTGTTCGTGGGAAACAGACAAGGGTTAAATTTGGAACAGCAATCCATAATACTGAGGGTATCTTGGATTATGTTCATTCGGATGTATGGGGTCCCTCAAAAACGAGTTCTTTGGGAGGGAAACACTATTTTGTAACCTTTGTTGATGATTTTTCCCGGAGAGTTTGGGTGTATACTATGAAGACGAAGGATGAAGTGTTTGAGGTATTCCTCAAATGGAAAAAGATGGTGGAAACTCAGACTGATAAAAAGGTCAAACGTCTCCGTACAGACAATGGTGGAGAATTTAGGAGTGGTCCATTTCAAAAATTTTGTGAGGATGAAGGCATTGTCAGACACTTCACCTGTTAGACATACACCACAACAGAACGGAGTGGCAGAACGCATGAACCGGACTTTGCTGGAGAAAGTTCGGTGTTTGTTATCCAATGCTGGGTTGGGTAAAGAATTTTGGGCTGAGGCTGTGACATATGCGTGTCATCTCGTTAATCGTCTACCATCTACTGCTATTGATGGAAAAACACCATTGGAGAAATGGTTTGGAAAGCCTGCTGATGATTATGATTCCTTACATGTGTTTGGTTCCGCTGCATATTATCATGTTAAGGAATCAAAGTTGGATCCTAGAGCAAAAAAAGCTATGTTCATGGGGATCACCTCTGGTATAAAAGGCTATCGTCTTTGGTGTCCAGAAACAAAGAAAATAATCTTTAGCAGGGATGTCACCTTTGATGAATCTACCGTGTTGGAAAAGGTGAATGCAGAACAGCAGGATGGTACTCCCAAACAGGTGGAGTTTGAAAAGTTTGTTGTCCCAGCAGATCAAGAAACTCTTGATCATTCTCCTACGGTAGAAGGAGATTTTGAAGAAGAGGAAGTTCAACCCCAAGAACTTCCACAGCAACTTGAATCAATTGCAACTAGCAAGCCAAAGAGGATAATCAGAAAGCCTGCTCGCTTTGATGATATGGTGGCTTGTGCATCTGCAATTGCCGCTGATGATGTTCCTACCACTTATATTGAAGCAGTCAAAGGACCAGAGAAAGATAAGTGGAGGATTGCCATGAGTGAAGAAATGCAGTCCCTTCATAAGAATCAAACATGGGAACTGGCCAGTCTCCCGAAGGGAAAGAAGGCAATTGGATGCAAATGGGTATTTGCAAAGAAAGATGGATTTCCTAGCCAAGGTGATGTTCGCTACAAAGCCAGATTGGTGGCCAAAGGTTACGCTCAGAAGGAGGGCATTGATTATAATGAGGTGTTTTCTCCAGTTGTAAAACACTCCTCCATTAGAATTTTGTTGGCTTTGGTAGCACAGTTGGATTTTGAACTAGTTCAGTTGGATGTAAAAACTGCATTTTTACATGGAGACTTGGAAGAGGAAATCTATATGACTCAGCCAGAGGGATTCAAAGTTGCTGAAAATGAAAATTTGGTTTGTAAACTTCAAAAATCGTTGTACGGATTGAAGCAATCTCCGAGGCAGTGGTACAAGCGATTTGACAAGTTTATGATGGGAATTGGGTACACAAGAAGCAAATACGATCATTGTGTGTATTTGCACAAGCTACAAGATGGATCCTTCATATATCTTCTTCTGTATGTTGATGATATGTTGATTGCCTCCCCGAGTCTAATAGAAATTGAGAAGTTGAAGACTCATTTGAAAAGGGAGTTCGAGATGAAGGATCTAGGTGAGGCGAAGAAGATTCTCGGCATGGAGATTTTCAGAGATAGAAAATTGAGGAGGCTTTGTTTGACTCAGAAACAATATCTGAGTAGGATGTTGAGGCGTTTTGGCATTGATGAAAAGTCAAAACCAGTTAGTACTCCGCTTGCTCCTCATTTTAAGCTTAGCGCCGCTTTGTCACCGAAATCTGATGCAGAACAGGAATACATGTCAAAAGTACCGTATGCAAATGCTGTTGGTAGCTTGATGTATGCTATGGTGTGTACGAGGCCTGATATTTCCCAAGCAGTGGGGGTTGTGAGCAGGTATATGCATGATCCTGGAAAGGAACATTGGCAAGCTGTGAAATGGATTTTGCGATACATCCATGACACAGCTGATGTTGGTTTGATATTTGAGCGGGAACATAGTCAGTATGTAGTCGGATATTGCGATTCAGACTATGCTGGTGATTTAGATAAGCGTAGATCAACTACAGGCTACGTATTTACTCTTGCTAAAGCACCAGTCAGTTGGAAGTCTACCTTACAGTCAACGGTTGCTCTGTCTACTACGGAAGCAGAGTATATGGCAATTTCAGAGGCTGTAAAGGAAGCAATTTGGCTTCAAGGGTTGCTTGGTGAACTAGGGATTGGACAAAAGTATGTCAAAATTCATTGTGATAGTCAAAGTGCTATCCATTTAGCAAAGAACCAAGTTTATCATGCAAGGACGAAGCACATTGATGTTCGGTATCATTTCATAAGAGAGATACTCGAAGAAGGTGGAGTCAGAATCGAGAAGATCCATACTACTGAGAATCCTGCTGATATGTTGACAAAAGTTGTGACTGCAATCAAGTTCAAATTTTGTTTGGACTTGATCAACATTGTCAAAATTTGAAGATTGGTTTTGGTGACCCCGTTTGACGAGGAGATTGAAGAGTTTGAAATTCGCCAAGGTGGAGATTTGTTGAAGATGGCTTCATTTCAAGAAGCTAAATTATCCCACATTGGAAAATGGTTGTAAAGGGTGGTCCCTTTTTCCTATAAAAGGAGACCACCTATGTACATTTGAAAACATCCCAAATTGCCTAAGTCTTTTAGCAATTTCTTCTTTCTTCCTCTATAGTTTGTAATAGTTTCACTTTAATCCTTTAGTGAAATATTTTGGTGGGGTCCGAGGACGTAGGCTAAATTAGCCGAACCTCGTTAAATTTGGTGTTCTTTATTTTGTGCTATTCTTCAAGTAGCCATTGTTAGTTATAGTTGTAGTGTTATATTGTGCTATTAAATTCGTCTAGTTAATTCTGTCTAGGAGGTTGGGTTTTAAGCGCGACCGTTGTGACGCCTCCAATCTTTCCTGGGAATTAAATCTAGTGTGGTTTTCTAGTACAATATTTCCCTCGCTATTTCTATATTTGGTGGAATATGACTCTGAGTTCCACAACAGTATATACAGCAATTAAATAATTTACAATAAGCCAAAAAATTTGATTTTATATTTTCTTAATTATTTCGGGGATAAAATGTGCCCAGAAATTTTACTCTGAAAATAAGAGAGAGAAGATGGAACTCTTGAAAGGATTAACTCTTGGACAGGATGACATTGTAAGCATATCACCCCTTTCACAGGTATATATAATTTTTTTCATAATTTATAATTAATATATATATATATATATATATACTATTTAGGAGATTGATATTCATACTCCTCTTTTTGATATCACCTAACTTTATATCTTCATTCTTTTACCAATATATCCTTTTATTTATTAAACAATAGTTGATTTAATTTATTTGATGGACAAATAACCTTTCCATCATTATTTGGAATTCTAGTATTAAAAAGGTGAATAGCTTTTTTGTTAAGATTAAATTAAATTTTTTTTAAAAAAATATATCAATTTTTAAATGTTTTAACACCTTGAAGACGATACCATTCAAGCCGTTTTCATCTCTTTCGTTCTTTTTTTTTTTTTTTGGAAAGTTCATGAAAAAGGTTTTTTTCATGAATTTTATTTTATTTTTTCAGAACTTGTTAAAACAACACCATTTTATTTACGATACAAATATTAAATTCATGAACATGACACCCTCTTCATGAATTTTTCAAAACAAAAATAATAATAATAAAAAGAAAGTGATGAAAAAGGCTTGGATGGTGCCGTCTCTAAGTTGTTAAATTTTTTAAATCAAATTTATAATATTTTAATTTTTTTATTATTATTGTAATAAAAAATTCATTCATGTTTTTAATACTAGAATTCCAAATAATAATTAAAAGGCTTATTTGTTCATCAAATAAATTAAGTCAAGTATTATTTAGTAAAGAAAAGGGTATATTAGTAAAAGAATAAAAATACAAAGGCAGGCGAAATGTGATTATAAAAAGAGGAGTGCGAATATCAACTCCCTAATATTTATTACCTTCCTTTTTATGAAAAAAAATTGGTTCCACAATGCAGGAAGTGTTAATTGTGTGGGGAGATCATGACCAGATATTTTTATTAGAGAGAGCCATTGAACTCAAGAAGTAAGTATTCCACGAGTAGATACTAGCAAATCTCCGGTCTTCAAGTCCCGGCATAATTACAATTTTTCTATATATAGTGATTTTGAAGTGAATCGCCTCATATGAATAATTGTGATTATATATATCAGGTCAAAAGAGTCCCAAAGCTTCTAAAAGTGACACACTAGTTTCGGGACTTCAAACTCCATCATAATCATAATAAAAGTCCCAAAGTTTCTAAAATAGCCCATATTCAATCGAGAAAACTTTAGGGAGTCTCGAGATTTCAAATCCCAATATAATCACATGTGTATAGTGGATTTCATGTGAGTATCACCACATAAATGACGTGTCAGGTCTCAAAGTCTCAAAGCTTCTAAAGTGACCCGTATCCGATCAATAAACCTGCCTTTCTAAATGTTCACCAACATACATTAATTTATATTAGAAACACCCGGTGTACGCAAGAATTCGTCAGCTTTACTTAAGAATTGACATGATAATATTGGTTTGTGATTGCAGATCGCTAGGGGAGAATGCCAGATTAGAGATCATGAAGAACACATCACATGTTCCTCATCTCGAACGTGCTGGGCATTTCAACACCATTGTTTACAACTTCTTACGCGGTCTGTAATTATTTTATCTTTGGATCTCTGTGAAATCAAAGTGCTTTTCAATTGGTAAAATACTTCATTTATACAATATATATACCAGTTCTTGAGATTATTTTCTAGTTTCTATATTCAAACACCATACTAAGAAATTACTTGCTCCAAATTTGAAGAAGAGTTGGACGGGGAGGGCTCACAAATATGACTATCATAACCGATATAGTGGATACAATGTAGTTGCTAACAGAGCCCATTAGGCAGAGTCTCGCTTGCGAGGCATTTCCTCGTGGGTCCAACGTGTGACTACAGATAGAATGAGGTCGATCCTGTATACACTAGACTGTAGATAAAAAGTAGAGCCTAATAGAAGCTAAGTGGGTTCAAACCCAAAAAATTTTTTAAGACGAGTTAGGGCTTAAACCTTAGTATTTCAAAAGTTCAAACAAATTCAAAAAGTATTTAAGAGCATCACAATCACCCTTGTGTATATAAGTTTAGGAATCAATATGCTATTGACTAAAATACTTTACCACCTTTCTGCATTACAACACTATCAAATGTAGGATATCCCCCGAGAACTTGAATGATTTCTCCGTTTCTTCCAGGCAACGATTCTTCTCCTCCTCCCTAGTCCAGCTTTAAGCAAACCCTGTTTAGCTTCTCTCGAACATTTTGCAATAGTTGGGATAGGTCACCATCCCATTTGTAGAACTCCAATTCCTTGCCATTAGGGATCTTCTCAGCAACCTTTCTCCCTATTATCATTCCACCAGCCGTGTGAGCAAAGTACGTGTTGTAGAAATGGCAAAGAAACACCTGAGGATCTTTTTCGGATAACTCCTCAAGGTACTGAGCGTAGCTAACACCGGGAGACGATGGTTCTGGAATGACGTGACCTTGCTCCTTAAACCATTCAAGGTCTTTTCAAAGACTTTCTGATCTCTCTAGCCCGTCGTTTTGAATTCTGCATCTGCAACATCCAAAATTAATTTGGTTAACTCAAGCAATCAATCTCGAACCAATTTGTGCAAAAAACTACATTTTTACTCTCAACAACAGAGACATATATTCATGACTGTGAACCTTTTCACAAGATACGGGTGCCAGAAATTGATGGTTAGCAACTTAGCATTCTATCCCTCTAACTCGGAGGGCTATTATTATATCCCTCTGTGTGCGTGTGTACGTTTTCTTAGAACGTCTCTACAAATTCATTCCGGATTCAATAATAATAAAATAATGTATAGTTATGTAAAAGAAGTGTTGATCCCACGCGACATACAATAAGGTTTAGCCATGCACAGAGACATGCATGATCTCAAGCATCAGCAAACTTCAAACAAATAAGAAAATAAACCGAAACATAACCATCATCGAGTATGTATGTATATGTATATGTTTATAAGAATGTATACTCACAATCGGGAAATGCAGCATTGTCGACAATCCTCTCAAGAGTATCATAAACCAACTTACTATCAACCAAGAACTTCAAGTAACCTTCAATATTAGGCTCCCATTTAGCCACGGGTTGACTTTGAGGCTCCTTCTCCCCTTCCTTAGCTTGGTCTCTATCGTGCAATTTCATCGCCACGTATCTCATCTCCTCCACGAACCCCCCTCTAGTCGTCTTTGCCTTCTCCACTGCCATTGTGGCTGAAACCACCGCCGCCATCCTTGTAGTTTTCTTTGGCAGTAGCGATAAAAATCGATGAGATAGAGGCTTATTCAAGATTGCCAGCTGTTGTTGAGGTTTATTCAAGAGAGGTTGGAGTTGTGACAAGGGTGGCGGTGTTATAGAAGCCATCGCCAAGGAAGAGTACTACTGTGATAGAGACTGAGAGCGAGAGAAAGAGAGAGAGAGGGGGATAAAAGTTTCTGTGTGCTGGTCGAGCGGGAGCGGACTAGAATTTTCCGTGCATGTTATGCGCTGCTGCTGCTTATGTGCGTGCAATATACGTAAAGGTTTGTATGTTGTTCAATTTTGCCTACAGCCGACGCCTCCCCTTTCAAAACCCTAGCCCCCTCTTACATTACTTTCATATTTCGCTATGTGGACCTGCCATTTTCGATCAAAACGGCTTTTCAAATTTATGCATGTTCCTCCAAGGATAATATATATATATATACCCCCGCCTGAAAAAGGCCAAAAAAAGAAAGAATAATAATTCAAAATTATACTTTCTCTATGGACCAAAATGCCCTCCAACCAAATATATGTATATGTTTATTATAATATATATATATATATATATATGGTTGAAGGAATTTTGGTCCATAGAGAGGGATAATTCCTCCCGATCCACTATCCACTATCCACCACATATTTACAATTAGTTGGGTGATTTTCACTTTTCACAAGGTGGTGGGTGATGAACACCACTCCACCACTTGAAAATTTGTGGTGGATAGTGGATCGGGAGCAGTGCTCTCGATCCACTATAGATTTTTCTAGAGAGAGTAATAATTTTTGAATTATTATTCTTCCTATTTTTTGCTTATTTCCTGGTAAAATAGACTTTTTACACAAGTCAAAATCTGACAGGACTTCCTTGTAATTCACCAAAAGTTAAGAGATTTATTATAATTATGGCAGAAGTGAGGGGGTAAGCATGTAATTTTCTCTAACTTCTTTAGTGCATTTCTTTTTCTTTCTTTTTATTTCCATAATGGAAAGATATATGAAAAGGAACCAATTTAATAATTCTCTCTGGGCATATGATCATAAAGTGTACAAAATCTGACTGTTCAAATTACACCACATCTATTGACCAAAGACCAAATTCGTCAGAACAATACCTTCGGAACGTCAATCGGACTTGGATCATTCAAAAAAGTGACTAATTCACAAACGATAACCACAACTGAATTAAATCCCATAACCTTGTAACAACTAATGGCCAAGACCACTGGACCATCACTTTGTGGACATACATTCTCGATGAGAAGTGTACGAGGCGATAACCATGGGGCACGTGTATTTTTCCTCAACTACATAGGGGATTGCGGTAATTTTTCTGCAATCGAAACTTGAGGCTGAGAAAAATAGACGAAAGGGGTTAGTTAACATGAAGGTAGCGGAGTAATCACACCAATAAGAGATATATCATGAAGCTAATTTGCCACATTTCTTACATTAAACAGCCTATTCAAAGCACAAACACCTCAGAAAAACCAGAGATAATAGACTATACACGCAAAGCATGAAAAAGTTTTATATGCTAGGTGTTCTCTATTTACAATGCAAACAATGTTCAATTAAGTTCTTGATGGCGTCATGTCGGTGCTAAGCTGCTGAAGATGCGTTTCAAACTCGGGCATGCTGCACGTAGAGTTCCCATGCTTGATGGAGATATCTGTCAAGTGGAAAAAAAATACAATAATTGGAAAAAAAAAAATCCATTATTTACCGAGAAATGGTGACTTCTGGCCAAATATATCTATATGTATATCTATATCTATATCTATATCTATTCTTCTATAAAAGTATGGATCTTGGAAGTTGTTTCTTCCAATTGTGATATTACAATATTACCCTTAGTTAGATTTATTACCACTTGGAAGTTGTTTCTTCCAATTGTGATCTTACAATATTACCCTTAGTTAGATTTATTACCACCTTTGTGTAAATAATTAAATAATTATTTGAGACTCTATATTAACTACCCTTGCTTTATTAAATAACTAAATTAACAACATTTGAGATTTTATATTTTCTTGGAATCCTTAACCTGAAACTGCCGGCAAACTCAACGGTCACCTAATGAATTCTAATATTAAGAACTAAAAATTTCTATTGAATATTTTTCTTCAATTGGTGCTATAGCATACACGTTATATTTTGACAATACACCACTAAACTCTTTATGAAAACGTACTTACCATTATGATATATTGATAATTTTACCATCATCTTTATTATAGCAATAAATTTTATAATATTTTAAATAAAATTTCTTATTTAAATATACGTAAGAAATGGTTGTTCATGTGCAACGCGCACTTAGATTTACTACAACCTTTGTTTAAATAATTAAATAATTATTCTGATACTCTACATTAACGACCCTTGCTTAATTAAATAATTAAACTAACAACATTTGAGACTCTACATTTTCTTGGAAACGTTCACCTAAAACTGCCGGTAAACTCAAAGGTCACTAATGAATTCTAATATTAAGAGCTAATAATTTCTATTGAATATTTTTCTTCACTAGGTGTTATAGCATATACATTATATTTTGATAATACACGACCAAACTCTTTATGAAAACGTAATTACCATTATGATATATTGATGATTTTACCATCATCTTTAGTATAGCAAATAATTTTATAATATTTTAAATAAAATTTCTCGTTTATTTATATGTATGAAATGGTTGTTCATGTGCAACGCACATGCACTTTACTAGTATATATATATGTATGTGTGTGTGCGCGAGCTCTTGGATATAAACATGAAATTCCATCACCTTTGGACAAAAGCGGACATCAAGCGTCTCAAGCATGCTACATTGCATTATGGCAGCTTCAACAGCTTCCTCGTAGATATTACACGCCTGGCAAAGACCACATGCAAAAAAAAATCAAAAGAAATTAAAAGGGGGTTAGAAAATCACTTCAATAACGAGGCACAACTTCAACTAGCATGTAGTAACATCAAATGCTGTTGAATGGGACATCTAGGCGGAAAGTAGAGGCCATTCCCCCAGTAATCTCATAGCATGTAGTAACATCAAATGCTGTTGAGTGGGACACCTAGGCGGAAAGTAGAGGCCGTTCCCCCAGTAATCTCATAGAAGGTTCTTCATAACATGTCTTGGCTATATCCAACCAACAAATCCGCAATACAACGGGAAGAATGATGCAAAGATGTTTCACCGGTTTGTTAAACCTGTTCTAAGAAAGAGTAGCACTCTTCTTTGGCTTCAGAATTATAGTGAAAGATACTTTACAAATATGTGCAATAGGGAAAGAAAGATTATGTCGATTCCACAAAACTCCTGCATTATTTATTATTTGTTTCACTTCCCGTAAAAGTATATTTCGAAGACTATTTATCCAAACTTTGGTTATATTGCATAAATTAATACTCAAAAGGACCCAAAAGAAATAAGAATTCAAAGTTTATTAAATAAAAATCTCAACTAGAATGGTATCCGGACATATTCATGGATATTGTTGGTTTCTATTAACAGCACTCCATGCACATGAACACTTATCATATCAACTATAACAATACTAAAGTCCAACACATACCTGAAGAAAAAGACTGGTCAATCTTGGACAATCTAGCTTCAAAATTTCCAAGGAGTTGCAATTACTGAAAAAAAATAAGATAAACAATGCTAATCAAAGGACATCAAGTGTGGCTATTTGAAGTAACAATTATATGGTGAGATAAAAAAGGGCTCATTCTTTGGAGCTCCGACGACAATCACAACCATTTATCTTGTGGGACCCACCTGAGTTCCCACCATGCATAAATGATGGTGATTGAATTCTGGGACTTAAAGTTCCGAGAGCTCCAAAGAATAACCCAATAAAACGTACCTCAAATTAAGAACAGTCAAATTGCAACATGATATGTCAACTTCAGACAAGTTTGAAGACAATGAGAGGTTTAATGATGATAGATTGGAACATCTTGCCGTAGGAGGAATAACCACCTTCTTGATATTTGGGCAACCGACACAGTTCAGGTACTGCAGCGAACGGTTGGTTTGGTCCTGAGGCGGGATATTTTCAAGAGAATGAGAATCATATGACCCGTTAAAAGTGTTCATATCAGATGATCTTTCAAAGCGAAAGCTCCAATCCAAGTCGTGCATGTTGACACATCCATTCAAGCTGATATGAGTTAAATGTTTACAGCAAGCAAGCAATTCCTCTATTGCTGACTGGCAGAGTGTCCCATAGGACAAGTCCAGTTCACAGAGAGCCGGGAGAGCACTGCCTTTGTAGAGAGGCTCCAAGGATGTATCACTAAGATACTTGCATGCTTGCAATTTTAGCACCTATTAAAAGATTAAGATTACACAAAACATGTAAGCATTCAGATAGACTTGATACATTAGACAGTTGGCTAAGCTTATTTAAAACGTCTTTGTAATATCTTGCATCTTATAAGATTTTTTTGGAGCTAATAGAATGATTGATCTTATTTTGAAAATAAGCACTTGAATTGTTTGGATAAAATAATTTCATGGAGCTTGTAACATTTTAATATGTCAATTTTGTAATACGATAGTCAAAGTAAAGGGGTTTGTTAATATTCAAGTTTCTTATTTAGGGGAGATCTTATGCTATAATTAATACCAAAGATTTTGGATTTCTAATCTTATAAGCTCTCAAACATGTTGCAAAATGTTTATAAGCTCACACAAATACTCTCTAAATGCACATCAGAAGGAAGGAAGAAATAACACGAAGACCTAGAATTGGAAGCAAATATCTCTGTCTGCCCTAATATAAAAATATTTATACTAACTATCCATCTAACTGAAAAACAAACAAAAAAATAACAATAACAGAGACAAATTACCTTCAAATACAAACAGGAGTCAAAAACAGGCTGTAAATTAACCAAGAAGGTATAGGATAGATCAAGGTAGATCAAGTTTCCAAGGCAGCGCAACGATGAAAGTCCATCAGGGCCAACAGAGGGGCATGACATTAATACCAAAGAGTCAATAAGCGGACACGATGATGTCGTAGCAGATAAACAGTCATCCTTGAGTTGGCTTCACACATCAAGCATAAAAATTTACCAGTTACAAACAATGAAGAATAAAAATTCAAGCATCAACACGTGATAAAGAATTACTACATTGCAAAATCACCTGCAGAAAGATGCATCCAAGGATGTCAAAAGTGGGCAATGAATCACTGCCTCCGACAATACACCACATCCTTTCAATTCAAGAGAAACCATGGGAGGCGCTTCAATATGGAGTTCATTTAATTTGGGACATATACCCAGATTTAGGGACCTGAGACCAACCTGCAATTGAAATATGACAGAGGCAAAAGCATGATAAGCAAAATAAATAAACTTAAAGGAACAGCAATACTAGTCCGCACCATAGGTCAAAGGAGCAATTCCAAAAGTAAGAGAAAAAGAATTCATGAACTGGTGCAAACAGGATACAGAAACATTGAAAGCGAACAAAGATGCATTATTAATTCTTTTCATAAAAAAACAGCAATCAAAACATAACAGACTCCCAACACCAACACAAAGTCACAAAGAATGGTAAGGAAGTGAATAAGATGGCAACTTACAGGTGAAAATGATGCTCCCTCAAGATGGTCACAACCATCCAATGAGAGATGCTCGAGATGAGGGCATTCGAGTTCAAGAGAAGTTATTGAACGACAACCAGCCAGTGAAAGTCTAACTAAAGATGTACTGAAGAAACTCAATGCCGTCAAGGTCTGACAAAGAGCAATAGATTCAATTAGATAAAATAACTATACAAAACCCCCATGAACAAAAGCGAACAAAGAAAAAATATAGAATGCACATAATAAGAATCCCTTAAAGAAGATAACTTAGTTATGAGAATGGGATGGTATAACAGCTTCAGTAAGGTGGACAACACCAGGAAAAAAAATTAAAACCTGAAGAAATGATTGAACATTAAAGCTTCTCACATATGCACAACAAAAGAAAAACTACTCAATTCTCCTGTGAACTAAAACATATGTTGGTTGACTGTGTATATTGTCCCCACGTGGATAACAATAGATCCTCTAAATTATTAAAGTTCTGAGGAATTATGAATAAATAACCTAATAGTCTTTTTCTTCCTGTAAAGGTTTATTAATTACAAGAAGTTGCATTAAACTTTATGAATACACAAGAATAATAGCTGATTGTAATCAAGCTTCACAAATTGGTGGAACTGTAAGATATGCCACTAAAAGGGCATCAGATTTATAAAGAAAAAGTACAATGACAAACCTCGCAACTATCAAGAACCAATGACCTCAATACAGGACAGCCTCCTCCGCTACTGAAAACTTCGCAAATGGAATCAGTCAAAGATTCACATTCAGTAAGGTCTACTTCTTCCAAGCAATGGCATTGCAATGCTAACATGGTCAAGCTTTCCTGCTTTTGCAAAACTAATTTCTGCAACAACAATTTAGGAAATATAGTTATTCCTAGGATTCAACCACAATAAAGAATAAAAACATTTCCTTCAGCGTGGGTGCCACAATTGAAGAGGGAACAAAGTATTTGAAGAGATGGCGTACTTTAAGTGCATTTGATGTTATAGTGATTCTCTGGAGAGAAGGACAATTGGAAACTGTAATTGATGACAGCACATTGCTTCTTAAAATTAAATCAACAAATCTGCAAGGAGGCAGTAAAGAGTTACTCTCTGCAAAGCACTAACATGTTAAGGCTCAGAGTGCAGGATTACTACATACTTGCGACAGTGTACAAGCCTAATGCTTTGCAGGCGTGGCAGATCCAAAGACACTGATGTCAATAAACTGCAATTATCAAGCTCAAGAACCTAACAAGATGCATATTTCCTAACATCAGCAACTCTGATAGTAGCTATTTATGTAAATCATGACATCATTATAATTAGGAAATGTTCAAGACAAGAGTTTAGTCAAACCTCTAGCATATCACTATGAGCTACAGAAACCATGGAAGCTGATGTTATACCCTCACAGCTGTGAAGCTTGAGAACTGTTAACAGTGGCAGTCTCACGGACTTCCAAGGAGAGTCACATGTTAGAAGGCGTATACACATATAATATCAATAAACAGAAGTAAAAAGAAGAGATCTTACTTCTAGAGAGATGTTTGGGCAGTATGAAGCATCCAGAACACGGAGATGTCCACAAGACTGAGCTATGTTTTGTAGTGTCTCATCACTGACACACGAACAATTTGACATATCCAATGATTCCAAGAGTGGGCATGATGTTGCTGCTGAACGAATAGCAGCATCTGAAAGCTTGTGACAGGAAGCTATATCGAGCTCGCGCAGAAGGGGGCAATTGAGAACAGCATGCGGCATACTACTTCGCTTCAGAGATAAGGTTTCAAGCTGGGGGCAGCTGAAAAAGAACCAAGATTAATATATCAAGGAAGAGTTCAAAGAAATTTTAAAATGCAACAAACGATTCATCACCTGATGGAAACACGGAGTACACGGCATTTCACTATCTGAAGATCATGCAATCTATCATGATGTATAGATAATTCCTGAATGCCATTACCCAAAGTAGCATCATTTATGGTTAAACTCCTCAACACGTGGCAATCGGTTAGTGCTTCGAAAAAATCCTCGCCTAACTGACCTTTGCCCAGAGTTAAAACCTCAAGATTCCTGATGTGAATCAAAAGAATCAGAAACAATCTACAAGTTGCCAAGTTGAGAATTTCTCGGAACAGACTAATATGCAAATTACCTTAATGAAAAGACTGCTTCCATAACTAGCGAATGGATATCAGGTGTACCATAAACATTTACTGAAGTAGCATTTGGATATCGTCGACACATGTCCTCAACTGAAACAGCAAACAAATAACCAAAATCAATCCATATATGTAAAAAAAATACTGACATGGAGGTAACAAGGAAAAAGCTAAGAGGCAACAAAAGTGTAAAACCACTGATACCTTTGGACAATCTAATCAGCTTCAGTTAGCAAACTAGGTTAAACTTACAGCATTTATGTTCTAAAGTTTCAAGCTTTGCCCATCAAACAGCTGAACTTTTCTATTGCACACAAGAGATCCCATCTGACCTTTATCATTCACAATCACTCAATAGTAAATGCAGTTCCAGGTAAATGGATCATTAGATGCCTAGTCTAATCCAGATCTATTTTCAAAGTAACTAAATACAAGTTCATCTAGTAGGCTATTTAGTAATCTGATCTTTGCATTAATTATTTGGCGCACCAACTCACTTGTAAAAAGCAGATAAAGAAACAAAATATCTGAATAGGTAACACTCTCACATTGTTGTGCAGATATTGATTGATTCTCAAAATTCAAATACCACCAGAAATCTTCATGAGAACTTGCATCCCTCCATTGCTTACAAACTCTTGCTGCTCGGCAAAGATCAATGTGGTCCAAGAAAGAGAAAACCTACAGCACAAAACAATATTAAGATATGCGCTTTAACATCTAAAACAAGTAAGAAAACACAGTTTCCTTTTGGTCATTATAGTATGTACCATATGCAATAAGTCATCCGTCAGATCCATCCGAACTTCAAATATATCATCCATCATTATAGCAACACTATCATTTTTAGCATTATCTCCTGCAGCACTACAATCAGGTAAATCCTCATCACAAACCTCCTCATGCACAGGAGGACAGTAATCAATTTCTTTTTTGAAATTAGTGCCCCAATCCCTGCAAAAGAGAAACAGAAAATTATGACGAGGCTTTTGAAGAGATGCATAGGAACCAAAATGGAATAACACAAGGTCCATAAACCTGAGGAGAACAGGACAAGCATTCTTTACCTCCACTAATTTGATTTTCCAGCATATTCACACAATGATTTTTTATTTTTTTTCAAAAAAAAGGTTTCAACAATTTATACTTAATCGCCTGTTATAAATGAGTGACATTACTTTGACCAATATTACAAAGAAGCAAATTAAGAATGCTAGGCGAAACATAATCAGAAGCCAATAAATCAAAAAGCAGAAAGTTCCCAATTTTCTCCTACAAACATGCTACACTTACTTTTTTGCAACTAGAAGGCCACATTTTACAGATACAAAGCACATCATGAAAGAATCTGTGCCCTAGACATATATAAAGAGTAAAGACTGAAAGCAAACAGCAATGCCTTATTTCTAGTTTACATATGTCCTTCATTAGGCCAGAAAGAAAAAACGTGTACGCAAGGATGCATGCAAAATGAGCCATCATGAGATCTTGGAGAGAAAATCGGAACACGATCCATGAGTATATTAGAATGTGTGATATTGAAAAGCAGGAAAGTGGCTTCCATTTCTGAAGAACTTGTGTTGAATAGAGAAACAAACAACATACTGGGAAGAGGATGAGATGAAGAAATGCACTCTTCCTGCTTTTTTCACCAGAAGGAGTCTCAAACTCATGTAACTAATGGGCTCAGAAAAAACTGAAACTGAATAGAGTCTAATAAACCCCCCATCCCACCCTACCCCAACCCCCATTTAAACCAAAAAAAAAAAAAGTCCATCTCAATAACCGATGATATAACAAGCTTCTCTCAGCACATCTTTCCCACTCCTCATGCTAGAGTCCAATAGTTTAAGTCACGTCTATCACTATAACCCAATGACAATCACATCTAACTCACACGATTGCAGCTAAAGATTCATATTGACAATGATAGTATACACAAACTATATGTGATAATAAAGAGCACAAACACACGCACAAGTCGCGCACGCGCACACACACACACACACGCACACACACACACATATATATATATAGAGAGAGAAAGATCTCACAGAGAAAACGAATGCACTTTGGGCCGTTTGTTTTGAGCATCACAATCGGGATTCTCTCTGACCGCAGCAATTGTTGGCGACAACGAAGACGAAGCCTCGCCACCCAACCCCAAATTCAAATTAACATCCACTTTCATCCCCTGACTTCCACTACTACTACTACTAGCAGCAAATCTTGACTCCACATCATTTATCCGCCCCAAGAAATTCGCGCTCTTCTCATTGAGCTCGCCGCCATAATCAACCCTCTTGTGACTCTCCCCCCTGCTCCCTTTCTCATCCACAACCTGCACCCTTAACCCCTCTCCTCCATCACCAGCACCAACATTGTGAACAGTTGACCAAAACCCCAATTCAGAATCATCATTCTCCATTTCCTCACTCTCATTTCCCAAAAAGCCCTCCCTCATGTCCTCTTCCCCCTCACCACAACAATACAAGTAATAATATGTATTCTCACCACTCTTGAGATTACAATCTTCCTCTTCTTCTCCAAAACACAGTAAAGGCAAACAACAAATCTTCATACACACCAAAAAGACACCAACTTTTTCACTAACCCTAGCTAAAGATCCCCCATTTTCACCACGAAAATCCACAAAACCTTAAAACATTACACAGAACAGCAAGAGAAAGAATCGATGACAATATATTATAATAATAAGCCTTTATCACTCCCAATTTGATTCCTAATTGTCGAAAAATTGGGAACAAAAAACAGAAACTACAGAAACAATCAAAATTGTATGTATAAATAAGCTAAATAAATCGGATCGGATGAAATGAGAGCAGCTGAGAAGCTCAATTGTGAGGATTTCTTCTTCAATAAGATCGTCAGCAATGGAGATTTTCAATTTCATCTCATTCCTGTCTCTCTCTCCTCAGTCTCTCTCTCTTGCGCAAAAAGGCTTTATTTATCTTTTATTTGATTATTTCTCCTGAGAAATTGTTATTTATAAGGTATTTTCAGTGATTTTTCTCAAAAAAAAAAAAGAAGGTATTTTCAGTAATGATTTTTTATTAATATTTCTTTTTTATTC
The DNA here is from genome assembly GCA_019426215.1 of Buddleja alternifolia. Lineage (NCBI taxonomy): Eukaryota > Viridiplantae > Streptophyta > Magnoliopsida > Lamiales > Scrophulariaceae > Buddleja > Buddleja alternifolia. The sequence goes on from CM033394.1 coordinate 808,357, forward strand.
CGTGGTTTTGAAAGGGGGTTGTCTTAGTCTACCCCCTTGTCTCGGCTTGACCAGTCAAATGGGCACATAAGTGCGATTCGATAGGGTTGAAAGACAAATTAAATTATCAATACTCAATTTCAGATCGTTGGTTAGAAGCTTGTTAGAGTTCGTTTCATTAGCATATCAAATTAAACCTGAACAACTTTTTATTTATTCGATAAATACGAAGGTTGGTTCAATTAGTAAAAACTGATTAAATATGTGCAAAATAATCAAACTATTCAAGCTCGTTTCGTTATGGCTCGATTAAAGCTCATTTGAATTCGACTTGATTAACAATTAAATCACGATCAAACACAAATCATAAAGCTCGATAATTGTTCAAACAAATTTGAAGATTGTTTGTACTCAAGTCATTTACGCCCTTAGTTTTGAGCCTCAAAATTGGCCCATAAAGAAGTGGAATTGTGGTTAATTAGGTCCAATAAATTGGAACAAGTTCAATGAGTTTTGTGTCGGCCCATCCAATACCATGTCTTTCTTTCAGATATTATTTTTTTATTTTAGTTTTTTGGTTTCAACGAGGTGTGACTATAAATCATATCTATAGAGAAGCCAACCGTCCGGTGGATTATTTAGCAAAGACGAGTTTGCATCGGGAGTTACACGTGGTAAGGAATCCAAATGATGAAACCATGGTGTTACTGGAGTTGAATAAGTTGGGCACTACTTGGACCCATATTGTGACTAAAAATCCTGGTCTATCGGGCTAGTCGTTAGGGTACTGCCCTCCCCCTAAAGTAAAAAAAAAAAACAAAAAGAGGTGTCATTATACCACATTGAATAGGAGACTAATCTCTCTTCACAGCACAAGCACGTTGTTAGGCCAATTGAATTTGTAACTTGGGGGAATCAATACATCCCCTAAATGAATAGTTACCGTATGATGAAGAACGATTTTCACATTTGGTTCAAAGAGCACTTTTCTCGTTAAGAATTCATCGTTCCCTTTCGCGTGAATTCCTTAGTGGCGGATTCAAAATTTGTGGCCCTATCAATTTCATCTTTTAGACCCCGAAGACGACCCCCCCCTCCAGATGAAGATGTTTTATTTGCGACTTCAATTCTTGTTCGAAATTATATTTAATGGAACATGATAATATTTTTTAGTTTTGATTAAAATAATGTTATTTTAGTTTGAGCATAGGTAACTCAAGCTTGACATAATTTTGAAATTAAAATTTAGAGTTTTAATTCTCAATCAAGTCCATTTTGAACACTTACTATGTATACTACTTAGATGTGTGGTTTTTGCTATTAGAAAATTTAAATTGGATGTTCATGCCTACTTATTATTTGTATGGATAGACGGATAAAACGAATGGATGCTTCACATTGCATTTACAAAGTTGTACAATAAATATTTTATTCTGCTTGGCGCAATTATATTCTTATTATTTATATTTTTTATGTATCTAATTTGAAGAAAACAAATGTAAGTTTAAATGGTTAAATTTACAGTCAAGTAAATTTATGTGGGTCGGGATGGCGTGCAGCGGTTGTTAATTGTCCTTTACAATAAACCCCCTCGTGATGAAACATGTGGGCCCATAAAGCTGAACCAATGACTGTAAAAACATGCTAAACTAAGATCCACTGTCCGCCAAAGTCATTTTCGCGTTTATTTTACGTTACACATTTCTTTATTATATTTTATGGTAAATGTTACATCGAATATAAAAAACATGGTACATGTTGTAAATATATATTAAGTAACTAAATGTCTGACAAATGTGTATTATTTCGTGATTTTTATTTATATAATTTGATTGTCAAAATTTTGAAAAACTTAAAACACTTATCCTCCGTCTAATACCCTTTACTAAATGTGGTATTAAATAAATCTCATTTATGGGTTTAAGATGGCCGTCAAAATATAATTAATTGCATCCACATAAGTCTCCCATGATTTAAATAATTTTCCATGATGAGTATTATGTGCAAAAAGGTGCTTTTTGTCTCGAGTTTCTTTCATTTACGAGTGAATTATAGATTCAATTAGAAAACCACTAAAAACTTTTTTGTTCCATTTATTCTAAGGAATAAATTGTTAATCCATGAATACTAAATCCAATCTTCAGTTTAAAATAATGTGAGAAATTTGTTTATATAGCTGTGTATTTGGAATGATGATCAACAAGAAGTCGATATAAGAGTTTCACTTTTGTCGTTAAAATAATATAATTTAGAAATCATGTAAAATTACTTGGAACGTCAATCTTTGTCCCATATTTATTAGATGATAGGTTTTTATGCGTGACTAAAAGTTTCATCAATCTTGAATATCGATGGGCTCACATCAGTGCGCACAAATGGGCCCAACTTAGTTGCACTATCCATGAAGGACTCGTTTGGTTTGAAAGACGGGATAAAATTGATAAGATAGATAAGTTGGGATTGCACTGTTCACAATCTATCAAGTTGTTTAGTATATGGGATTATATTTTCAGTTAATCCTACATTTAGTCCCATCTTACGTTTTGAATATTGGATTGTTTGTATGACAAGGTTGAATATACACATATAACCTTGAGTACATGTCATAACATTGAAGGACAAATTAGTTAAAGAAAAAGATTTTTAAGGGGTAAAATCGAAAATCAAACCTTTTAATTTGCTACCTAACAAGTTGGATTAAATTATCTCACCCCCTTGGTAGGATAAGTTATCATCTAAATCAAGGATAAAAATCCGAGCCGTGAATCAATCATGTGCCCTGATCTATAATACCAAACGCATGAATAGGTTAGATTAAATAATCTAGCAACCTTTATCAAACAAACCAAACGAGTCCAAAAACTATTGGGCTTGATGTAGTTTTATTGGGCCTAATGGTATCCAAAAGATGGTGTCTATTAGGTGAATAGTTTTTTTGCATGTACATAAATTGAAATTGAAAAGAAACGTGAATGCCAAAAACCTGTTTGTCTTATAATATCTACCTCCCACTTTATGTGAGAAGTCTTGAATTCGATTGCAGACTGCCATAAGTTGTGGCTTTTCCCTCATTTATGGAGCTAGATAGAGTCTTTATAACTCAGAATTATAACTATCAACTCGGGTTTGTCGGACTAAATATTTAGGGTATCCCCTTCGTCTTGAATTAAAAAAAAAAAAACGTCAATGTCATCCATACATACCTGTTGAGCGGAGTACACAAGTTCCAGTCCACCCATTCTTTCGAGCCAAGAGAAAAAATTTGCATGGTGCCTCAAGTGAATTTTATTTGGGATATTTCATTTTCTGAAATCGTGAATTTTATTTGGTAGATGCGTAATGAGGCGTTCACCAAGAGGCATTGGCGACACCTCAAGTGAATATGGAAGCGGTTCGTGCGCAGGTTGTAGCAACTAGGAGGATAGCGATGGACAACTAGGATGTCTTAGATGAAACCGAATATGCGGGGTGGAGAAAGCCGAATAAAGGGCTCGTTAAGGTGAATGTTGATGTTGCCGTTATACAAGGAGTAACTAATGAAAAAGGGATGACAGGTATAGGCTGTGTCATTCTTCATGGTGTACAATGTGCTTGGAATTTGACAAGAAAAAATATTGTTGTGGAAATTGATTGTGTCGTTTAGGCGTGGCGGAGCATAGATGAAGCGTCTTTCTCCCATGAATATTTTGACACTATATTCGTAAGATTCATGAAATGTTACAATGACAATGGAAGGACAAGGTTCAATATGCTCTACAAGAAGCTAATCAAGTCCTCGACTATTTGGCCAAGGGAGGAATTGATAAAGGTTAGGAGATTCTTGATTCTTCGTATTTTGAGTTCAGAAAATCTACAAGTATGACAAGAGAGGCACGGAATGGTCGAGAATAATCACCCTAGGCCCGGGTATGTCGGGCTAGAGGTCTAGGGTAGTCCCCTTCATTTGAATGAATGAAAGAAAAAAAGACGTCAATCAAATCATGAAAAATGGAAAATTCTAGTTGAATTGAGCTTGATTGAAATTCAATTACGTGTCGAGTGAATTATTTTGGTGATCTAGCTGGCAAATGTTTCAATGAGATTGATCAATTAAACTCATTCTTAGAAATTTCAGAATTCTGATTATTGAGACAATTATAATCATCATTCATGTGCTGGAACTCTCTTGAGGTGTAATTGGGCGACGGTGATTATACATTTTTTGTTTTATTTGGAAAGTTCAATTTCATTAAAATAAAAGGATAAAATACAAATAAATAAGCAGACTCTTTGAAGAGTCAAATAATTTGAGAAACTACCAAAAAAACCTACCCGTCTAAGCTAGACAACAAAACAAGCCAAAACTACAAGTACCATATGGACTAAATAAGCGAAACCAATACGCACTCTTAAAAAAAAAATACGCACTCTAAAAGAGAATACAAAAACATGAGTAGCTGCCATTCCAAATTTGCCAGTGCCATCTCATGAATCTGCTTTGCCAATCTATCCTCACATTCTTCTCAGTACTTTGAACAGTGCAGTTTTTCCCTATTTCATTTAACAACATTTTCAAGGGAGGGAATCACTTATAAGGGCCCTGAGGAGAATCTTTAGCATAATTAATTATATCTTCAACAAGACTTGCAAAAATGTTCGACAATGTTATCGACTCGTAATCCGTCTTCCTATAGTCGTCCTTTCCAGGTTTAGGATGATTCAAAGTAGTCATTTTGGTAGTTCTTTCAGATACTCGTGATTAACCCGCCGGGAAGTGTTTATTTGTCATTCATTCTCAACCTTTAACTTCTTATATGGGGTATCTGGGGCACATAAATATTAATAGGTGTTTTTGGAACTTAAAATGTTGAGAGCTTATGAAAATCACTCGACCATATACAATTACATCGTGTTATTGCACTTATTGAAACATCATCATCATTATCCACAATCTCCTATGTGAATATGGTACAAATGTCGGAGTGTATTTATGTTACATTGACTGGATATGCATTGAGTGGTTGAATATACGACAATGTTGCATAATTATACTTATATCAAATTCATGAGACACTTATCATACATCATCCTACACAGTGATTATATTATATATGTCCAAAACTGTACATCTCATGGACCTAGAGAAGATTTCCCAAAATAATTTTGATAAATGATCATAAGGGTAGCCAATTTCTTGGAAAGATTTTCTGACCCGGTGCAAGAATGGCCATTGGATCAAAACTAGCCTTTCTTTCCTGAAATCTTGTCCATTGATTTCCAAAGTGGTGTTTCCACCCCTCCATGGAGTTGTAATGTGGAAGGTACAACTTGAAATCAATGCCATTTTTTGTGCAGATTTGAACAATTTCTTGATTTTGTGCAACCATTTCTTCAACTGATAATCTTTTTGGATGTGGAAAGCAAGACCTCAGCAATCCCACTAAGTAAAAGATTTCTCCTTCTGGTAAAGCAACGGATTTGCGATTGTCCCACCTAATTTTACGAGAAAATACGGATCATTCTTGAGAATTCTTGAGATTTTTAAATAATCATCATGGATATCATCTATATGATGTGACGAATTCATCATATACAAATAATTGTAATTATACCAAAATTTGAAATTCTGAATCTAGTTGGAACCACTCTGACATTACAATGGCCAATTCTACAATCGAGACTTCTATAATCCAAATACCAAATTGCCATGGACAAAACTATTTTAATTATATATATATATATATCATAATCAGTTTTAAACACTCCTTTATATACCAACTTAGTGATCATACTATCATAGTATTATCACTTGAGTTAGAGAATTAAAATAATAAATTAAATTTGCAAACATTCCAAATAAATTATTCTAAGTCACAAGTTAATACTTACTTATGTTACGAATTTACAAACACTTCTTAAGTATTTATTCAACAAGCTGGATGAAATTACAATTGATAGGTATAATTTATCTCAATTAATTAATCTTATCTCCAGTGAAATCTAATACTCGTCAAAGGAATTTTGACTCGAGCCCCACGATGTTCTAATGACAAACTACACATGAAAAGCAAAAATTTCCCTCGACTATACAAACTACAAAAGGCGACGAACCTTTATTTCTGTTGTGTTTTGCTTTATATGTAGATGTATATTTAAAGAAATTTTTTATACATATGACATGCATATAAAAAATGAAACATTGGTTTAAAAGCTGGAATTTGAGAAATTTTGGATAGGACAAAATATACTAGCACCTAGAGAAATAATTGAGGATCAACTAATGGTCATAATGTGGTACAAACTAACTAATAATTGCATAGAAGAATCTTAAAAAACCACAGAAAATTGTAGGGTCAAAGCTTTCTAATCCAATTGGGGTCCTTTTTGCTAATGAAAGAAAACATGATGACCCTACTTGAAACTTAACCACCCGATTTAAAATGTCCCTAGCTAATTTTGACAGAAGATCATAGTACACCAATCGGTGGTCATTTAATCACCTACCAGTACACGTCCTAGCTAGTGGGACCCATGTTCGTCAACTTTGCTTGATGGACCAAATGGTACTAACCACTTGGCATCCATGCAATGAACCACCCCCAGCAAGTCAACAACCAATGCTAACAAGTGGGAGGATATTTTGGGAGGATATTTGGCGTTACTACAAAAGTTTCTGTGCCAAAGATATTTGTTGAAACTATTTCTTTTCTTTTGGGATCTCATGTTTGCTGAAATTATTTTTTTTCTTTGTCAGGTTCGTAACGAAGTGACACATGGTACTCGAGCAGAGGTTCCCACTGAGGAACTAGATGTATTACGAAAAAGAATTGACGGTACAATCATTGCCCTTAACTTTGATCCGGATGGGATTCACCACTTGATACAAACAGGTTGGCAAGCCCCGGCACCCGGTTACACTAAGCTAAACGTGGACGCCGCGGTGACTGTGGGGGGGCAAACGGGGGTTGGAGGTACTCTTCGGGATGAGCATGGAACGTGGTTAAAGGGGTTCAGTGGTCACATTGACCCGTGTTCGTCTTTGGAGGCTGAGATGCGTACCATCCTATTGGGACTAGAGATGGCGTGGGCCACAGGGGCAAGAAAATTGATCGTTGAATCTGACTGTCGAGTTGCACTTAGTAGCATTGTGGAGGCCTCCCGGGAACACCATCACTTTGATGTGATTTCTAGCATGCGTTGTGTGCAAAGTCGAGACTGGGATGTCTCTTTTTGATTCATTTGGCGAGAAGCAAACCAAGTGACAGATGCCTTGGCAAAGATGGAAATGCACCTTACGGATGCACCTTTTTCACAAATCTATCACCTCTTAGATAATGATAGATTTGGTCTTACATGGCCTCGTTTTGTGACTATTAACCCGGGTTTTTCGGGTTAAATACATTATTTTTGGGTACCCCCCTCCCCCCTCTATTGGAATGAAAAAAAAAAAAGAATTTTGAGTCTTTGTATAATCATAAAGGATAATTACAAAAAATTCCCTGCACAAAATACGGGCATCTCCCTCATATTTGATCAATTACTTCCACATCCCTAAATTTAATGTCTGACTAGCAATTGAGGTCCTTTCGTTAACTTTTTGTACGAATTTTGATGACTTCATCACTAAATTTTTTTCAAAATTCCTATTTTGCCCTGGTGTTGACCTTTGTAAACGTTGACTATTTTTTTGGATCAACCTACACTTTTTATGTGGAGGGAACTACATGCAATCTCTTTAAAAATTCAGGGAGGTAGTTGCAAATAATTGGTTCTATAAAATACTTTTTTATGATATATATATATATATATATATATATGGAAAACACATAATTATGTACGTATATAAATATAGTAATATATTTTTTATGGAAAACACATAAATATAATATATATATATATACATAACATATGTGTACATATGTATATATATTATACTTATATAGTAATATTATATATATATATACACAAATACAAAATTATATAAATATTATATATATATAAATAAAATAAAATAATTAGAAAAGTACAGTATTATATATATATATATATAGATACATAGATATAAATAAGAAAAAAAGTATTGTTGATCGTCTTCCCCAAGAAGACGATGAATATATATATATATATAGATACATAGATATAAATAAGAAAAAAAGTATTGTTGATCGTCTTCTTATATATATATATATATATATAAGAAAAACTATCAAAAAATGAATAGAGCCATGCCAACCACCCTTCTTCCCCACCTCCCCCACCCCCGGCGATGCCTCCCACCTTCAGCCCCACCCAGATTGTCAATAATCTTTTTTTCCTTTTTTTTTTATCAATTTCATTACTTTCTCTATGTTCAATTTTATTTCCTTTTTCAATTACACATAGGGGTAAAAGTATCTTTTGTAAATTTTCAATTTTTTTCCTTTTTTTTTTTTGCAGTTTTACTTAAGGGCAACACAGACATTTCATCAATTTCCGTTAATTTACATTGAACATCCTCATTTTAGGGAGGTGGAAGTAATTGGACAAACATGAGGGAAGTACCTGTATTTAACCCATAAGTTATCGAGTTTTTTTGTAATCATCCCTAATCATAATTATTAGTAACGAATTTGGTTGGAAATATTGGCTACTTTGATACTTCCAAAATGAGGTTTATGAATTGATATTAATATAAGGTGATGTCAACAATTTATTTCGTGATACTATCAATATCATCTAACAACTCTTCGTCAAGATAATATTCAAGTGGGTAACATGAGATTTTCCCTCGTATTGATTAATTACATGATAGTTGCAATGTAAGGAAGGAAATTTTTCAAGAATGACCCTAACAGTATAATTTGCTTGGAGTTACCAAAAGCATATACCCAAATAAATATGTATTTGTTGAGATTAATCAATCACTGAAATTGACCTCATTGTTGTTGAATTTTGTCATAGACATTTCTGGATCAAGTTTTATGTAAACTAAATTTGGGCCTACATGAAAATTTTCGTACAAGTACCATTGTAGATCTATGCAAGTGATTAATAAATATATGAATGGTATACTACTATAAGCATGTGATTGATGCAAATGTTCAAATGTACATGATATATACGAGTTATAATTTGTGGCTGGGGACTCCAGGGTTCCCTACTTACCTCCATACTTCCAAATGTGAGGTTCATTAAAGTTCCCACATAATAGAGGACGGACACAACGAGGACTAAGGAGTGGAGATCATCGTAGACCTAACTCTCATAATCTCCTCTAAATGTTCAAGCGCAGAAGATACAAGTTATAATTTCTGGTGTACTGGGACTCTAGGCTCCCTACTTACCTCCACCCTTCCGAATGTAAGGTCCGTAGAAGTTCATTGTGGAGATCATTATAGATCTAAGTCGCAGAATCTCCTAAATACGATCAAGACGATAAATTGTTCTAATTACTATCAATTGAAATGGGCATGAGTACTTACTTGGAGCGTAGTAGAGGATAGACAAGTATAGGGCCACCGACACCATCCTTCAAAATTTTCTTAAAAACAAGACGGTCCAAATCAAGAATGTCTCTTTTGGACACAAATAGGTTGAGCCATGGGTGCGGGGCATCCCATATACCACTAGCCTTGGCTCGTTCCTCAGCACACTTGACACGTAATAGAAAATCCATGTACCCCACGTCTATGTTGAACATCAATCCCTCCACGAATTTCAACTCTCGGATCAGTCTCTTTACCCTCTGCAATGGGTTGAGTGCAACAAACTCAATTACTACAGAAGTCATAAATATTAGATAAATCAGTCGGAGATATTTATTTTGATTTTTTATTGACAGAAAAAAAATTCAATATTTAAATAAATAACAACGTTTGGGGCACGATATAATGAGTTTTCGTTAATAATTACCATTAATCAAATCATAAACATTGTACCCGAAATATAAAATAACTTTAACAATAATTAAAATTACGGAAAAAATTGGCCCAAACATGATTCCATTTGTCAAAGTAAACAGTACATAATCGATGCAAATAAGGAGAGGGACTTTCGCACCAAACGTATGATAATATTTAATATTTAATAAAACGAGTAGGACCAAATCCAATCTAAACAAAAATATTGGATATTTTTTTTAGAAAAAGACGATGTTATAAATTAAATCAAACCAGTAAGATCCGACAAAAGAGCATCCTCGGCAAGGGGAAGAAGGGCAAGGTTATCCCCTTGAGCCATCTCCGCGGCACGAGCAATAAAATGAGCAACAAAGTTATCTAAGCGATTAACTAAAGAAAAAGAAACAAAAATATTGAATTAAATCACACTAACTATTAATTAGGCTAATACCTTGTCAACTGTGGAGGGCGGGTCCTCATTTTTGTAATGCAAGGCTACCTCAAGGCAGTAAAGAACTGGACTTTCTGTCATGGGTACAAGGGTCGGGTCGAAAGGTTGTTCTGGATCCAACGACACCAATGGCCAGCCATTAACCGGGTCATCACCGTTGACGAAAACAAAACCTTCAACGTAATCGAACGAGTCACCATTCCCCCGATTCACAAGCAACTCAACATCTTGAGTAAACTCAATGAACTCATTGTACACCACCCTTATCCACCTCACCTATATATAATCACCCAAACCACAACATTAAATATAATTAAAAGGCTTAAATTAATTAATGATAGAAAAATGCTACATATCACGTGCTAATCCTTCACCCTTTTTATCACCATTTTATTGCGTTTCTTAAACGTGTTGTTACTCAAATAAATGCATAATTTAAGGATAACTTATAGAATACACATTAACATTGAAAATATAAGAGGGACAAAAGCTGTAATCGGAAAATTCTATATTGGACTTCTTCCATTGGTCCATGTGTGTTAAACATATCACATTTGGGTTGGGATGGTTGATTTTTATCATCCATCACCTATGTAAAAGTCATCTACCCCAACACAAATATATGGTATTTTAAGACATCAGGACCAACGGGTGAGATTAGAATAGCATTACCCTGGTCCAATCAATCCGGTGTTTAAAAATTATTGTAAATTTTGTCCACACTCTCAGTTTGCCTAAACGTAATTGGTCATGTGAGTATCATATATTTGGCCATTAAAAAGAGTTGCCTATTTTTAGACGAGAGAGGCAATTGTCTTATGTAAAGGGGAAAATCTATATATGATAGATCAAATTTAATGGTCCTAATGTTTATTTTTCACATGATAAAGTGTATTGAGTGCGCTTTTCGCACACATTTCTGTAAAAAAAACAGACACAAAGTACACATTCAAACATAAAATTACCGGCCAGTATGTATATAAGCATATATTTTGCACCCGTAAGAAATTTTAGCTCAAATCGAGTTCGGCAAAATGTCAAATGAATTGCATTAGTCTAAGTAATTAATTTCCCTACCATGTCCGGGGCAGGTTGAAGCAAAACCCTTGCCCGAGTGATAATCCCGAACTGCCCAAGTCCACCAAGAACACTAAAGAAAAGTTCACAATTTTGATCATTTGAGCAAACCAAAACGTCGCCGTTTCCGGTGACCACCTCCAACTCCGTTACATTCTCCGTCTGTGGGCCGTACACAAAAGCCTGACCACTAACGCCGCCGTTCGACAGCGTCCCACCCACCGTCAAACCCAAATAATCCGTCCACGACCGCGGCGCCACGCCGTGCTCCAAAACGCAGCGTTTCAGCACGTCCTCCCACAATGCGCCGCCGCTGACGTCAGCGTACGACGCCGTTTGGTCCACGTGGATTCCGTACTCAATCGACTTCATGTCAACGACGAGCCCGCCGTGGGCCATGGCCTGCCCGTTGACGGAGTGCCCGTTGCCGCGGGCAGCCACGGTAAGGTCCGGAGACCGCGACGCTAGTTTTACCACCGCCGCCACGTCGCCGGTGGTTAACGGCTTGACAACAGCTAGCGGCGTCGAGAATTTAACGCCGCCGAAATCTTTTCCGGCGGCGGCGGAGTCAACACTGCCTTGGAGGTCAACCCCTTTGAAGAGCCGCAAAACGTCGTCCTGTTCGGAGGTCTCCTCGTCCGGCGAGGTCTCAACGTCATCGTAAAGCAACCGCTCTGGGTATGTTATCATGGTTGAAGAAAAATACTGATTTTTTTACGTTTTCTCTTAGCTGAAGAAATGAAAATTTTCGATATTAATGGTGGAAATATATATGTGATGATTAAATGAGTGGAGTCGAGTTGCGCTGAATAAGTTGTACAAGGTTGTTTGAATTATTGTCAGAGTTTTAGAATTTGTGTTCGATTTAGTTAATGTGTAAATTCGAGGTGCATAAATTGTTTGAATTATTATCGAATTTTAGAATTTGTGTTTGAGCTTAGTCAATGAGTCGAGTCGATCTGAATAAGTTGTTCAAGTGTGTTTGAATTATTATCGAGCTTTAGAATTTGTGTTTGAATTTGGTTTGATTGTTAACTGAGCCGAGCTCGAACAAATTTTAGTCGAGCTGAACATGAGTCGAACACGATTAGCTTGATTTTCTTCACATTCTTTTTTCATTTTCTTATTAATCGAGTCGAGATCGAATACACAAAAGATTACTCAAACTTGGTTGATATGTTAATGAATCGAGTTCAAACGATCGTTTCGCAATTGATTTTAAATCAAGTGTGGACTAGTTTAATTTGTCATTAACCCTAGCGATGATCATGAGATTTTTTTCAAAAAAGAAAATGGGGGTTTCAGAATTTCAGTATGTTTTGATGCAGTGAATCCTATCATCTGCATCTGTCTGCCACTTCTCCTGTTATGAAGTGTTTTACTGAAGATTCTCCACAAGGAAGAACTTTTACGTGGACTTCGAGCTTTGAAAAATCAAAATGATTAATACCACCTCATCCTTTTTATATGAAAGAAAATCCATTTACTTTGTGGCAAGTTTGAAATTGTAAATTATATTTGAATTTGATCAAATTATTCAAGATAGAATTTTTCATTGAAAACGTTGAAAGGGTCTAAACTATGGTATCAAACAATCTGTGATAAAATTTCTCATGGATAGTGCAAACTGATTTAGGTCGATTTTGGAGATTTTTCCTCAATTTGGGCGGCTTCGTATGACACCCGAAGGTGGTGATAAGATATCAGGTTTGCACTTAGATACCAGTCCAAATTGCCTATATACTTTCTTGAAGGATCAAGTCATAACGTAATTCAAAGATTTAGGTTCTATTAATGGGGTCATATCTATTTGGATTCTATTGTAGGATCGTATCTATAAGGTAGTAGGGTTGCACGGTAGTGTGTTTTTATGAGGCTAAGTAGCCTAAATTTTGGGAACGTACTTCAGGGCAATAGTCAATGTATCAGTGGATATGATGGAAGCTCAGAAGATTTAAGAATAAGGATCATAACCCCAAATATGTGTTGAGGATATTTATAAATGAATATCTTTCCATATCTTTTCAATATTTATATTAATTTAGGTTTTCTTATGTTTTTTTATATTTATCTTTTCCTTATTTATAGTTAAGGTTTCTAGTTTACTAAGTATATGTATCTCCATAAATATATTACTCAGTAATACAAGTTCTCACGGAGTTTTCTCTAATCTAACATGGTATCAGAGTCATGACTTCGAGCCACGGTATCTCGATTTCTCGCTTCCGCCATCCTCAAGTCGTCGTCCTTGTCCAGTGCACCTTATCTAGCTTCGTTATTTTTTTTATCTTCTCCTTTGTCCCTGCGTTTTTTATTTTATGCGGCCGCCGCTCACCCTTGAAAAATAAGGACTTGGAGCCGCCACCTTTTTCTTTTATACAATTGCGCTTAGACACCGCCACCTTTAATTTTGTTAGTTGCCGCCGCTCACCCTTGGAAAACAAGGACTTGGAGCCGCCGCCTTTTATTTTATGTTGCCTCCTTCTCTCTTTAGCCACGGGGCCGCCGCGCTTAGCCGCCACCTCTTTTAGTTTTGTTAGTTGTCGCTGCTCACCCTTGGAAAACTAAAACTTAGAGCCGCCGCCACCGCCGAGTCTTAAGGTCGCCCCACCTTTTATCTTTGTCGCGGTCTTCTTCTCAAATTCTCTATGATCGAATTCCTTTGGTCCAGTCTTAATGTTTAAGACTTTCACGTTTCGACTGCGGGGCAATATAATATCTTTCCATATTTTTCTAATATTTATATTAATTTCGGTTTCCTTATGTTTTCTTGTATTTATCTTTTCCTTATTTATAGTTAGGGTTTCTTGTTTACCAAGTACATATATCTCTATAAATATGTTACTCAATAATATAAGTTCCCTATGAGGTTTTCTCTAATCTAATAGATGTCACGACCAGACCACTTTCAAGGCCTCTTCCCACAAATGAGGTTCCAAAAGATCCCACCATCAACATTATATTTATAGTAGTGTAGGAATGTCATAGAACCTTTCTAGAAGAGGTGACTTTAGAGAATGATAGAAGTATTCTAGAAGGTCTCTAAAACAAATATCTAGAAATATCTTTGTAAATTTCTAGAATAGAAATCTCTAGATGTTAGATCGTAGTTGTTGGATCAAGATGATCTTAGCCATCCATTTCCAAGTAGAGTAGTATAAAAAGTGCCTTGTGCTTCATTTGTAATCATCCAAGAAATTTGAGAGTAATACAAATACTTCAAATTTTCTTCAAAGCTTTCTTGTGATCCTTTAGCCAAATTTTTTTTAGCATACAAGCACGAGTGGGAAAGGCTAACTTAGCGAGTCATGCAAGAGGCGGGTAGAGAAGACAAGTGTCGCACGAGATGTTAGTAAAAGACTAAGTCCATGACATTGAGGTCAATAAGACTTAAGTTGACTTGTGTATATATGAGTCAAGTATATATGAGTCAAGCTTAATTATATCAACATGGTTGAGTTCGAGGTTTGGGATTGAGCTCGATAAATTTATGAGGCGAACTTGAGATTAATAAGGCTAACCAAAACTCAGTTAATAATTTTAAGGGATAATAACATTTTTGATCTCTGAAATAGATAGTTTTATGTCAGAGTATTCCCTCAAGTGAAAAAATTAAAATTACCTAATAGTCATTCTTCTTCCTGTAAAGATTTATTAATTCAAGAAGATGCACTAAACTTTATGAATACAACAACAACAATTGCTGATTATAATCAAGCTTCACAAAATGATGGAACTATAAGATATGCCACAAAAAAGGCATCGAATTTATAAAGAAAAATTATGATGAAAGCTCGGGAGATTTAAGAATAAAGATTGTAGCTCCAAATATGTGTTGAGGATATTTACAAATGACCACATTGTACGGATTTAATAGTGACAGGTGAGTCGTGCAAATGATGCCTATGTATCGGGATCTAGGTTGTAGGGTTGGGTCATGGGTCTACCCGACACAGATCACTTACTAACACGCGGATCTTGTGGTGTAATACAAATATGACGTATTGTACGAAACTTCGTGCAATTTAACGAGTGATTAAAATGCAATAAGATTTGAGAGTTGTTCTGCAACAAGTAGATAATAATATAACTTTGATATATCAGTACCAAATGACCATGTAAGATTAATATATATTACTGTGAATTTAGGCGGGCCAGCTCGAAACCCGATGGCTCGACTTGCTTATATATGAGTTGAGCTTAGTTATATCAACATGGCTGAGTTATATCAAAATGGCTGAGTTTGAGCTTTGGGATTGAGCTCAATAAGGTTGTTAGTCGAGCTTGATGTCATGATCTGACCACTTTCAAGACCTCTTACCACAAATGAGGTTCCAAAAGATCCCATCATTTACATTAACAGGTATTTATAGTAGTGTAAGAATGTTGTAGAACCTTTCTAGAAAATGGCTAGAGAATAATAGAAGTATTTTAGAATATTTTTAGAACATATCTAGAAATATCTTTGTAAATATCTAGAATAAAATTCTCTAGATGTTAGATCATTGTTGTTGGATCACGATGATTTTAGCCATCAATTTTCAAGTAGAGTAGTATAAATACTGCCTTGTACTTCATTTGTACTCATCCAAGAAATTTGAGTGCAATACAAGTACGCTTTCTTGTGATCTTTTGTCAAATTCCCTTAGCACACGAGCACGAGTGGGCAAGGTTGACTTAGCGAGTCACGCAAAAGGCGGGTCAAGAAGCTAAGTGCCGCACAAAGATTTTAGTAAGAAACTAAGTCTATGACATTGAGGTAAATAAGACTCAAGTTGACTTGTGTATATATGAGTCAAGCTTAATTATATTAGCATGGCTGAGTTCGAGTTTTGGGATTGAGCTCTATAAATTTGTGAGGCGTACCTGAGATTAATGAGGCTAACCAAAACTCAGTTAATATTTTTAAAATGTTATATTAGACATCATCAATCTTTTTTATATTTTTGACTTTTATAGAAAAATAACAAATGAAAATTAAAAAAGGAAATTTGTAAATGTTGGCGGTGGCCGTCCAGATTGACCCTATCAATGATTAAATGATTTATGTGTCCAAGAAAAATTATAATTAAATATTGTTAGTAACATAGAACAATACTTTTGTGATATGATAAAAAAAAATTGTAAATTATGTTTTACCAATTTTTTGGGCTAAGAAAGCAAATGATGAGTATTTTGAATTTATATTGTAATGGGGCTTTCAACTTTTGATGAGAATTCACATCAAACAAATAAGATTTCTTTTGTCAATGTCTCAAAGCCCGAAATAAGCTCAAAACTCGTAAAAATATATGAGCTAAGTTTGGGTCAAGTTAAAAAAAAAATAGTATGAATTGTGTTTAAGCCTATAGTCAATAGACCAAACAAAATTTGAACTTGAACAAGCTGAAGTTCGACTCATACAACCCGATTCACATACCTAGTTATATATATTGTTGATGCCCTTTCCAGTCAATTCAATCTCCGTTGGCTTCCATCACGTAAAATGTTTATATACATCGGATCTGAAACATCAAACAATCCAAGTTAAGTATACATCAATTCTTCGGGATCCAATGTGATGATGTGACATGATCCAAATTTTCGAGTGTTTTCGCATCCAATTTACGTATGAACTTAAAAAATATATATAGAAAAAGAAAAAAAAATTGTATAAAGAGTGGGAAATAATGATAATTGCAAGTTTGACATCAACATAAAGAAACAATGACAGTCATGTACGACGGTCGATATTGAATATGGTTTTATTAATATAAAAGTGATTAGTACTGTAAATTGTGTTTTCCTTTCCCTCTTACAATCATTAATTCCTTTCATTAAACTAATTCAGTCTTTATTGTTTGCTTATCATGATTTTACATAAGTGGACTACACACCTCCCTCTTTCAATGCAATTTTGTCTCGTACATTGCATATAATAGGGATCAATCAATTTGATAAAATAAAAGGTCATCAATCAAATTGGAAATTTTCAACGAACTACCATGAATAATTTTGTGTTCGATCGAGTGCGGTACAACTGATTCAATCATAGTTATTGATATGAGTTGAGTGGTAAAGAAAAGCAATTTTTTCGTGATTTAATAGTAAAAATAGAACAATTTTATTGGATAAAGTCCACTATAAAATCACTCGAACAACCATAGTCGATTTCAAGTCCATAAATCTCCTCAACTGAAAAGAGATGTCAAAACAAAGCAAATAAGTGGCCCTTTTTGGTAACTTGCAAACAAACATTGAATCCAATTGCAACTACAAATGATTTGTGTCTTTCTGATATATTATTGTTGGATGGGACTTGGGACCATGCCCCCACTAATTTTTGTTTTTTTTATATAAATATGAGAGTTAATTACACTCCAAAAAATAATAAAGGCACTCTATTTTAAAATTTTCTAATACAATAGACAAAATTGCTCATGGATTAGTATGAACATATAATTGTATTATCTTATGATAATAATAAAGAATGAACATATTTACCTTTTATTTACACAATGCCTCTTTTACCTCCATTTACAATTACACACTACAATAAGCAATTGTCTACAATTTTTTAAAATGTATTTTTGTTGTTTTATTTATAGATTTGATGTTAAATTAATCATCGACAAATTGATAATTGATGATTTTGTCATAGGGTTATTCCAAAGTTGAACAAGATAATAAAAATATTGAACAATAAAGTGGACAAAGCGTGGTTTAATAAATGAAAAATCAAATAAATAATAGAATATCAAAAATCAATTAAAGTGTTTATGAAATACCAATAAACGAAGGCAAAGCATCCTATAACAAACGGAAGAAACAAATGTTTTATTCTTTCACCAAAATATTTTTATTCTAGACTTATAAATTTAAAAAGGTTTATTTATTATAAGAAAAATATAATAATATTCTTTTATTAAATGATGGACAATATTGTCAATTGCTTAAGAAAAACATAAAAGTGGACTGCATTTATTAATTTGTTGAGTGCTAATATCAACTTTCTATGAATATATGCAGATTGGTTGTTGGTAATTTTATCAAATAATATAACTAATTCCTTAATTAAGAGTAAATAAGTTTATTAAAAGCAACTTATGGATATATTAAGAGTGAAAAGAAAATTGTTGAGAAAATGTAATTTTTCCATTATTTTTGCCTTACTATGTGGCACGGAGAAAACTAATTTTTTCATTATTTTTTTAGTATGCATTTTATGATGCTCAAATATGAAATGAGATTTTATTTTGTATTTTTTGTGACTAAGTATAAGCACAAATATTTATTGTTAAGGATGTATTTGACTGATGAACAACTTTACCTCCAAATTTGATAATTAAAGTCAAAGCTAAAATAATGGCATTTCCATTCTCCCCTATCTTTGAATAGATATTATGCTAACTTATTTATACAAAATTATATATTTTTTTAATAGTTTACAAAATTATATTTCATTTGTTTTTTAAGGTACATCAAGGGCCAGGGAAACTAAGAAATAAATACTCCATTTCAAAGTGAGGATTAGCTTAATCTGGAGCATTTCTTGGGGAGTATTGTTATTTTAGGGCTCGATGAAATATCAATTATATATATATATATATATATGAAGTTTTAGGTTCCTATTACCTAGACGGTTATAATTATAATAAAACTCAAATTTCATTAGCTCGCCTCCTATAAAACAACTGTGGCTGCAAGTTGAGTTGGACCGGCCTTACAAGACTGGTCGACATGAGCTCGAGTTTTTTCAAGCTCGAGTTGAGCTTCTTAGTACGAATTTCAAGTACACTATTTCTATTAATACTGTTTATGTTCAATAACTTATTTTCACATGTTTTTTCATAATATAATATTAAATAATAAAATACAACAATATAAGGAAAATTCAAGCTCAAAAATTGGAACTTGAAACGTTAAACTCGAGCTCTTTCTTTCTCGAGTTAGAGCCTCCAAATTTTGCCAACCTTGGTTCCACCTTCCCTAAGAGTAACCCCTTAATTATAAACAAATAAAAAATAAAAAATAAAAAAAGGTTGTCCTCTCAAATCGCGTATTCATGCATTTCGTGGAGTGATTCTTTGAGAATAATAGGATTTCAAATTTTAATATAATTACAATTATTCTTATAAAGTAAACTCCACTTCAATTTTATTACACCGATGAACCTAGTACTACTAGGAATGGTAGCATCAGAGCATGAAGAGAATAATCAAGAAATAATAAAATTCTAAGCCTATGCATGAAGATAACAAACATAAGGATTTAACATGATTCGGCGTAATTGCTACATCCACGAGCCAAGCTAGATCTACATCTTTAATTCTCAAAGTGAATATGAGTACATCAATAAATTACAAGCTAAGTTCTCCTATTTATAATCATTGGAGTAATCTAACCCCTATCAAATTAGGAAACATATTCCTAATAAACTTAGGGAACAAGTTTAGATACAATAGGAAACAAATAACTCTCAAAACATGCCCCAAAAACTGCCGAATTCGAGTCCAAATCACACAAGGAAACTGCTAAAATCGCCGAAACGCCGTAGTGATCAATTTTTTGCCACTGCCGCGAATGCCACGACGTTTCGACAAAATCACCGCGACGCCGCGGAGTTTGTTACCCAGCGCTGTGGCGTTGCTTCCTGCAACCTCCCCCAGCCTTTTTTCGCCCGTTTTCCTTTCTTGTTTCGATCCTTTTGCGACCCCAGATCTTTCCGACCCATCTCGTCTTCATTTTGGCTCTATTTGGCTCCATTTTTCTACTCTCAATCCTATCTTTGATCCGACTCCACTATATCCCTACAATCTCCCACTTGGAGGCTGATCAAAAAACTCGAACTCAACTTGAACCATCACTTCACTTTTCTTAAATAAACCTTAATCTTGTTGGCACATCCCCAAACCCAATGGAGATAAAAAATCACGAGACATCCCCACATCTCGTCAGCTCATCCATCCTCTAATGTCACCCACTTGACGGACTATTTCAATTGCACAATGCTCCCCTCTCTTTGAACCCTTGCCACTGCCCTATTCTTTTGGTGACCAGCCATCTCCTGAATACCATGGCATATTCATCTCGGTCCATCTGTCCGGATAAGTTATTCCAAAGCCCGAAAAATGTCACAACCAAACCGCTTTGGTCAACCCGTCTACTGACATCCTTACATCAAGGACTTTTTCCAATGACAATCCCGAATATTTCACATATCTGTTCCCTGCCCATCTGAGAGCTATGTCTTATCCATCCACCCACTCGATTTTTCAATGCCCAACTCGGGTCGATGACACATCTGCTCGATGCTCCCACTCCACGAGCTATGTCACATCCCTCTGCCAAAAAATCCAGGCTCTCCAAATTTACTTACCCGACTTCGCATCTTGCATCCATGACTTCTAGATCCATGTCTGCCCTCCAGCTGGCGTCGCGCCTTTGCCTTATGGATAATCTCTACGTGGATCTATCTCCACAATCCTGCCTTTCGATCTCTCGCTTACACGGTTTGGCTACCAATTCTGTCACTCTGACCTCTTGCTCTGTAGATTTGCTTTCTTGGCAACATGTATTTGCCCTCGGACCTCTATCTCTACGGATCTACCACCGGCACCACAACTGCTCCCACTAGCTTCGTGTCTATCCAGTTGGCAACACAAATCTGCCTTTGCTGCTGTGGATCTTTCTATCTGCTGGTACCATGATTTTTCAACATTTTCTCATTAACGATAAACAGGATTACTCCTCTTTGGTTGGCGATCTAACCGATCCCATCCTCTCCTGTCATCTTCTCCAGCTTTACCATGACCTCAATTTGTGCTCCTTGCAACAAAATTGTCGAGCTTGATTATTCTTCATCTCCTACTATCGTTCCCAAGATGAAAACCTCGCTTAACCAAAAACGCTTCCCCATAGATCTAGATTTAAGACGTCTTCTAAATCTAAAACCTATGGCTCTGATACCAGTTATTATAGATAGTAGCATCAAAGCACTAAGAAATAATCAATAAACAATAAAATTCTAAGCCTTTGCATGCCGATAACAAACATGAGGATTTAACGTGGTTCGCCATAATTTCCTACAACCACAAGCCAACCTAAATCTACATCTTTAGTTCTCAAAGTGAATATGAGTACATCAATGAATTCCAAGCTAAGTTCTCCTATTTATAATAGTTGGAGTAATCTAAACCCTATCAAATTAGGAAATATATTCCTAATAAACTTAGGGAACAAGTCTAGATACAATAGGAAACAAATAGCTCTCAAAACAAGCCCAAAAATCTGCCAAACCAGAGTCCAAATCATACAAGAAAAATGCCAAAATTGCCGAAATGCCATGGTATTAGCCTGACCACTGCGGCGATCAATTTTCTGCCACTGCCGTGAACACCGCGGCGTTTCTACAAAATCAACGCGATGCCGCGACATTTGCTACTCAACGTTGCGGCGTTGCTTCTTGCAACCTCCCCCGGCCTTTTTCCCCCATATTTCTTTCTTGTTTCGACCGTTTTGCGACCTCGGATCTTTTCGACCCATCTCTCCTTCATCTTGGCTATATTTAGCTCCATTTTACGGCTCTCAATCCTATTTGTGATCCGAATTCACTATATCCCAACAAGTACTTCAAATCTCGAAAACTCGTAACAACGTTAATCCGTTTAACTTAATGTTGACTTAATTTTCATGATTTTCATCATTTGATTCAGTTAATATTTTTCCTACGTCCATGGAAAAAGAAAGGCAAGATTTGTTACCTAATCTAATTATCCAAACTTTAGCTTATTATTTAGCATATACCTTGATTGAGACTTGTTTATAAGGCGACACTATTTAATTCTATTTCTGCATATGAGGCCTAGCCCTATTGGTGAAGTTGATACCCTAAAATATTAGAAGTCTTGGATTCAGCGTATGGGCTTTTCTCTACTTTATTGTTAGTTGTTAGTTGATGTAATTAGTATTAGTTCTATATCGTGATTGATGATTTATATCATGATGTAATTGATACATATAATCAACTATCTCAAAAAATAAAAAACCGGTTCTATATCTGACGTGGACTTCATGTTTGAACTTAATTGGCTCATGTGTTTTTAATAAATCTCTAATTAAATTATTAATTATGTAGCATCCCTTTGTTTAAATAACGAGTGCAGAAAATTATATATAATCAATGTTAAAAGTTGTTAAAATTAGGATGTACTCGAATCGAGTCAAGTCGAACAAGTTTCATTCGTTCTTTTTGAATTTTTTTCGTGTTTGAAAATTGTGTTGGGGGTTGATTTTGATTGTTAAAAGTACCAAGTTCGAAGGTTTGATCGAATCGAGTTAGAGTAACTTAATTCTTTGTACATATTTAATTATTATTATTTTTAATAAAAGTTCTACTTCGATATGAGCTTCATTGAACAGAAAATAAGTTCAAACTTATTTGTATGCTAAATGATCAAGTTGAAATCAACTTTTAACAGTCTAGAGTTAAATATCAGGTAGCTTGATTTGTTTCTACTCTAAATAAAATGTGTACATTGATATATTTCTTACATAATCCTACTAGGGATGGCAATGGAGCGGATATGAAGCAGTTTTGGCAAACCCGCAACTCGCCCCATTTACTTTTATTAAAATCCAAAATTTGCCCTTCCCCTCCCCTCCTAATACCCGTTGGAGTCAGGGTAAACCGGTCTAGGTCATGTAAATTCATTAATTCACCCGGTAACCCATCCCAACTCGCAATGACCCGACTCGAATCTGAACCCAATGAAGTCTAGCTCAACCTGATGAATCAAACTGACCGCTAAAATTGATTCAAACAACATGCTCAAATTTCACATAAGTAATAACCGGATTAAGATCCTTATAATCCAATAACTAATAAACCAATAAGATAGACAAGTACCATAAAATTTCACACAAACAATAATCAAATCACGTCCATAAGTTTAAGTTTAACACCCATATCAATATGTCATTTGGAAGAAAAGGAGAAGGGTTTATACGGGATGATTTGGACTTTGGTTCCCATTTGCTAAATTAAAATATTAAGTATGCTAAAAAATATAATAAAAAAATTAAAAATAATCTTGGTGGGACGGATTATACTAAATATGCTATCCGACTTGAACTCGAATGGTTTAAATTTTTTAAAATTCATAACCCGCCCCGTAATCCATTTGCAAGCCCAAACCCGCTCCAAACAGGATGGGTTCGGGTCGAATACCCATTTAACCATGCCTCATTGTCATCCCTAAGACCTGGTGGTAATAGGTTTGCTCTTTGAACAATAGTTATACGTTAGCGATTACATCCAAACAATCTAAAGGTGTGGACTCTTATGGTCATGAGTAAAAATGAAAAAAAAAATTGTAATCATCCCTACCTTTTAAATATATATATAAATATATTAAAATAATTCATTTTCTGAACTTTAATTTTTGGCTAATACTTAAATCTCTTGATGAGTAATGTGGATTCCCTAAATAACCAAAAAGGTGATCCCAAAAAGATTTAAGTTCCTAGAAAATCATTTGCTCATATCAAAGTATAGTTTGATTACAAGAAATTTGAGGGGTTTTAGTTAATTATATAAATGCAACTTGACATATGATGTTTACCTAAGATTCTCTTTAAAAAATATAAAATAAGATAAGGATGGGGCTCACAAGTTTGAACTAGTGTTTCCTTTGGTAAAGAGAAGAGAAGGACCACTTGAGCTAAACTCTTTGTGGTTAATGTTTACTTATGATGCTTATCCTTTCCATACATAATTAGGAGAATCGAGCCCGGTCGTGAGTTGGTTCAATTAGAGTTTGACTCGAGTTTGAACTCAAATTTTTTCGACTTGGAATCGTGCCAAATTTTCTATCAACGAGCTCGAGCTCAACTATATTTATTTCCAGACTATCGAGCTTGTAAATAAGAATAAAATAAATGTTATTCTTATATATGTAATAATAATAATAATTTATGTATATTATATGCATATATATGTTATCCATATTTAATATATATATATATATATATATATATATATATATATATAGACACATATAAAATTACTTCGGGCTCGAATTTGAAAAGGTACTCTAAAGCAGGAGTCTGTGTTCACAGAATGTAGTAGAGATTCTTATCAATTTTTGAGTATATATATACAATTATAAATGACGTGGTCAATCTATTTGCAACTAGCAAATAGAAAAATTATTCTATTATAATGTATTTAAAATTACTTTAATCTTATTGAAAAAAGGATAATTTTTTGTGATAAAATATACTTGACCCGACAAACCCCAACCGATAGTTTATTAATTATGAGACACACAGATACTATAAGATTCCAAATAAAAAGAAAAAAGTAACAAATTGTGACAGCTGGGATTGAACCCATGCTTCCTTCGTGAAAGTGAAAGCTGATACCATAAGACTAACAAATCTTAGATTTCGTGATAACCTATGATGCACGGACACGACATGGTTAAGACACGAATGTTAATGTGTATTTTTTCTTTTCTTTGAATAGCTAGACACGAACATGACGCGTGCCCAAATAAGATGACTTTTCAAAGTGTTCGTGCATGAAAGATAATAACTAACTTTACTTGATTATAATCTTGCCAAATAATAATTTTACAAAGATATATACGAGATGAGATCTCGTCGTGATAATCATTGGGCTTATATCTAATTGTTTTTACAAAGAATTTTATAATTTTTATTACAACTGGATCCCACCACCTGTCATTCTGTTGGGCCTTAAAGGGTCATAATTTTTTTATTTTTTTTAAGGTTAACAAAAGGCAATAAATAAAATTTTAAATATTAAAAACACACAGCTCCTTTCAACTATGTCGTTGTAGTATAGTGGTAAGTATTCCCGCCTGTCACGCGGGTGACCCGGGTTCGATCCCCGGCAACGGCGCAAATTTTTGTTTTTCTCTTTTTCTGAATTATTTTTTCACTGACGGGAGCAATTTGTATGTGTTTGGGGGTGATGGTGTCGAGAGAAGCACAAACAACTGCAGTTACGAGATCTGCTATTACTAGCAATAGCAATTCGGAAATGCAGCCTAGCGGTGCGGTGCGGAGGTTTCCATACCGTGGTGCAGCTAAAATTAAAATTGTAAATGAGTCGAGTCGAACTGAACAAGTCGTTCAAACTTGTTTAAATTATTATCGAGCTTTAGAATTTATGTTTGAATTTGATTTCATTATTAATTGAGCTGAACACGATTCGAGCTCGAAAAATTTAATTTTTCGTTCCATATATTTTATCATTTTTTACTAATCGAGTCGAACTCAATTCGAACTTCAAAACTCATCGAAAACACAAAGAATTGTTCAAACTTGATTTGATATATTCACGAATCGAACTCAAAAAAACTTGTCATGATCAATTTCAAATCGAGTTTGATTTGTATTTCATTCAATTAAAACTTCATTGAGCTCGACTTTGTTAGCATTAACAATCGAACGAAACTCAAAAAATAATTACAAATTTGAACAGTAAATTGTTTGATTCTTACTCATTTCATTTCAAAATAGCTTGGAATTGAAATTTAGCAACCACACATAATAAATACATATCAAATTGTTAATTTTAACTCCTTTTAACCGGATCAAAGTTAGATACACCAACAATAGCGCCCGCAATAACCCCAAGTACAATTCCACCCGCCCCAATGCTCAGCAGGAAATTCTTCAGCGACGGCGTCATGCTATCCGCCGCCTGCGCCACCTCCGGCACCACCATTGACGCCGCCACCGCCGCTGTTATTCCGGCGACCACCTTTTCCTTCAACGACGCCTCGACTCTGAGCTTCGCTTTTGAGTCCGTCGTAAAACCGAGCTTCGATTTCTTCATCTGCAGCGGCTTGAAGAAGGCGCCGGAAGTCGGAGCCGACGGCTGTTTGTGGACGGCGGCGGCGGGTAACGGCAGCACCATTGAAATTGTGGCCATTTTCACTTCAGATTTCAATTTTCAATTTTTTAGGGTTTGTAAGTATGGAGAAATAGTGTAATGTCTACAATTGGTGGTTTAGAAGAGCTTTAGATGGTTTGAGATTTGAATGTGAGGTGTGAAATCAGAGATTTTGTGCTGACGTGGCGTTCTAGTAGGATCCTACGTGGCAGGTTTAGAACCATTTTGTAGGATAAGATTATCCAACTAATATTTATTGATTTTTAATATTTTTTTATAAGATCTCGTCACGGTTTCGAATAATAACTGATCACAATAGCCTGGCTATTTATGATGAACTCACGTGAATTTCACTACATAAACATTTTATCATTTTTAAATGTTGAATAACGAATTAAATTAGTAGTTCGAACTAAACAAATATTTGTATCAATGATCATTAGTCGGGTCATTTTTGGGTGCTGTAGAATACAATTGAAATTCACTATCGCGAATGATTGTGATTACGCTTGTATTGAACTTATGGTCCTAGGATTTCTTAAGAATCACATGCAGAGCTGCAATTAGCTATTAACGCGATCATTAGTCTAAATTGTTGGCGCATATCGCCGCATCGTTCTTAAGAACGCCCTTGAACCCCCGAGATACATCGCGAAACACAATTGTCTATGTAGTAGAACCCATTTGGAATTTCATTATAGCAAATAATTGTGATTTTATTCTTTTTTGCTAAATATTGTGATTACATTCTATTGAACTGAAAATCTCGATACTTCCTAAAAATCACTAGTAAAGTTGCAGTTGTCTCGATTTTATTATCCGAACCACAACATAGCACACCACACACACATGACACAACCACCACAAATATTATCAAATGATAAAACTAAAAAACAGAAGAGAACAAATACAAGAATCTGAATTCATAAATATCAACTTAGATAAAAAACTTTACCAGATTCTAAATATCAATCTAGATTATAGACAAGGAAATTTAAAACTAGATACTCATACACAATACACAATTGTTACTCCTTGTTCATCTGCTTTCAAGAAGCTAGATTTTTCATCACTAAAAGAACGCTTGTTAACGGGTGTTGATAACTGTTCGAGTTTAATGTCATTTGCTCGTTTCTGCTGTTCTTGTTTTTGAGTCGTTAAGATGAACTTCTTGGGGAAGAAGATCGTATGTGATATTAAGCTCTTCAAAAATCCTTTTCATTTCAAGAACCAGAATGGTTTTTCGTCTGCTCTTCTCTGGAAAGTCCTGGAAATTCATCGTGTGATTGAAAAAGAGAGCCATCTTTATCTTGTTCACGTTTTCAATCTCCTTTACAACTACGTTGTGATTCGGATGCCAATGTTGAGGATTTTTCTCCAAGTACCTGAAAATTTCCAAATCCAACAAGAAAAACACAAGTGTTTCAGTGAATAGTTAGTCCTATTCGTTGTTTTAACAAGGGATTATTACATGCACACCCCCTCACTTATTGGGTAATTATCACGAGCCACATGAGGTTTTACAAATTACCAAATCCCAACATCTCGAAAAAAAACAAAGGGTGGTATTATAATCAGCGTTTACTAACGTGGGATGAAATTGTAATCAGAAGCTTTTACTAACAAGGAAAGTTATGGTAATTTCTCAAACTTCAGGGTGTTTTTTTCGTAATTAGGGGCTCATGCTGAGATGTCCATGTAATTTACCCTTTTGACTATAAAACCACCCATAAAATCTTCAGAAATTTTAGACAATTTTTTTACGATCAATGGAGAAAACAATTTATATTATGTGACAGACTTTAAGGATCATATATGTGACAACATCGAAGCGGACAACGAAAGGTAAATATTAACTTACTTCTTTATTTTCTCTTTTAACGTGCCTATTTTTTCCATAGGCGTCTTGAAATCAATGGAGAACTCAAGCGAATCACCCATATCCGGACTTCTATAGAAATTGCTAATAGGTTTTGTAGCCAAAACCGAATTTGGATAAAATACTTTCTCGTTATCGAACCTCAAAAAGACAGTTGTCAAGATATTCATCTCTTCCACAATCATCTGTATTAAAGAAAAACATAATTAATTTAAAAAAAAGGCGCCCGACAAAGCAAAGGGTGAGTGAAATTTACCTGAACACCATCAATAACACAGCGATCGCCAACATCAAAGGGATGCATTACGAATACGAATATAATAGCTTCAAAGATAGTCTTGCAAGTGTTTCCAAACATAAAGGCAGCTAAAACGAGCTGTGATGAGAGAAAGACGAGCACTTTCGTAGTCGCTATTCCAGTCAAGAGTAGCCATACTACTATCATGATAATAGTCAAAATCGCAGTTACAAGATTGTTTAGTTGCTTTACAGCTGTTTTAGTGTCGTTTAGAGCATGAGCTAGAGCTTTCCGGCCTTTATAAACCTTCAACTGTGTAAACATGAAACACAAAAATTGTAGAGAATTCAACTTATTTGTGCCTCCGGAGATAAAAAAGATACGGAATTAAAGATCTGGATTCATCATATAACACTGGAAAAAACTACCAACAAACAAACAAATTATACTTCTGTCAAAATCATACATATGCTAGTAACGAACCAAATGAAAGAAGAATATTGAAAGTAAAATTACACATGATGAATATTGCCTACCGCCAATGGTGTACTAGAGATTCTCATCGATTTTAGAGTAAAAGAGTACACAAAACATACTCAATTTATGTATAATTGTAGTCTAGTGCTGTGACTACTGCAAAATGACCAAAATACTCATCTTACAGTACTTCCATTTTCAAGTGCTTCTTATTATCAAACTCCACAACTCCATCAACATGGCAGACACAGCAGTGATAGATTGATTGAGTTTCTTTTGTTTACTTGCATACAAGTATCTCGAAATACGGCACAAGGCAAATTTCACGAACAAAATTTTAAGAGCTCTTTCTTTTTCAATCTCTTATGTCTAGTTATCCGCACATTAGTTCACATAACAAGAAAAGAAAAGGCGGGACATACCACCCAGGCTATTAAAACTTTTCTGTCAATCTGTCCAGTCTCGGCCACATCAATCATCGGAAATACATATTCGACCTCTTCTTTAATCATGAATCTCCTTAGGTCCAATTCATCAATATACCTGGCCATAAAAGAACCATCATAATGCAATTGTGAAGATAAATCAAAATTTTAATAAGTTTTAAACAATGGAATTTGCATTTTTTGCTCACTTGCTACTGGGCTGAGCTACATTTCTAAAAATATGATAGGCAGCAGCAATTGCCTCCTCCTCATTTGTTATCTCCTTATCCGTTTGCTCATTACCTCCACCATACACACTTTCATCAATCACATTTGAAAGAGTAGTGAGACCCGAATTAGATATCACATCGACTAACATTTTCATGGTCCAAGCCGAGACTTTTCCTTGTTTCATCTGATGGAGTTTATTCATATCAATCACTTCTTTCTCCTTCTTTTCCTTCCCTTGTTTTCCCTTCTTCGCAACACGAAAACTAAATTGACTTAAATTACTCTTTGCTTTCCCCACCATTTCTTCATTCTCCATAACAGGCGGCCCGGAGAGCGTAAATAGTATATATTGATGAAAAATTGACTCTTGAATCCTATCAAAGAACGTGTTTACGTGGAACGAAGATGCCAAAATCTTTAGCAACAAAGTCTTTAAGAGCCACACAAACGCCCCGATAAGTACTGAAACTATAGTCCAAGTTATGAAATCTAAAATCCGGGTGGTGGCACGGGAACGCTTGACCCCTTCTTTGAATATCAAAACCCAAGTGCTGAGCACTAAAACTAACCAAATGCAAACTTGAACGCTCTTCTTTAGACCGTAAACGAAATAAAGCACCTTGTTTTTAAGCAAGTAATTTAGCTCAATCAATAAAACAACAAAATTCATCAAAAATTCAGTAACAAACATCCCACTAAAGGTCACCAAAACAAGCACAAACCATTTCCAAACTTTTAATCCCCAAACCCGGAAATTTTTCAACTTATCAACGGTCAAACTAGCAATCAAACATCCAAGAACACATAGAAATAGCAACCACTCAATCAAAACCTTGGCTTTCACTTTCCTATACTTTAGCTTCTTCCTACTGCTGACTCTCTTGTATATTTCCTCATCCTCATCCACTCCTCCAAAAGGACCGGGAGATGACATCAATGGCGTTTTTGGAGTTATCGGGATACTTCTACTAATTCCTTTGATGCTAGCATTATTAGGATCGATTCTCGTGTTGGGGGAACATCGACTAGATGTTAAATGTTCTTCCAACAATGATTCATTTTCCTCAAACAGTTTACTGTCAATCTGCACAGACTGTTCACCAAATCTTGACTTTGGTTTTGAGTAAACTGACCTCGAGAACGATTTTCTCCGAGTGAGAGTCTCGTTTTGAGGGATTTTGGGAGGCTTATTGGGGCTTGGGCTGAACCTTACAATTTCAGGTGAAGGGCAACTCAGTAAAGCTGACTTATGAGGACTAAATGTTGAATCATTTGACACTTTCTGAGGTGAATCACCTGAATGATTAAGTTTTTGTTCCCTACAATCATCCGGGGTCGGAATTTTTGTATCCTTTTCAGCTTCATGAATGTTAATGATTATATCACTATCACCAGTTCTTTTCTGATTCTCCATCATACTTATTTCTCCACTGCTCTTTCTAGCTTTATCATTTCCATCCATGGGTTAAAGTTAAACCTGCCATAATCAAACAAAAGAACAACACAATTAATATATGCCTTCACCTTTATCCTCAATATCTAACATAAAATCTGAAAATCTTACACCCTACCCCCCCCCCCCCCCCCCCCCCCCCCCAAAATAAAATAAAATAAAATTAAAGAGTGTAAAATGCATAAATCCCCATGTGTTAAGTTTTAATTGCTAAAAACCCCATGTGATAATGAAATAGGCTAAACACTCCTGTGTTATTAAAAAGTCCGCAAACGCTTCGCTGCCGTTAAAAAGAGCCTAACGGCATTTCCATTGTGCTCCTCCTCACGGAATGGCACGTGCACGCCAATTCTGTGAACTTCTAACAGGATAGGGATTTCGCGCGGACTCTTAATAACACATGGAGTGTTTAGCATATTTCGTAAACATATTTGGTTATCATGGGGTTTTTTAACAATTATTAAAACACAACACAATGTGATTTTATGCATTTTACCAAAAAAAAAACAAACTTTAACAGTCTTGAAACATTAAAATAATGAAAATAACAGAGCAGAACAGAACAATTGCATTTTTCTATTTATACTTCAGGTGTAAACCCTAAGTTGCATTTATTGTCAATAAAACCTATATTCAAGCTGCTAATACATCATACAAAAACATACATACATAAATTTCTACACATAATCATATACCTACTCAACCGGAAAAAGAGCTGTCGGCGGCAGTAATCTGAGGAAGATCCAGTAGTGTGCAACCTCTGCTACTCTTTGAAGCTGTATATATCATAATAAACTAAATCAATCCCAGTATATATACATACATATATATATATAATGAACTCAGAGCTTAAGATTAACTGAGCTAAGACTTCTGAGTTTTTAATCCAGTATTTTCTTTCTTTCCCTCACAGTGGCTGGTGTGTGTGTGAGAGAGAGAGAATGAGAGAGAGAGAGAGGTGACAGAGGGAGAGCAGAGAGGGCAACAGAAATATTTGAAAATATGAAAAGCTGTCCGGTGATTAAATTACTTATAAGGACGATGGTTTAAAGAAATTCAACGATAGACGAGCTCGATGGCTCGAGTGTTCGAGTACATATTCTGTATCTATTTGTTTTACGCATATAATTTTGTGTAAAAATTGTACACAAAGTTCAAGTGTTCGAATACGAATTCTGTTGCATCAAAAAAAGAATACATATTATGTGTCTAAATAGTTGAAGTGTTCGAGTAGGTATTTCACATATGAGATCTTTTATTATAAAATATTGTTGCATCTTGTGTTCATATTATGTTTGCCCGATAAATATATAATTCATATTAAATTTATATTCAAAAAAATATTTTATATAAATATTATTTATACGTAAAGTATTCGGACGAAATATTTCGTGTCTATTTTGGTAGGTACAAGTTTGGTTTAACATAAATTTTTCACGTGGTTTAATGAGAGACCCCACTTGAAGGGTACAAATATTAATGTACTAAAGGGTGATACAGATGAAACTCTCCAAAAATGTCTTGCCAAAAAAAGAGAAACTCTCCGAAAATGATATGATAATAAATACCGAAAAGGAAGACTTTCTACTAGGAAAATTCGAGTTATGGGCCCTCAAAGTTGAAAGACAAATAACGTTACTTATGTTTGATTAGCAAAAATATAAAAATATGTTCAAAAGAATCAATATACTCTAACTCGGTATGGTTGACAATTAACCCAATCTCAAATACAAATTTTAGAGGTACATAACAATTAAAAGAAATTTGGACAACAATTTATTTGATTCGATTTGGCTCATTCACAACCCCGTGAAGTATAATTTACAAAGTGCGAGAATTACTCTTATCGTCCGTGTAGTTACAAGACAAGTAAATAATATTTGGGCTCATGTGTATCGGTTCTGGCTAGAATTTTAGGCTGTGTTTGGTTTTGTTTTCAAACCAATTTTGGCCAAAACTTAGGGCCTGTTTGACCCGCTGTTTTGGGCTTCACTTGGCGTTTTTCGAAAACAAAAAAAGCCAAAACGCGTTTGGCCCATTGTTTTGATGTACCTGTTTCTCAGAGAACCAAGAACACGGAATAACGATTTTACAGAACACCTTTGAGGTGTTTTGCGAATCAATCTCAATTTTTATTCAGAATTTTCTCTTCCCACTTAAAAACACGGAGAGCAGATTGCTGTGCACTTATTCTAGTACTATTCATCAGATAAATTAAAACAAAGTGAATGAAATTTCAACTATTCATCAAAACATCATAAACCCATCTTCTTCTCCTCTCTCTCGCGAAGGGCAATTTACAATGGAAGAAGCTATTGCCTTCATCTTTCCCGACGACACTTGAGCAGGTAAGTTGAACAATTTCTGCAAAATCAAAAGTGGATTTTGAATTTTTTAATTAAGCTTGTTGTTTAGATCTAAAAGTTTAGCTGGAAGTTTAAATCTATGTGATGATATTTATATGATATATCTATATATCATATATATATAGATATATGATATATCTATATATCTATCCACCTCGTGTTCTTCCGAATAAGATAACATTAAAAAAAAAATTGTTGCCTGTAGTCTTCTTTTGTTTGAACTTTACATCATGGTGATGAACTTTTAGTTATTTTAAAGAACCTTTTATCTATCAACAAAATAAAGAATCTCTTCTATTTGCTTTAGTAAGATAAAAAATCTGCACTATTTTTAAAACAAGGATTTGTGGTATAATGAATTCTTTTATCTATCAACAAAAATAAAGAATCTTTGCCACTTGCTTTAGTAAGATAAAAAATCTGCACTATTTTTAAAACAAGAATTTTGTGGTATATTTAAAGTATTAAGTTCAAAGGTCTTTTGCAAAACGTAACCAAGACAAAGGTATATACTTATTTTGGTGTGCTTGTGTGAGAAAAAAAACACTTCAATTGGTGTGATTCTTGGATGAATCAGTGTAACATTCTTGGATTGTTGTTGCTAAATACCACGTGTTTTCAATTTGTAATAATGTGCGTTAGATGGAGGATGTGGAAGATCTTGGAGATGATAAGTTGATATGGTCTTCAAAGGAGGAAGATTATTTGGTTGAGTTGATGGTAAGGGAGGTTAGGAAAGGTAATCTTTCATCCACCACTTTTCACAAACGAATTTGGACTAGTATATCACAGAAAATGCATGAAAGGTTCAAAAAAATGTTCCTCATGACCAAGTTGAAACAAAAATTCAATAGATTTAGAGCTAAGTGGAAGTTGTTCAAAGAGTTGATTGATTCAACTGGTTTTGGCTGGGATCCCGATAGAAAAACTGTCGATGCCACCGAGGAAGACTGGGCAAAAAAAATTGCGGTACAATAATTAATTTTACAATGTTTAATAGTAATATTTAATATGGATTTTTTGATTAAGTGTCCTATATAATTATAAAATTATTTATAGGTGAATAAGGAGTACAAGCAATTTCGAAAAAAAGGGTGTGATCACTTTGAACTCCTTTGTGAGATTTTTAATGAAACTGTTGCAACTGGACATCTTGCACGATCATCCACCCAGGGACCTCTGAACTCTGAGGAAGAACTAGAGGTTGAAGAGGTATTCCTCCATGGAACAACTAAGAATCCACTTTTCAATGATGTAGAAGACATAAGTGACTCGCCAATTGAGAAGAAAAGTAAGAAAAAACGAGCAAAGGGTGATGCTCATGAAGGGAGTTCACGTGTGAAAAATCAATGCCTTGATTCGTCTGCTTCTGACGCTGCTTGGAATGCCTTTAGGGATGCCCAACTTTCCAAAAAATTGGTTTACGATAAAGCAAGCGGTCCTTCTAAAGAGGAGGAGTGTGTTGACATCCTTGAGAAGATGGAGGGCATTACTACTATGCAATTTGTGAATGCTATTCATGAGTTTAAAGATGCTTCGATACGTATCACTTTCTTGCGCATGTCAGAAGCAAGACGAATAGATTGGGTTCTGTCACTTGCTCCATAACCTGGATGATGTTTGTAATTGGATTCTATTTAGTTTGTAATACGTCTTGTTAGTAATTTATCTACTATTTGTGGTTGATTTATTTTTGCACTTGTGCTTTATATAAATGCACTTTACCTTAATACTTTGACTGCAATTTAGTTTTTATGAATTTTAATCCATTTTTTTTAATTTCAGAATGAGCATACACGTAAGCGCAACCAGTTGTATTGATAAATGCTTTGAGGGTATGGGTATTAATAAGGATGATCTTCCTTTTTATGACACGGAAGAAGAACTTGATGAGTTATTAGAGTTGCAGAAGCTAACTTCGTCAGCTACCACTAACTCACAAGAAAAAGTACCTTGTAGGACAGAAGAACTTTTGTGAAACTTTGTCAAGTTTTATGTGAACGTCATTACTTGGAAGATAATACAGAGCGTCGGGTTTCAATAGAAGAAGTTGTTGCTATATTTTTATACACAGTAGGGTATAATCAAAGACAAAGAGTTTCTGTAGAAAGGTTTCAACACTCTATTGAAACCATCAACCGTCACGTCAAAGAGGTCATGCGAGCTTTGTGTAAACTTGCAAAGGAGTTAATTGTGTCTCGTAATCTCGACGAAATTCCACCAGAAGTGTTGTACAATCCTAAACATTATCCATACTTCAAGGTAATATTACATGATAATATATTTTTCTTTACATATCACTTCACACATTGTCCATAAATTGTTGATTATTGTATTAACAAACAATATGTAAATATAGCATTGTGTTGGTGCTATTGATGGAACTACCGTCTCCGCATGGGCCCGCGCATCAAAAGCAACTGCATTTCGATCAAGAAAATCTGTCATAAGTCAAAACATTTTGGCGGTGTGCAATTTCAACATGTTATTCACTTACGTGCATACTGGTTGGGAAGGTAGTGTTAATGACTCAAGAGTCATTAGAGATGTAATAACTAAACCTGAACTAGGTTTTCCTAAACCCCCACAACGTTAGTACGATGACATATATAATGGATCTCATTACCTTTTTAATATCAAGTTCACATATTAACAATGTTATTATATTTATTTTTTAATGTAGGAAAATACTATGTGGTAGACTCGGGATATCCAAATATGTCAGGATTCTTAGCTCCATATAGAGGTTGTAGATATCATTTGACAGACTTTCGTGGTCGTAGACGGGGTCCTCGTACACGTATAAAGTTGTTTAACTATAGGCATTCCTCCTTGAGAAATGTGATTGAACGATGTTTTGGGGTATTGAAAGCAAGATTTGCTATTCTAAAAGGAAAGATGCCAAACTACATGATCAGCCGACAAGGTTCGATTGTGATTGCTTGTTGCGTTTTGCACAACTTTATCCGCATGTGTGCTAGCAATGATCCTTGGTTCGATGACTGGGATCGTGATAACCTTGTCGACTTAGATGCTGAAAGCACTGCAGATGAAAATAACTCAGAGTTCGTATACTACATGTCACAACAACAACTTCAAGAAATGACACTTGTTAGAGAAGAAATAGCTCAACATTTGTGGACTGATATTGGTAGAGGTTGAAAGATTTTATTATACTACATGTCACAACAACAACGTTTTCATTACTTCCCTTGAACTTTTAACTATTTTCTTCTCTTCATCCACGTGTGACTGTGCTCACTTCAATAATGTCAAGAGTCGTGTGACTGTTTTCACTTTAATAATGTCTAATAATGTGCTTATGTTTAATAATAATTTTTTGTACTCTAAAGTTGTTTTCTTATCTCGATGAAAGATCTTGGGCAGATCTTGAAATTCCATATCGTTTCATTGCATTTTTTTTCTCTTTTATCACTATTTTTTTACCTAATAAGCTAAATATGCCCTTACCAATAATCTAAGAGTAAAAAAGAGAAAAAAGTTGGTATAACTAAAGTTGGTATAATCGAACAATCTCTTCCTCCACCAAACCCTACAAAGAATTTTCAGAGTATAAACAAGGGATATTTGTGAGGATCGTCTTCCACGAAAAAGGGCAGATATAAACAGGGGAGACAGGGGATCATCTTGCACGAGTAGAAACAGAGTATAAACAGGGGA
Organism: Buddleja alternifolia; assembly: GCA_019426215.1. NCBI lineage: Eukaryota > Viridiplantae > Streptophyta > Magnoliopsida > Lamiales > Scrophulariaceae > Buddleja > Buddleja alternifolia. The sequence continues at coordinate 845,376 of CM033394.1, forward strand.
GACAGGGGATCATCTTACACGAGTAGAAACAGAGTATAAACTGTCATCAGTTCATATAAACAGCCATGGAACAAGGTACAATTTCTAATAATGGACTTAGTTTCCTTTGTGAGGATATAATTTTTCATGTTATGGGAAGGTTATCAAGGGATGCATGCATTGTAGAGGCAGCCCAATTGGGTCTTTTATCACAATATTTTCAGCATTGTTGGTATTTCATCCCTACTCTTTTATTCGATATTAACCGTTTTGAACAAAGGGGTTATCATGGTTTAGATTTTATTCATTTTGTTAATCGCACTATACTTGAACATAATGAAAGTGTGGTTGAAACCTTGAGCTTTGAGTTACCAATGGGGGCCGAGGCATTGCATTGGATAAGGTAAGAGTGGGTGTCGTTTGGAATAGATCATTCTGTGCGTATACTGAAATTAGTCGGTCGGTTGTCCACTTCACTCCCTAACGGCCTATTTTTGTCACAAACTCTTGTTCAGTTAAAATTATATCTACCAAACTACATTGTCAGGTGGGAAGATAGATATAATTTACGAAATTTAAAAAGACTCATATTGAAGCACATTGTGCTGAATGATAACACATTTTCTTCCCGCTTTGGAAAATGGTGTCCCGAGTTGAATGATTTACAGTTATTCAACTGTGATTTTAGAGGACTAACAGAATTTAAGGCATATTTGCCTTCTTTAAAAATATTCAAGATGACATTCAATCGGGCCCAAGGAAATGTGAATATAAAAGTACACTTCTCCAATGTAGATGTCCTTGTTATTTTATTAAAACAAGACGAACAGGGTCCGGGGCATTTACAAGTATTGGGGCCGTTACCTCATTCTTTACAGTGGATAGTACACCGTCATCGACACTTCATCGGATCAACTTGCTCGACATACCGACTACTTCGAGAGGTAGTAAAAATGACGAAAGAATTACTGTCCAGCGAACGAGCACGTGTCCCAGTTGATTTTGTTAGGGTATATCTATCTATCATTGTTTGAATAAGTGCAAATGCTTGTAAGAAGTTGTTTTGACTTTTTTTTTTTTTGAATTGTTTGTTTAGAGGTTGGCGCATGTGGAGTATCTATATCGCATTATGGCGAGGTATTTTTTTGTTAATATGCACTGCCTAGAGATCAAGTGTTCGAAGCTGCTTGACAATCTTGCTGTCACATTGGTGCTCATCAGTAGATGTACAGGCTTGAATGAGCTTAAAGTTGATTTGGTGGTACTATTTTAAGTTTTATGGTTTGTCGCTTATCAGTTATTACATGGTTTATTTAACATGTTCTTTGTTTGGGTTTCTAAAATAAAATTGTAATTGACTTAACATGTGTAGGGTGCACCATGGGAAAACGCAGACATTAGTGTATCCAACTACGTAAAGGACTGGAAGTTGCAAGCAATGGGATTGGAGGCATTGAATGAGGTCACGATCTTCAACTTCTCGGGTTCTGATTGCGAGATAAGCTACATTATGTACGTGTTGTCACACGCAACTAAGTTGGGTACACTAAATATCTACTGTGTTAATCAATTTTTTGATGATCCAATTGGTGTGTATAAGAGGGCATCAATTAGAGCGTATGAAGCTACAGCGTCAAATAATGTGTAAATTCGTTTCATAAAAGGGGTTTATCCTAGAATAAGAGGAGAATGAAAATTGCACAAGAATTTTATAGTGGTTCGAAGCATCAATTTGATCCAACAATGTACTTAATTTGACTATGAATGTACTTAGAAATAGAACAATTTTTCTTAGTTGTAATAGAGATATTCATAGTTTCGTCTGATTAATATATAATGTACATGAGGATGTAGGTACTACTTACTAAACATTAAGCTATATAATTTAAAAAATTATTAAATATTATACGAACAGTATATATATTACACCTAAAAACATGTTCATCCAAACGTGTTCTTGTGTTTTCTTCACTGCAAAACAGTTTCATCCAAACACATTCTCAGAGAACATATATTCTGCAAAATAGTGGGTCAAACAGGTTTTCACTTGGTTTTATTCTTCAAAAACAGTTCTACAAAATTGTTCTACAAAACTGTTTTGCAGAACTACGAAAACAAAAACGTGTCAAACAGACCCTTGTTAATTTTGTGTTTTTTGACCAAAAAAGATTTTTTTTGTCAAAAAAATTGTCAACTATTTTCTCCCTATTTGTCTCTACTTTAGGGTGCCTACTAATTACATCAACTACAATATAATCATTTAAAACTTATATTATATTATATTTTTCAATCATTAACTAATTATAAACACAACTTTTCGGACAAAAACTTACATGATTTGACTGCTACAATAACTTTTGTCTCTTCTGAAAATAAAATCAAACACATTTTCATCAAAATACACAACTTCCAATAAACCTTTTCATCAAAATTTTCACAAAAAAAAAAACCCCAAAACAAAACCAAACACAGCCTTACTGCTCTGCCTAATTTGGTATTGTTGAACAACTAAATCGATTATTTCTTAAATAAAACTAAATATTTAAATCTATTTTCAATTTAATTAAAATATTATATAAAAAATACAATTAATTAAGAATTAATTTTGTTTCTTAAATACCACGTTCAACATGGAGTTGTCCTTTGATTTTTCTTATTTTTTCATATTCACATTTAAAGAGCCAATAGCAAGAAATTCAAAAAGTTATTAATATCTTAAACTATGTTTTTTTAAAAATATTTTTGAGTTAAAATTTTGAAATATGAAAAATGCGTAGTACATGTGTACGTGTGAAATGATGTGATATGAGGTGTGTTTGTTTATGTTTTTAGAATACAGTTAAAAATTGTAAAATGTGTCAAACGAAAAATGATGGGTTGATGTATTATGTGTTAAATATAAATTAAAAATTGTAAGATATGAAGAAGAGCAAAAAAATCTTGATTGAAGTAAATAATTATTGATTGATGATTATGTAAAATGATGAATGTAGTGATATAGATAGTTGTATAGAAGACTGACAAAGTAAAGCTGAAAAAAAAATGTATTTGCATCAGTGTTCTGAAAATCGGATTGGACAGCTAACCGAAAAAGTGACCGGGTCACCGGTTCAACCGTCGGGTCAGCCGCGGTCGAACCGGTGATGTCATAATTATACAATAAATAATAATTAATATACTATTAAATATATAAAATATGAAAATATGAAAAAAAATATGTATTTCCTATATATATATATATGAAAATATGAAGAAAAGAAATATGTATTTCCTATATTTGGGGGGGCCAATTTCAGATTTTTAGATTTTAAAAGGTTGGATTTCATTTATTTTCAGAACTGCCCGTATTTACGGATTTTGACTTGTTTTACTGGTTGAACCGCAGTTCTGACCGGTTTTGAGCCATGAACAGGTTTTTCGCATAACTGGACAGGATTAATGGCCGGTTCCGGTTTTAGCCGGTCCGGTCCCATTTTTTTTTTTTTTTTGGAAATCCCAGGGTAAATCTCCGCCAGTCACCCAGCAAAGCAAACCTGCCCATACGCAATAGATTGCAAACCACGTATGGGAGTAATCCGCCCTAGGTTACCCATAGACGACGGGCTCAATAAGCGCAGGGGCCCCCAGGGGAGGATATAGGATGTAGGAATAAAGCTCGTCTTGTTGCTCAGAGGTTCACGCAACAACCCGGTATTGACTATGCTGACACCTTTAGCCCCGTTGTTAAGCCCGCTACTATTCGTACCGTCCTTAGTCTCGCTCTTTCTCTTTCCTGGCCTCTTCATCAATTCGATGTCAAAAATGCTTTCCTTCATGGTCATCTCTCTGAAACAGTTTATATGAAACAACCTCCAGGATACACAAATTCTTCCTTTCCCGATCATGTCTGTCTCTTGAAACGCGCCCTCTATGGCCTCAAGCAAGCTCCCCGTGCTTGGTATCACCGTTTTGCATCTTATCTTTCATCTCTCGACTTCACTAGCAGTAAATCTGATGCTTCTCTCTTTATCTATCGCAATGGTTCTTCTATTTCTTACCTTTTGCTCTATGTCCATGACATCGTCTTCACTGCCTCTTTTTCTTCCCTTCTCTCTCATCTTACACGTCTTCTCGCTTCTGAGTTTGCTATGATTGACCTCGGCCCTCTTCACTACTTTCTCGGCATTTCTGTTACTCGATCTTCCTCCGGCCTTTTTCTCTCTCAAGAAAAGTTTGCTCTCGAAATCCTCGAACGTGCCAATATGCTTATGTGTAATCCTGCTTCTACATGTGGTGATTCCCAATCTAAGCTCTCCTCTTCTTCCTCTGAACAGTTCTCTGATCCCATTCACTACCATAGTCGCGCTAGTGCTCTTCAATATCTCACCTTCACTCGACCCGACATATCTTTTGCTGTTCAGCAAGTATGCTTGTTCATGCATGATCCTCGTATTCATCACATGTCTGCTTTGAAACGTGTTCTTCGTTATCCTCGCGGTACCATCTCTCATGGTCTTTTTCTTCGTCCTTCTTCTTCTACTCAACTTATTGCATACTTCGATGCTGACTAGGCTGGTTGTCCTGATACTTGTCGTTCCACTTCTGGCTATTGTGTTTTTCTAGGTGACAATCTTTTATCTTGGTCCTCCAAACGTCAACATACTGTCTCTCGTTCTAGTGCCGAAGCTGAATATCGTGACGTCGCCAACGTTGTTGCTGAAACCTCTTGGCTTCGTAATCTTCTTCTTGAGCTTCATTGTCCTCTTCAAAAATCCACTCTCGTTTTTTGTGATAACATCAGTGCTATTTATCTTTCTTCCAATCCTGTACAGCACCAACGTACTAAACACGTAGAATTGGATTTACATTTTGTACGTGAAAAAGTTTTCTTGGGTGAAGTTCGCGTGTTATCTGTTCCTTCGTCACGCCAGTTTGCAGACATCTTCACCAAAGGATTACCCAACGGCTCTGTTTCTTGATTTTCGTTCCAGTCTCAATGTCCGATTTTCTTCCGTTTCGACTGCGAGGGAGTGTTAAAGTTATTATTATTATTATTATTGTCATATTATTAGTTTCCTTATTAGATTAAGTTTACTTTTATTATTGTTACATTTTATATTGTCTCTTGTAAACCTTTATATATATTTTTGATCAATAATACAATATCAAGGAAAATTCATATTATAACAGTTTTGAGCATTGAATACCTTGAAAACAAACAAAAAAGATAAATTCCACTGACATATCAAGTCAGGTTATTGACACATTTTTTCATGCATATAAAGGTCAAGATATATATTGATTGTGTTTGTGACCCACCGCTATCATGATCCACAGTCCACACACAACCAGACGCAAAGTGCTAGTTGGAAAGAGTTCTTGTGTTAATACAAGTTCTTTTATTCTCTACTTTTCTATCCTGTAATGATAGAGTAATTTCATCTTTTAATTCTTGTTCCTATTTCCTCAATTTTGATTTGTAATATTCTTTAATTTCTTCAATAAAATGAGTTCTTTTCAAACATATATTGATTATATTTGTGACTCATCATAATCCACATAAAAATCGGACACTAAACCAGACGACAAAGTGCTAGTTGGGAAGCAACTTTAAGCAAATTTCATGTCTCTGTATTCTTCTATAATACCAATGTAAAGTAGAGGCAATATTAATAATTCATTACCCCACGATTACGTGCTAAAGTACAGCATATAAAGACCTCCCTCCCATAATGTAACATAATAATTTCACTGCAAACTTGAGCACGATCATTTGTGCATGGTGGAATTCATCGCATACAAGAATGATAATTGTGATGGTATTAAATTAAAAATCGGAGACTTTCTAAGAATAACTCTTGTCTTCATACATAATCTAATTAAAAATTAAATTTGAAGTGTTAAACCCGCACGTGCGATAAATTGAATAGCATTGTTCATAAATGTAGTTATATTTGGGTGCTAACCGGAGCATCCATTTTGAAATGTGTTTCATCTGATGTGGGCCGATAACAACTTTTCTTAACAAGGTTGCTCATTTTCTCGCCCGTTATGCATTTGGGGACTAAGAGTATGTTCTTGGCTCCCCAACTCTTATCACAAACGCTTTAGCTTCTGATTTTCTGAGTAATATATTCTATTATTTTAAAAAATTTAGGCAAAATAATTAATTCATTCTTCATCTCTAAAAATGTATATCTATTATTTATATTTCTATTTTAAATCATTTTTAAAGAGCTATCATAATTGTGATTACACTCGTATTGGACTTAAAATCCCGAGACTTCATAAGCATCGCTTGCACAGATGCGGTTGGCTCGATGTTATGACCTGAACTACAACATAACACAATACACACAGATATTATCAAATGATAAAAGCCGAAACACAGAAGACAACAAATACAGGAATCTGATTTCATAGATATAACAATTTAGACAAGGAATGTTATCAGATTCTAAACATCAATTAAGACAAAGAAATTCAAAACTAGATATTCATACACATTACAAAATTGTTACTCCTTGTTCATCTGCTTTTGAGAAGCTGGATTTTATCACGAAGAACGCTTACTTGTAAACGGGCGCTGATAAATCTTCGAGTTTGATGAGAATCATTTGCTCGTTTCTGCTGTCCTTTTTTGCGAGTCGTTAAGATGAACTTGTTGAGGAAGGAGATCATATCTGATATTGAGCTCTTCAAAAATCTTTTTCATTTCCAGGACCAGCTCGGTTCTACGTCTGTTCTTCTCCGGAAAGTCTTGGAAATTCATCGTGTGATTGAAAAAGAGAGTCATCTTTATCTCGTTCACATTTTCGATCTCGTTCACGACTACGTTATGATTCGGATGCCAATGCTGAGGATTTTTCTCCAAGTACCTGAACATTTCGGAACCCAACAAGGAAAACACAAAGTTACAGTGAATAGTTAGCTCTATTCGTTGTTTTAAGGTTTTGCAAAGTTACCAATACACCCCGTGATCTTGAGAACTCGAAAAACACCAGGTTGAATTGTAATCTACTTTTACCTATAGGAATGAAATTGTAACCAGCTTTTACTAACTAGAAAAATTATAGCAATTTCTAAAACCTTGGGGTGTATTTCGTAATCAGGATGTCACGTAGAGGTGTCTATCTAATTTACCCTTTTACTATAAATCCATCAGACAATATTTTTCAGGATCAAGAGAGACAATAATTTACATTCTGTGACAATGTTTAAGGCTCATATATGTGACAACAACGAGGCGGACAAAGAAAGGTAAATACTATACTTACTTCTTTATCTTCTCCTTTAACGCGCCAATTTTTTCCATAGGCGTCTTGAAATCAATGGAGAACTCGAGCATATCACCCATATCAGGACTTCTATAGAAATTGCTAATAGGTTTTGTAGCCAAAACAGAATTTGGGTAAAATACTTTTTCGTTATCAAACTTTAAAAAGACAGTCGTCAAGATATTCATCTCTTCCACAACCATCTGTAATTACGTAAAGAAACAAGAAAGAAGAAACATAATTAATGATTAGAGAAAGGCGATTGACAAAGCAAAGCATGAGTGAAAAAATTACCTGAATGCCATCAATGACACAGCGATCACCAACGTCGAAGGGATGCATTACGAATACAAAAATAATAGCTTCAAAGATAGTCTTGCAAGTGTTCCCGAACATAAAGGCAGCTAAAACGAGCTGTGATGAGAGAAAGACGAGCACTTTGGTAGTTGCTATTCCAGTCAAGAGTAGCCATATTATTATCATGATAATAGCCAAAACCGCGGTTACAATTGTGTTTAGTTGTTTTACAGCTGTTTTAGTATCGTTTAGAGCATGAGCCAGTGATTTCCGGCATTTGAAAACCTTCAACTGCGTAAAAATGAAACACGAAAAATGTAGAGAATTAGACTTATTTGTGATTTCCGAGACAAAAAGAAAATCGAATCTCAAGAACTCGATGCAGCATATAACATTGGAACAATTAATAACAAATTATACTTCTCCCAAAAGGATTCATATTTTAGGAATGAACCAGAAGAGACAAGAATATTGAAAGTAAAATGACACACGAAAAAGACTGGAATTATGTGATTCAGGAATATTGCCAACGCCCATTACCACACTAGAGATTCTTATCGATTTTAGAGTAAAATATTACATAAAACATACTCAATTTAGTTATAATTGGAGTGTAGCACTACAACGACTACTGCAAAATGACCAAAATACCCTTCATTTCCTTCTAGAGTGCTTCCGTGTTATCGGACTCCACAATTCCACCAATATGGCAGTGAAAGATAGATTTTCTTTCTTCTACTTGCATACAATCATCCCGAACCATGGCACAAGCCAAATCTAATGAAGAAAAGTTTATGATCTCTTTCTTTTTCAAACCAGACGATACATGTGTAAAAGGATGAACCAAATGAGAGAAGAATATTGAAAGTGAAATCACACACAACGATATTGCCTACGCCCACTGCCGCACTTGAGATTCTTATTGATTTTAGAGTTATAGATTATGGAAGAACATACTCGATTTATTTGTAATTGGAGTCCGGTGCTACAACAACTACTGCAAAACGATCAAAATACCCTTCGTATAGTACTTCCTTCCACAGTGCTTTTTATCAGACTCCAAAACTCCAACTCCATCAACATGGCAGTGATAGATTGATCAATTCTCTTTATTCTACTTGTATATATTATCTCAAGTTACCGCACAAGGCAAATCTAATGAAGAAAAACTTAAGAGCTCTTTCCTTTTCAATTTCTCATGTCTAGTTATCTGCACATTAGTTAGTTCATATCGAGCTTTCCAAACCACCCTCGAATACTCAATTTAACAAGAATAAAAACGGGACGTACCACCCACTCTGTTAAAGCTTTTCTGTCAATCTGTCCAGTCTCGGCGACATCAATCATCGGAAATACGTATTCAACCTCTTCTTTGATCATGAATCTCCTAAAATCCAATTCATCAATGTACCTGCCATAGAAGATCAATCAAAATGCAATTATGAAGATTAAAAAATAAGTTTACCAAGTAAGGTTTCAAAAGGCGGATTTTTCGCTCACTTGCAACCGTGCTCAGCTACATTCCTGAAAATGTGATATGCAGCAGCAATTGCCTCCTCTTCATTTGTTATCTCCTTATCCGTTTGTTCATTTCCTTCATCGTACACACTTTCATCAATCACATTTGAAAGAGTAGTGAGACCCGAATTAGATATCACATCAATCAACATCTTCATGGTCCAAGCCGTGACCTTTTCTTGTTTCATTTGATGGAGTCTATTCATATCAATCACTTCATTCTCCTTCTTTTCCTTCCCTTCTTTTCCCTTCTTCCCAACACGAAAACTAAATTGACTTAAATTACTCTTTGTTTTCCCCACCATTTCTTCATTCGCCATAATGGGCGGCCCAGAGAGCGTTAATAGTATGTATTGATGAAAGATTGACTCTTGAATCCTATCAAAGAACGTATTGACGTGGAATGAAGATGCCAAAATCTTCAGTAACAAAGTCTTCAAGAGCCACAAAATTGCCCCGATAAGCAACGAAGCAATGGTCCAAGTTATGAAATTCAAAACCCAAGTGGCGGCTCGGGATCGTGTGACCCCTTCTTTGAAAAGCAAAACCCAAGTAACCAGCACCAGAACTAACCAAATGCAAACTTGAACGCTCTTCTTTAGACCGTAAACGAAATAAAGCACCTTCTTTTTAAGCAAATAATTCAACTCAATCAATAAAACAACAAACTGCATCACACATTGAGTAACCAACATCCCACTAAAGATCACCAAAACAAGCACAAACCATTTCCAAATTCTTAATCCCCAAACACTGAAATTTTTCAACCTATCAACGGTTAAGCTAGCAATCAAACACCCGAGAATACATAGAAATAGGAACCACTCTATCGAAACCTTGGCTTTCACTTTCCTATACTTTAGTTTCCTCCTACTGCTGACTCTCTTATATATTTCCTCATCCTCATCCACTCCTCCAAAAGCACCGGGAGAAGACACCAACGGCGTTTTTGGAGTTATTGGGATAGTTCTACTAATCTCATTGATGCTAACACTATCAGTATCCGGTTTCGCTTTAGGCGAACACCGACTAGATGTCACATGTTCTTCTATTAATGATTCATCTTTCTCAAACATTTTACTATCAATCTGCACAGACTGTTCACCAAATCTCGATTTTGGTTTCTGGTAAATTGACCTCGACCTCGATAACGATTTTCGTCGAGTGATGGAATCATTTTGAGGGATTCTGGGAGGCTTATTGGGGCTTGAATAGAACCTTACATTTTCAGAAGCACTAATTGGTGAATCAACTGAAAATTTAAATTTTGAATCTTTTTCAGCTTCATTAATGTTAATAATTACATCATTAAACCTTTTTTGATTCTCCATCATACTTATTTCTCCACTGCTCTTTCGAGCTTTATCATTTCCATCCATGGATTAAACCTATCAAAATCAAACACATAAATTTGAAAAAAAAAATGGTAAAATAATGAAAGGAACAGAACAAAACGACGCAGTTGTATTACTCTGCAGATAAATTGAAGCTGCTAATACATTATACAAACACATAGATATATAAATTATACAACGCATATTTTTACATTATTAGCTTCATTTACCGGAGAGAGAGAGCTGTTGGCGGCAGTAATCTGAGAAAGATGTAGTAGTGTGCAACCTCTATTACTCTATGAAGTTGTTGTGTGTGTGTGTATATATATATATACACATATAACAATACCAGCATTATGAACTAAAAGCTCAAGATTAACGACCCTAAATGTTACTATCTCTCTCTCTCTCTCTCTAAGATATATATATATATATAGAGATATAAATATATATATAGGGTCAAGATCTAATACATCTCATCCCATAGATAAGATCTAAGACCAAATATAGACCATTGGATCAATTAAATCCAACAGTCCAAATATAAACAATAAACAGGCAGCAAAATCGGAGATTTAATGAATCAGGGGCAAAATGGGAACTGACAAAAAATCCATCACCCACCTTCCCAAAATAACGCCCAATTAACTTCTTCCATAATTATCAACAATTAACCCCCACGATCACCACGATCTCAGGCGACGATCGATTCAAACACGTTATATAATCAAATCTTCATCCAATTTTCGTTCGATTCGGTCATAAATCTTCCAAAAAAACACCAATTCCGTCGCTTGGAACCCTAATTTACAGAGAACAAAACAATTGGAGTTCGGGTTGTGAGCAATGAGTTCGGAAAAAACTCCAGAAGTCAATGGTAAAAACATTATACAGTCGATTTCAACCTGTTGATTGCGAATATACTGCATAATTATCTAATTTATGTTGCAAAGCGGCGGCGTTGTTTTCATGGCTTCGTTAATGGGGTTTTTTTGTTTATTATTTGGCTAACAATGTATATTGGCTTAGTCTGTACTGTATAATAGTGTAATGGGTTCTGTATATTAGGTGATTTCAACATGTGATCTGTATTTTGTGTTTCTTGTTGTATATTCGGTTATGACAAAATATATTGTAGATTCAAGTTATAATGACTGTATAATGACGTTAATATTGTTGTATAATGAATTCCAATTACTAATGGATAAAACACTGTATAACGTGATATAGATTGCTGTATAACGGCGTATATGTGGTTGTATAATGCATTCCAATCGCTAATATTTTTTATCAATTGAATTCAAACACATTGTATTACCCATATAAATGTTGTATAACGTTGAATAATCTACGGTATATTATATACAATTCACTAATTGCGAATGCGTCAGCCCACTGTATATTCATGTATAATGTTCTGTATATCATGATTCAACACACTGTATAATTGTGTGTATGTTGCTGTATATCGTATCCATCATATGTCCGGCATAAACATGCACACCATTATACATCAAACGATACGATATATTTATATAGTCCATACCTGTATCTATCTCAGCCATAAGAAAATGCAATCAATGATCCGCGACGAATATGATGAAGAATCGACTGATGAAGATTCGATATTACCGAATAAATTGCGTTGAATTCTGATATATCTGATGGTGAATCGAGCTATCCAATCAGTTGCGATGAATATGATGAAGAATCGATGAATTGATGATGGTTTAACCGATGAATAATCGAGCTACCCAATCAATATGATGAAGAATCGATGAACTGGTGATGAAAAATTGATCCAATCGAGCTGATGAATTCTGATATCAATGGACTGATGAAAAATTGATCCAATCGAGCTGATGAATTCTGATATCAATGGACTGATGAATAATTGATCCAATCGAGCTGAAAGAAATATGGTAATTTCTATTTTTTGGGGATATGATTTGATCTCCAATTAAATGTGCATGAGTTTGTTGGGATTTAATGACAAAAATGCCCTCGCAGCATTAAAATTATTTAAATAATCCGATAAATGGTATATATTTCACACCTTTGGATCAAGTTGAACCAAAGGCCTAGATTGGGTCTTAGATCTTACCTAATGGCAAGGTATGTATTTGATCCATACCCTATATATATATATATATATATATCTTAGAGAGAGAGATATATATATATATATATATTTATATCTTAGAGAGAGAGAGAGAGATTAGCAATGGCAGCAGACGTGACAGAGGCAAAGAATAGAGGGAGAAGCAAAATCTCAACATTGTTTGAACTTGAATAGGCAAGTCGTGGGGTGGCTAAATGACTAAAAAGGACAATGGTTTAATGAGATACTCCACGTGAAGGGTGCAAACTTTAAGGTACAAAAGAGTAATTAACACAAAACTCTCCGAGTAATTCTATACAATTGTGTATTCTGTATCTATCACTTTTGATTAAATATGTGTGAGGTCACACATAATATACTTTATTGTATGGAGGGACGGAGCTAATATTTGGAGTACACGGATAGAATTGAAAGACGAACCAAGCTACTTGATACTCGACTCGAGATCGTTCGGTAAAAATTCGTTTGAGCTCAATTCATTAATATATCAAGTCAAGCTTGAACGACCTTTTTTGTGCTCAATAAGTTTGACACTCAGATTGATCACTAGACAATGATAAAGTATGTGCAAAAAAGTCAAACTATTCAAGTTCTACTCGTGCTCAGCTCGATTAACAATTAAACACAAATTTTAAAGTTCAATAATAAATCAAACAAATTTGAACAGCTTGTTCGACTTGTTTACAACCCCCGAATGCAAAAGAAAAGGGGGCAAAATTTGATATTTTAAAATTTTGAGATCAAAATTATAAATATCAAAAGTTTATATGATAAAAAAATCTTTTTCTGTTTCACTGTATGAGAAAGATAGACATTAAGACCATTAAATTATGTGTAACATATACTTTTTGTCATAATAAAAATCGAAAAAGAAAACTTTGTATGAATACGGCATTACATGAAACTATAGATAAGAATTGAGTTGGTTAATTTATTATCTCTCAACTTTTCATCTACTAGAGGGTATTGTTGATCTTTAATTGGATTATTTTTCAGATTTTTTTCCCCCAATATTAATCGCTTTCAACCCAGTTAAACTATCATATGAAAATAACAGATATTAATTAACTAACCTTTTTTTGGTCTAACTACCACTTTAAACATGTACCTTTGACTTTTCCTTTTGTTTGTTTGTTAGACTAATATTTAATTAATTTCTAATAAGTATCTACCAATAACGAAGAAGGACCCAAGTGAAAGGAATTTTGGGCATTTAAAGAATATATTAAGGGTTCAACTCTTCTATATTGCTTTCCTAGGAAGTGTCCCCTTGATCAAAGTTCAAAAGTATCTCGAGAATTGTGCTTGAGCGATGGATATCCAATGGATAGGAAAAAAATCTAAAGTGCATGAAGGTCATTTAATAGATATTGATGCGTTCGATTCGTACCAATAATATAATGTATGATTATGATGTAATATAAATGATAATAACGTGAGCAAATTGGTAGGAAAATACAGTTATTTTATGCATACAAGCTTGATGATTTTAGCTAGATATGATAGATGGATTAAAAGTTAGCCTCCTTTCATTATTAAACATGGTAATTGCAGTTAGGGATGTAAACATGCCGAGTCGAGCCGAATTAGATATTGTTCAAGTTTGTTTGAAATGCAATCAAGTTTCAAAGTTTGTGTTTTAGTTTGTTTGACTATTAATCGAGTCGGGCTCAAAAGAGTTTTAATAGAGTCGAATACGAGTCAAACTCAAATAATTTGACTTTTTTGTACATATTTTATTACTTTTTACTAATCGAGCCAAGCTTCATACCGTATCAAACACAAAAAGTTCTTCAAGCTTTGTTTGATTTGTTAACGAACTGAGCTCTAACGAACTTTTAGAGATCGAACTCGAGTCGAATATTGAGTAGTTTGATTCGTTTTTCAGCCCTAATTGCAGCTATTCAGGTCCAATTAGAGCTCTCTAATCAAGCTATCTGCAACAATCAAACCCAATTAACTTGACTTCATCGACCTATTATGGTAAGTTCCCCAATTGATTGGGCATGTCCGCATGGATCTTGGTCCGATCCTCCATAACCTATTAAATATTGAGTTTGTCAGCTTGATCCAATAATTAATTTTCACTCACATCAAATATATTTTTTATTGTAATCATTATTCATATATAGATAAGATTTATTGATTATATTGTGATCAATCTCTAAGTCATGATAGAAGTAAAAAATCCATAAATTAGACGACAAAAGTGCCACTTAGACTTGGGAAAGCAAACATTAATAGGTCTTCGCTTTCTCCAAAAAGTGCCAAGTGGAGGTGATCTTAATAATTCTATTTTTTGTTTTTTGGCCAAGGGAGAGGTCTTAATAATTCATTACCCCACTTGTTTTTCTTAAGTTGCTAAAGTATATAAAGACCTCCATTTATTGCAGCCCTAATGTAAAATATCACTGCAAAAGGATTTCATACGCTCACGATTATATTATAATTATTTTCGAAACTCTCTGAAAATTACTATTACGTTCTTGCAGAATTTAGCAACAAACACATGTTGACTCAATTGGTAAGAAACTGATCACTTTCTGTCAGAATATTGTAAGTTCGATTCCTTCTTCTGATATGAGGACGTGTTGGTGAGCGATCTGTAAGTACCTTGTAAAGGATCTTTATTCCCGAAGGCATGCCCTAGCCCGTTGACGGTGACCGGAACCGACCATACCCAAAGTTTTCTTTACCAAAAAAAAAAAATATATATATATTAGAAGGGAAATTTTGGGGAGTTATATCAAAGTATGCGACAAATTGGATAAGGCTATTCATAGACTAAAAGCCCAATAACTTGTGCTAAATGGGCTAAAAGCATCAAAATCCAGTTACATTGGATTGTGGCCCACTACAACTTTCCCTTCTGGCCCAATTTTCCCTTCTGGCCCAGTTGGATTACAGGGTTCGATTTCTGGCGGTGTGTTATCAACTTCACTTTAGATAGTCTCCGGCGTCCGGTTGGGGGAAACCCTGGTATATACCCAAAAAAAAAAAATTAATAAGATCTGAAACCAACATGATGATGGCTCAATGGCAAGCGAGTTCGTTATAGAAATGGATTTTTGTCAATGTGCATAGTTCAAAATTTTGTTAATGTAGCTATCGGGAGTGGTTTAATCTTATTTGATCCAGATCGGAGTAAATGTATTTCCACCTCCAATACAGAGTGCGAAATACACGAGTTTATACCCAAAAAAGACGTGAAATCTCCACTGTTCAATTAGACGAAGTAATCGATTCTTAATCTCTATAGAAAATGTGCATCGATTTTTTCAAAAAATTTTTTGAAAGAGCAATAAAAATTTTAAGAATGAATTTAGAACCATATTAGCAAGTAATGAGGTATAGCTCAAGTGAAAAAATGAGGTATAGCAAGTAAAAAGTTGTGGTACTTGATCATTGCACTTGCTAATTGTTCGTTTATAATGTAACAATATACTTGAACGCTTGTGAAAAGAATAACTATTATCATACAAATAAGATATTATTCTTGAAGAATTTCAGAATGGAATTAAGATTTGTGATCAAAATATTCATAGTAGTCAAGTGAATTTTATGAACTTGGGACTCAAAATCTCGAAATAATTATAATTTAATTGTGTATAATAGATCCATATGATATAGTACCACCGTATAAATAATCGTAATTATCCTAAAATTTTAACTATGAAAATCTTATCACCAACCATAAGGAAATTCACAAGAATGATCCCAGTGGGCGGTGAGCTTCCAACTAATTATATTACTAAATAAAACTAATTTTAAGCCAAAAGGAACCTTTGCAAATACTTGTAAGCCCAACAAACTACACTACAATAATTTATATTCTATCCCCGTATATTATTAGCATTAGCTACATATGCACCATCATATAAAACAAATCTAAGTTGTTATTTTAATGTCTTAATCAATTATTTATGCTGGATTTGACATGAAAGACTCCTTTTGAGTAGTTTTTTTTATTAGTTATTTGAAGTTCTTCGCAATGTGCATGCTTCTCACGTACTAGATTTATTAATATGTCACATATTTTTTAAAATTAATTTAGTCACACTAGATGATATATATATATATATACACACATCTAATCTGAGAAATTAACCGACTTTGTATTTGAATTTTCGAACTCCTAGCCTCTGTAAAATGACCTGAAAATCAAAATGAGCTTATTCGTAGTGGCAAATATAAATTGCAACTTTAACAGAATTACTGTTTGAATATTTATAGAGGTTTCAAATCCTAATGTTTATGGATCCATCTCGGATGAATTTAGGCCATCATGATCAGTGTTTATGACCTTCATGTAATACGTGCAAATCTTCTGTTTAAGCATTTTTCAGCTTTTTTTAAGGCGTATTTTACTGATTCTCTTATCAATATATACTTACATTGTCAACGAGATCGTTGTATCCTATATTCTAAAATTTTAAATCGCAGTTATGATAAAGATTTAACCTTATTGCCCTTGCCCGAGACTAGAGTAGTTCTATCTCAAATGCAGAGTAAAAACACCTGACTTTATACCAGTAAAAACGAACAAAATAGTCCTCCGACTTGATGGACATTTGGCTTACCGTGATATATTGCTGACATGGCACTAGATTTGACTATCGCAATGTGGCAATTAAAAAAATTTGCCAATCTTGCCTTCAATTGATTTCTATAAAATGGTTCTTTTGTGTGCTTATAATTTTGCTACTTTTTAACCATTTTGGCACCATTTTCTGCTAATTTTTGTGTTGAAAATAATATACCAATTTTCTACTAATTTGTTTTAGGAAAAATTATTTACAAACCCCTTCAATAAACTTTTATATTCAAAGAATCCATGATAATAATTTTCAATTAAAAAACAAAAAAAAAAAATTCAGCAAGTTTTCATTCCGAAAAATCAAACGTAAAGTTAGTAAATTTATGGACTTAATTGCCTTTAGCGTTCTAAATTAAAAATTAATCAGTTGTAGTTCTATAAAGAGATTTATTTATTTAAAAAATTTAAATTGATGAACAGTACTATTTCTGATTTTAATTTTAAAATTTTAAAATAATTGATCTCTTAAAAATTCTAAAAAATATATTTTTGAATAATTACCATATTGAAATTAAAATACTTAAATTATTTAATATGAAAAACAAAATCCGTAATACTATTTATCAATTTGAAAAATGATAACCAAATGGTTAAAAAAAATAGCAAAATTATAAGCACAAAAAGACCCATTTATAGAAAACAATTGAAGATAAAATTGACAAACTTTTTCAATTGCCACATTGCAATGGTTAAACTCAGTGCCACGTCAGCAATATATTACGACATGCCAAACGCCGTCAAGTCGAGGGCCATTTTGTTATGCTTGATAGTTCAGGGATCATGACATAGTGAATAGTTCAAGGATCAAGGATACAAAGTGTATTTTGGTCAAATGTATATCCATTATTTCTATTTTTATTTTGAATCTTTATGAAAGAGCCATCAAATTCTTAAGCATGAATATGGGATCATATTAGCAAGTAATGAGGTATAGTTCAAGTGAGAAAACGTTTGAGTCGTGTGGACTTTTGAGTTTCAAAAAGTTGTGGTACTTGATCATGTACTTGCTAATTATTGGTTGATAGTGTAATGATCGATATTCTTGAACGTTTTCTGAAAAAGAAAAGTCATTATCACATGGATAAGGAATTATTATAACGAATTTTTGAATAGGCTCAAGATTTGCGAGCAAAAAAGCCATAATAATCTAGTGATTATTAGAAAGTTTCGACACTCAAAATTTTGAGACAATAACAATTTATTAGTGTATGATAAACCTACACATATATTCGCATATAAATAGTCAGCAATCATCCTGGTATTTCAAATCTTGAAAATCTCATCACCAACCATTGGGGAACTCAAACGAATGACCTTAATAAGCTTCCAACCATATATATTATTAAACAAATCGAATTTGAAGGTCGAAAGAACCTTCGCAAATAAAAAATGTTGTAAGCCCAACAAACTACATTACAATAATTAATATAGCTATCCACGTACATTGTTAGCATTAGGTACAACTCCACCATCCACTAAAACAAATGTAAGTTGTTATTTTAATGTTTCTAATCATTTAGTTTTGCTGGATTTTTAACAAGAAAGATTCCTCTTTTTTTTTTTTTTTTTTCAATTTAAAGTTTTTTGTAACTTGCATGGTTGTAAATATAACGTACGAGAAAATTATGTTAGGTTAGGCGCGGAGATGTCGCTTTCGGCCAATGTTTAATTAGTTATAGAGATTTTACAAACTCAATTTTGGTGGCACATAATATTTGCATACTTGATTCGGTTCGGCTTTTCTATCGTATTCTGGTGTTTTAATTTGGTGTCACATTAATAAATAACATATACATGTCTGTAAGTTAGAATTTTTAATTTACCTTTCAGTTTTTACAAACATGTCTTCTTCATTACTGTGATACCAAACTGTCACACCAAAATGTGATAGAAGATTCACTGCGCTCTAGACAAGTCTATGTTTTCATGATTAAAAATTACTGTTTTGGTCTTGTCTTGGATTTCGTCTCAAAACATAAAGAGTTACATGTAAAACACGATCGATCATGTTCTGTTTGGGCATTTTCACAATTTTTCAGAGATATTTTAGTGATTTTAAGAGTTGTATATTATTTGCTCTGCGAACAAGGTTCTAACATTGCAATAAAAATAGGGAATTCTTACTCGAATTATTATTGAACTTTCAAAGAGTTCTAGTACTATATGCAGTCCATCATTTCATCAAGTCCATATCATTAAATTCCAATGCAAATTAAATTAAGATGGAACAAAGCTACAAATAGTACCAAAGTACATATTATCAAAAACACTATATAAAAACATAGAAACTATACTAAAATAAAAATATAACTACTTCAAAAGAAAAAAACTTTATTCCCCTATAATTAACAAATCAAAAAACACTAGCAATTGCACGATTCATATCAAAATCCGTGGTTTCATACACGGGAAGTTCTTCACAGAACCTATTATTTCCAAACAACGCTAAGTGATCAAGCTCGAATAAATCCGAACTCGTATCACTGATACCATCATCATCATCGTCCTCATCTTCATCTTCGTCATTATGAACTCTCCTTAACATGGAACTTTTATTATATCCCTTCAAAACATTTCGTTTAGTCTCTCCAATTTTCCTATTTTTCTCCCTTACACTTGTCTTTGGTGGCAATGGAGGCTTCCTTGAATCTTGATCAACTTTCGAACTCACCGGACGAAATCTAACCGTCCGTTCAATCCCACTTCTCATCTCCTCCCTTGATTTCAAACACGACCTCGAAAACGTTGTAGTTGACGAACATGTTGACGACGATGACGACTTCAAATCTCGAAACCCATTATTTATTTCATGATTTTTCGACTTTTTATTATTGGAAATATGTCTAAAAAGTGATTGTATAAAACTTGTTAGCCTCCCACCTGGTGAAATAGGCTGCTTCATTTTCTTCAAATTTGTGTACATTTTCATAGCCCTTGATTTGGATTTGATCAAATCATCTTTGTGATGATCATCATCGGACGGTAAACAATAAACATCAGACTTTCTTCTGCTGTCTGATGATGAGAGTGCACCTGAGCTGTCTGAACTGAAGAACACCGAATCATTGTCTTGTAATAAAGATGGCCTTCTTCTATGACCATTTTTTTCATTTTCCATCCATTTTTCAACCAAACACGCCCTAGAACTACCCTGTTTTGTTAGTGGTTTCTCTCTTTGTACCTTAAAATCTTCAACTTTTTCGACGTTTTTGTCGATCGAACGATAGATTTCATCGAGGAGGGTCGACGAAAATGAAGGTGTATTTCTATGGCTTTTTCTTGGTTTGTTATTTTCATCTTTAAATGGATGTTTTCCACAATACATTTTGTGAATTATTTGTGTAGGTAAAACAGGGGAAGAAAGGAAATAAAGTTGGAGTAGAATGGAGGGAATAAGAGATATATAAAGGGGTCAGCAAGGGCGTGTTTGGTCGTTTGACTTTAATGAATTTCCGGAATTCTTCCCTGTTTTGAGCTAATTGTATGGGAATTTAATGTATTATGTTTTAGAGTATTTAACTTTAATTTAAAGTAATAGAATATAATTAGCTTATGGTTATATTTGTCACCTTGAAAATGGTGCTAATATTAAGCCTTGCAAATGGGTTGATTTTGACCATCCCGTTTGAGTGCCCTAAATTGAAGTTCAATTCATTTATCTGAGTTTAATCATGAGAAGAATCCATTTTATTTTGATAAGTAATTATATAATAATCTATATGAAAGCATAAAAAAAAAAACAGTTATTTACAAGTCATTTTTAGGAGTTTCTAACTTTCTATAACTATAGACTCGAAACAATCACAATCATTCATATAGTGAAATCTTCATAAAATCTATCATACATTGATGATTGTAACTGTATCGGAACTTAAAATCTCGAAACTGCCTCGGGTTACTATTTTTGTCATCGTAAAAGTTCATATTGTTACCGTGATATAAGTAAAAAGTCGATATAGGATCAACATTTACATCATCTAAAAAAATTGGAAAAGGCAAAACACAACTTATTTCCTCATTAGGTTTCTTACGTACCTAAATATTCGAAATCACCAAAATAATTTTCTATTTAGTTGCATAGTATATATGAATTAATGAAATCCTGATTCTCAAAGTGCAATTTAGTGGGAGGCAATTACACAACATGTTCCGGTTAGTGAACTAATAATTGTTTTAAGCTAATATTCCTTCTGGACAAAAATATAATGACTACCGAAGTTGAAAATTAAGAACTATTTCATGTGAATTTTTTTCTCAAAGGAGTATAATATTCGAAAACTCTATACTAATCCCTCGAAATATTGTCAAGAACTATTTCATGTGTTTATTCTTTATTGTGGGACCCACATCTCAACAAATTTTTCTACATATTTACAAGAACTTATACTCGAGACGTTTTGTTTAGGCAATCAGACCCTCTCCAGTTATGCTAATCTCTAATGATTAGTTGTTAAATGTGAATGAATATGTGTTCTAAGTTTAGACATATTTAAAATGTTGAAGGTCGTTGGATTATAATTATTGTGATTCCATGTGATTTTTGGCAGTAGGTTTATGGATGAACTTAGGGCCATTTGCTTCCAATTTGATATTATTTATATAGTAAGCGCCTCTTCCCTGTTTGCCTAGTTTCTTTACTTGCATATTATTATTATTATTATTAACTACCGGTTTAGTCAATCCCTAGTGTATTTCACAAATTAAATGATCAATTATATGACAAGTATAAATCACACATCTTGCAAAATATGCTTGGGTGCGACCAACCCAGGAGTGAACTAAAATTTTCCGTTGTGGAGTTAGTTTTTTTTTCTTTTCAAAGCAATATGAGCAATAAATACTTTCTCCAAAAGTAATTTGGTAAATGCAAGGCAAGTTAATATATAAGTTTCATTCAGTAATTCTATAAATCAAGCTTCACATAGCTTAATACAAAGAAATACCTTATATTGAATGATTCTTAAACAGCTTCGAAAGTCCAAGTTTTAATATGCACAATCATCCACATATTATGTACTCCACATTGATCCGACTATATAAAAATTGTTTTGTCACAGTCATGCAAACTTCACGTAAATCCCACTATATAGAGATTATGATCATATCGGCAATAAAAAGTTCCATATGCTAATGCTGATTTATATTCAGAGGGTGGTTCACGCATAAGATGTTGGCCAATCTAGATGATACGGTGCGATCGAATTTTCATTCACGAACAATTTTCGTTGCATGTAAAGCCTCGATACTTCCAGAGAATCACTCACAACAGAGAAGAGATAGCTACAGAATGCTTCGCATCGATGTCAAGAACCATTACCGGAGAATTAGAAACATTATTATTCTACAGTACGTGATTTTGGCACTAAAACCCAGAAATCGAATCGATTATTTATCATCCTTCCACCTTTCCTTCGATGAATTTATTGAGAATTCGATCTCTGGACGTCTACCAACTGGTAAAGATCACCTCGCCTTTGCTTCTCCAATGGAAGGTTCGTTCTGAACATAATAAAAACTATCATGAGAACAAAATCACCTACGAACTCGTGTATGCATGTAAATGCTTGGAAATACGAAGAAGAAAATTGCTTATATGTTATATATACAATACAAAAACAATGGATTTATGTTAAGAGTGGCTTCACCTCCTGAGCTCAATCTGCGAATAGTCGATTTCTGATATGATTATAGCCTCGTCGTGTTCGGTAGTGGCGAGTACTTCTCCAAACTGCAAATGAACACATATGATTACGTCAATAACTCTCAAAAATGGGATAAGATTACATAGACACTTGTGTAGACCCTACTTACGAAAAACAATCCAATGTTTGAAAAATTACCATAACTTTCTCCATTACTAAAAACATATTACAATTTTACCTAAGCAGATTACAATTTCACTATTTTTCCACTTGTCAGGATCAATGTCTTGGTAGTTTGCAGGACCTTAGGGGCATGTGGTGATTATGTAATAAGTGAGACGGTGTGCATGTAATTACTCCTCGAAAATACGAACTAGTTCCAAAAAATCGGGTCTTTTTGGTCAATTTACAATGTTACTCGCGTAGTAGTTTTAATCTGGTTTTTCGTTATATAATTTAAATATTGTTGCGGCTTCTTCAGGCAATGACTCACCGGACCCACAAGTGTAGAGTGACCCCAAGCAACGTATCCAGCACCAGCATCCCGAGCAGGTGAACAAGTTGCTACATATAACTGTTAAATAATTTTGTCAAGAAACAAACAAATAAAAAAGAACCCTACAGAACCATGATTCTTCGATACTAAAATGATAGCTCTATCGGAATTATCAAGACTTTTCAATCTAATTTAACCTCGTGCATGAGTTCGTTTCTAAAAATTAACAGAAAATTAGTGAACAACGAGACCCAGTATAATTGCAATCAAGTATGATGGACTTCGCGTGGGTCCCACTACATGGATGGTTATAATTATCTGTATGTGGAGCTCCATGTGGAACTCCAGACTCCCAAGAGCTCCGAAGAATGAACCTACGGCATCTAACTACCGACCAAAAGGTAGATAAAATTAATTCGGATTATTGGGCGTACCTGGTTGTCCACGGCCCTGCATACAACAACGAAAGATATCAGGAACGTAATACTAGAGATGGCATTAGCAAGTAACTAAGCAATAAGAAAAAATTAAGTTTGAGGTTTAACTCGTTGAGTGTGTGTGCGCGTGTGTATACACGTGCAACATGTATATCTTACACTTCAGGATTAATTCCTCAATAACTAAGCCAGTTGATGCATGTGTTCGTAATAATTTGCTTTCTATCCAATTTTTTATGTTGTACATGCACGGAAAAGGATAAGTAAGAGAAAAAATGAAATAGAAAATAGAGCACATACCGAAGCGAGAAAAACATTTTTATTTGTTTTCTCGACATTAGATTCAAGTACCAAACATTGCCTAAGAATAACCATCCGAGCCATCCACATTTATTGTCATAACTCATAAGTTTGAGAGAAATGGACTTAATTTTTGACAGACATACGACGCGAAGTCCCAACGCTGACATGACAGTAAAATCAATCTGGTAATTTCGTCAAAATTACCTCGCCCTTTGTAGTAACTCCCAATGCAAAGGTCCAGTAGTCATGTTGAATGCTCCAGGATAGCAAATCAATTGAGCACCTAGCAACGAAAAATTTCACCCTCACAAGCAAGAAAAAGAACGCATACCAGAAATTGATAAAAAAAAATTGAAAAGAAAAAAGAAATTGAAAGCATATAAACCTCTAGCTGCATAGAGCATTGCTAATTCCTGAAATCTAATGTCGTAGCAGATACCTATTCCAATTCTTCCAACCTCTGCACACAAACAGAGAATTTTGGTGGCCAGTACGTACAAAATATATTGATGTATACCTAAGCTTTAAATAATAATAATAATAATAATAATCTCGTTTAAAATATTCTTCCTCAAAAATATATGTCCCTTTGATTTCTCGAAAATCCACTGTATAGCTTGGTTAGCTAGCGATATACTTTAGTAGTTAGTTTCTATTTTGTCTGGTTCAGCTATTGAAAACTTCATTTCGTTAGTAACCAATTAAGCAAATAATTAATCTGGATTCACGAAATACCCAAGTGACATGTATAGTTGAACTACATAAATTATATCAATCTGTATATCAATTTCACACCCATGCATCAATTTTAAAAAGTTTCACAGACTGAACTTAGTAGCTCACCACTCGTGTCTTCCCTTCCCCAGCTAAAGATGAAAAATATTGACCAATAGATGCAACCTATTTAGGATCTCTGATTCACTCACATTATTGGATGTTTGGTGAATGGTGATTCAATTACCAAGCAGGTGAAGTAGGGAGTGACATGTGGTATGCGTGGTCTTAATAATATTAGCGCAGTTTAGTAGTCTAGTAGAGCAATTTACAAGCTGTAAATTCGTTCCTGGAAAATAGAAGCTGTAATAGTTCAGACCATTGTAGTTGTATTTTAGCTGTAACAGAGATACTAACATTGTTCGGAAAAAAAAAAACCTCATTTAACTTTTTATCTATGTCAACTTTTTTTTTCCCGCCTTTCTCCACAATATTTGCCTTTTATTTTATCAAGTCCATCAAATTGTAACGAATACCTGTATCCACAGTGGTGGGAGTCTCCCCTGCTGTAAGAGTCTCGGATTCCTTGAACGTAATCTTCCCAGGAATATCGATATCAAACAGGTGTATCTGTTATCAAATAAACTCGTTGAAAATTTGTTGTAAAAGTAAAATAGGTCTTTGTTTAAATTCAAAATATAACAAAACAAAAGATCGTTGCACCATCAGTAATAGTTATTACAAACATTTTCCATCTCACCTAACTATATTTTCAAAATTGCAATATTCAATTGCAAAAGTTTTATTATGAGGGGCTGGGAATTTGAAAAGCTTAACTTACTATATATAAACTATTCATAGCTATGTAAGAATGAAAAGTATGCTTTTACCGCATCATAGGAGCAGCTCAACGATGTATACCATGTAACTATTAGGCTGCGTTTGGATGAATCGAGAAAAGGATTTGCAGCTAAGGATTTCAAATAACTCCACTATTAGGTAAATTTCAAATCCATCATAAGAATTTCTAATATAAATTAAAAGGGACGCTAAATCCATAGCAACTCAGAATGATCCAAGCTCAATAGATTTGTATTACGGAATTGAAATCCTTATCTCCCAAATCCTTCAATCCAAACGCAACCTTAGAGAAAAGATCATCGAAAATCACCTTACGGTGTTTAGCTTTGAGCTCTCCGTCAGGTCCAAAGATGCAACAAGTATTGTACAACTTATCCCCACTTCGTTCGGGTATTGAACCTCCAATTATCGTGATGTTCAAAAGACGAGATATTTCAGACAACATCGCTGTTGATGGAGATGCATCAAAACCAGCATCAATATCCTCAGCATATACCGGAAAGCTATCATTTGAATATGGACTGTTCCATATTTCCTGATCAACGAAAGCAAACAATTAACGTCTCAAATTACCGACATTCATCAATCGAAGAACAAAATGAACTTACAGGCAACACAACAAGCTTTGCGCCTTTCTCAGCAGCCTCTTCGATGGCGGTACGAGCATGGAGAATGTTCCTTTCCTTGTCAGCAGTCACTTTCAACTGGCATAACCCAATCTTAAACTACACAAACACCAATCAAAAACCCAGAAAGTGAATAACAGATAAACAAATTTTAACTGTAATCCAACAATATTTAAAACCCCACACGCCCAATCACAGAAGAAAAAAGAAACCCAGCTTGGGACATTAACAAAATTGAATTTTTACCCATTAACATTAAAGTTTCAACCATCCATAACAACAATTCAGCTCGAAATTTAAGTAAATTGTAGTAAGATTTAAATAGGGATAAAAAACCCAGAAAGTGAAACCAAAAAACTATAAAATTAATTGTAATCCAACAATGTTTGAAATTTCTACCCATAAAAAAAATTCAAGTTTCTACCATAATTTCCACATTAAAATAACGCATGTGCGTCGATGAAACCTAGCTCTACTAGCGAAGCTAAGGTCCCAAGATATTGGAGATATTGATTCTACTCACACGGACATCTGTTTTCACTAGTTTCATAGTAGTTCGTAGCTGATATTGATTGTAAATTGTTTCTATTTGATATTCATGACTTGTATCATGTACCGATTCATTCAAAAAAAAAAACAAATCACCCACATGTCTAAGAATACAAAATCCTCAATCAGAAACTTGTAGCACTTCATAGCTGATTGTAATAATTGCTAGTCGGTTGTAACTTGTTTACATCAACAGACTTGTACTAGTTCGTAGCTGATTGTAATAATTGCTAATCGGTTGTAAATCGTTTCTATTTGATATGTCTATGTACATATTCATTCAATAAAACAAATTCACATGTCCAAGAGTACAAAATCCTCAATCAGAGCATACAAAACATCCATCAAGCTCAAAATTCAAATATATATATATATATATACATATAAATTGTAGTAAGATTTAAATAGGGATTACCTTAGTGATGGGAGGAGTGGGGGGCGGTACGGCGGGGGGAGCTCGAGCTTTTTCTGCGGCCATGGATGAAACTGAAGAGGATGTTGTAAGTGTTGTACGGGTTGACTTGAGGTGTACGCTGCTGCTTTGACTGGAAGTACTCTTTTGAAGGAGATGAAGTCGACGGTGGAGAAGGGGCGAGGGTGCAGGGCGCACGGTGAAGCGCGTAATAGAGGATTGGGGAGTTGCTGAACGGAGAGTTGAAGAGAAGAAGACCAATCTTGGAATCATTTGTTTTTGACTTTTTGTTTCCCTTATTTTTTTTTTTCCAATTTCTACTATGTATTTAAAATGATAAATTATTAAAACCAATTATTATGTGAAAAATGATTTTATTTTTTTTATTGAAAACAACAATGAAACTGATTCGATATATAAATTAATATTGAGATTATACATCTACAATTCATGTGTTTACATATATTTTTTGCACAAGAAATTCTAAATTTTGTATTTTAATTTTCAATATAAATAGATTACAATTATTCAGAAAATACCATAATTTAGATGATACGAAAATTTGAATTTTCGGAAACCATGTATGTATATAATTTTTATACAATTACTTTTATACCCATTTAAAAATTTATTTTTTAGTTTGATAGACTAATTGAGATTAATTAGTTGAGAATTACTTATCACATTATAGTATAAATTACTTCTAGCAATATTATTATTATTATTACTACTACTGACGTTCGTTCGATTCACCCCAATAAATTTATATGATAATATGAGAAAAATGAGAGCATAGTGTGTAAATAAATGAGAGTAATTCCGAGAAAGTAAAGTTATGCAGTCAATGTGAGTAATTGCGAGAGCATAGTAAACGTCTAAAGACAAAACATAATAACGACGAGAGTTTAACGTAGTTCAGTCAATGATGCCTATGTCCACTGGAAAGTAAACTTGTCATTTTATTCATCTTTCAAGACCAATATTTATACAAATTGTTGGTCTCGACTAAATAAGGTACATTTATAATAACTAGCATTCTTCTATGATTACGTATGCCAGATGGAATAAAGTTAGTCTCCTTCATTTTCTACACATGGTAGCTGCTATTCAGGAAGAGTTGGACCCCCGCTATGGTAAGTCTTTTAATTGCCGGGGCCTTGACTAACTCTTGTTGTCTTCTCTCTTTAATGATTTCTTTCCTTTCCAGGTCCAGGCCCAGGTCCAGCTCTAGGCCCAGCCCAATTATAATTATTTAGGCCTTAATTCAGCTTTCCCTAGGGCTTTTAGCTTAGGTCTTGGGCTTGACAGCTTGGCTCAATAGCTAGTTTTTTTTTTTTTTTTTTTTAATTCAAGATCATGGGGATACCCTAAATATCTAACTCGATAAATCTGAATTGATAGTTATAATCATAAGCCATAAAAATTCTATCTAACTCCATAAAGGAGAAAAGAACCACAACTTGTGGCAGTTTGGATTCGAACTCAGGACTTCTCACATAAAGTGGGAGGTAGATATCACTAGACTAGTACGTCTTGCATCCAATAGCTAGTTTCTACCTACATCAATTATTATTCTTAGGGGTGGGCATTAGTTTTGCGCCCAAACCGACCTCACCACTTTTGTCAATTTTCTAAGCAAACCGTAGTTTAAAATATAAATGAATACCGCACTGCCCTATGCGGTTTGGTTTCAAAATTAGTGTTAAAAAAATCGCACCGCACCGCCACTGTCTACATATATATATATATATATTGATGCGGTTCGTTTTTACACCAAGAAAGTCGTACCAATTGAAATGCAATTTTATTTGTAGAAATCCAATTTTTAGAAGACGAATAATTTTCTAAAGATAAATGTAAAACTTTTAATATAAAACAATAGAAAGAATACTTAAATTTCCTTTTATTGCTTTTTGGACTCTTTCTTGAGAGAAAATGAAGGACATAAAAACATAACACTTTTTTCTCTTAATTCTCAATCTAAACTTACAATGGATAAATCTTCTAATATTTATAGGCCATCATGGCCGAATTTTCCGCCCTCTTTTTGGTTGGAGTTGGGCGATTTTTCCCTTATTTGGGGGGAATGTTGAATTATTCTCCCTCTTTTGAGGGATATAGGTTGGGATTGGATACGATTTGATCATCATCCAATCTTATCTCTTCTCTAACTATCCTTCTTAGTCCATGCCTTCCATTAGATATTCTAGCTATTCTTCTTGATTCATGTCTTCCATGAGATCTTCAAGCTATCCTTCTTAACCTATGCTCTCCATTAGTTCTTCAAGCTATCCCTTTTCGATCCATGCTTTTCGTCACTTCTTCTAGCCATTCTTTTGACTTTGAGGCTTCCCTCAGGCCTTTCTCACGAGGCCCCCGGAGCATAAACATTTACTTGGGCCTCCTCTTTACCTTTAGCCTGCTATATCGTCTTTTTGGCAAGCCCACCTTTTGGTAAAGCCCAATATCATCCCATAATAATTCACGGGCGTATCATATATATATATATATATATATATATATATATATATATATATATATTTCTTAGTATTTTTTTTAATTTGAACTTTTAATAAGTTTTACTTGTAATACTATTCATTTCGTAGTTTTATTTAATATTTGTTATTGAATTGCTATGATTGTATCTTTTACATGATTAATAATTGTTAGAGTATATGCCCTCGAATGCCATAAAGAGGATAGATTTATAGGGCATAAACATTGTAATTAAACTATGATTTTTCTGTTAATATAAGGCAATTGATTGTTGTTTTCTTATAGGCATTTATAAGGTGTGAATAAACAACGTAAAGTCCTTGATGACAAGGTGAACCTTCTACCTCCTATGGGATAGGAGGAAAGGCACTAGAATGGTTTGACCCTTGACATCTAAAAGGGTTTGCAAGTCTAAGAAATATTGATTGGGCATCAATAGTGAATAAAGACTTGTATGATGTAGGTTTCGACAGAGAAAGTATCAGTCGTACACTATGGAAATGGTAGTGGGAACTTATATCATAGACGTGTCAGTTGGACTGATATGTTCGAACAGGGCTCACATCAGTTCATCACATGGGTATTCACTCATTGACAGTCTATGATGAAACTGATAAGTAGTGATAGGTACGTGTGAACCTCTGACCTGAGAAATCGAGTTGAAGATGTACTTGTGACATCAAGTCTATCATTAGAGTAGTTAGATTCAAATCACCTGTTGGTGGAATCGACCTCGAAGTGCGACTTGATGGGCAAGTAGCATTGTTAACTGATTTGCAATATGGAATTTATTCTCTCATAAGTGAATGAGTGAAATATCCTATGCGATCATGAATAAGTGAGGATGAAAGTCTTTGGCCAAAGCATTTAAATACCTCGACTTATTATGAGCTTAGGCATATGACCAAGTTATATGAGTTTGACTTTAAACCATGACTCTTACTTGACTGGAATATAAGAATAAAAGGTTTATACACGTACGGTATTCACGGCGTAAAGGTTTGGAATGATCCTATTAATTTGTTCTCAATTGGGTTACGGTGTGAGCCACGAGACTGGCTAGGTGTCACTCACACCCCTTTGGATTCCTCCCAATTGCCTTTTGAGACGAGCCTAAAGAGTCGCGCTTAAAGGAAGTGCAAAAGGAAAAACATGAGAAAAAGACTTGAGAGAAATTCACGGCATTGGATGCCGTAATTAATTAATTAATTATTGGATAATTTAATTTAATTAATTAAATTAATGAGTTAATTAATTTCTTGGAGAAATTGAATTATAAATTAATTAGGAATTGAATTAATTGGATTATCAATTTATTTATTGGATAAATAAATTATCCGATTAATTAATTAGCAAGCAAGACGAAAACCCGAAGGCTTCCGAACCCACTAAGGGGGGGCCAAATAGGGCTCTTGCATGCTAGTGTTATTGTTTCATAATGATATAAATATATCACAAAGTGAAAAATAACACAAGGCAACTTACATAACTTTCTCTCCAAGAAAACGTCTCCCACCTCTCTCTCTCTCTAGCCGTTTTTGACAAGGAAGAAATGAGGAGTTTTTCGTTTTTGATTCCGGCGTGACGAATTAGGGACGTTGGTAAATTCGGCGTTAGAGAAAAGGATCACGTTCAGAAATCAACATACGTGAGAACGGTAAATTTTTTATACACAATTAAACACGAGGATTAGAGATGATTCGGGCTTTGAGAATTAAATTTACTTTCCGCTGCGTTTTATTCGTATAATTCCCAACAATAATATGTTCAACCAACATTTGTGCTTGAGGTTTTAAAGTGATAATATCTTATGATATTTTAGTATTATATTTTTTTTATATAATAGACACTTGAAGAGTTTTGACGAAAAAAAATATTATAGATTATATTTATGACATTTGTTCTATTTAACGATCACAATTATTTGTAATAGCAATATCGCGTTAGATTACCTTTTATTTTATAACCTTATAATATACTTCGCAATATCTTTTGGGCTTTTGCAGGTTTAGTGCACAAATTTTAATAAACAAACAATTACAACGTAACATGTCATTTTTTGTATTGCTTGTTTATAT
This sequence comes from Buddleja alternifolia, assembly GCA_019426215.1. Lineage (NCBI taxonomy): Eukaryota > Viridiplantae > Streptophyta > Magnoliopsida > Lamiales > Scrophulariaceae > Buddleja > Buddleja alternifolia. Next base: position 877,093 of record CM033394.1, read on the forward strand.
GCAAATTTCTCGTCCTAGTTTTCATACAAGTTAGGTTAAGACATTTTCTTAAATATGAGTGTGAATTTATTTGATATATATATAGTAAAATATGTACATATTATACTTGTACTCAGTGTAAAACAAATATTTAAAGTGATATATTAGTACTTTTTCCTATTTAAAACATATGATACTCTTATATAATAATATGTAATCACAATTTTTTTAATGATTCTTGAAGTTTAATTTTGATAAATGTTTTTCGGACAAGTATTTTCTTCATTATGAATTATCATTATCTTTTTAATAATTAGTTTAACAAAAAGTATGACAAACATTTTTTGTTTATTTAGTTTTAAAATGTAAAATAACTTGAAAAACTGCCGAACCGTACAAAACCACATAGTCGATTTTGATTTACAAAATTACAATTTCAAATTTTATTTCCTCCAAACCGCATTTGGCAATTCGGTTTGAAATTAATAACAAAAACTGCAAAATCAAACTGTGATCATCCCTAATTATTTTTAAGTGAATGATAGTGACACTTCACAAATTATCATAGGAGCTCCATCTTTGATTTTTAATTTAATATATGACAACAATGCCCATAAATCTTAAAACACATTTGCTACATTTTTCAAAAGTTAAATCAAAGCAAAATATTATCAACTTGTAAATGATCGATTTACTACTTTATAGGATAACTAAAAAAACTTTAAAATAAACTTTTTACATCTAAAAAACTCATTATAATATTTTTCAATCTAAAAGCACACTCCACCAACTTTTCATTTTAAAAAAAAAATACTTAGGATTAATAAATTTATGGAGTTAACTACCTTAGCCTTTCAGATTAAGAATTAATCGATTATACCTTTGTATAGAAATTTATTTATTTAAAAAATTTATATTGATAGTTGATATTAAGTATTTAATAATACTAAGAATAATATTAAGAATAGTCTTATCATTATGAAAGAAACATAATTCTTGTTAAGGGGCGAACTCGTTAGATCAGATAAATAGATCATAGATTAATGTATGCTACGATGTCTTAAAATATATTTGGTGGCATTCTAATTTTAAAACATGATCAGAGTTCAAAATGTGACATCTAAACCATACTTTGTCCTTTTCTCGAAAAAAAAAAAAAAAAACTTCCTTTGTCCTTAACTGCACGTCACCTAGCAATAAGTAGAGCATCTTCTAATTAAAAATTATTTCTAATGACCTGCTAATTAAATCTAGGTTATCTTGTAACAATTAGGTGAGAGCCACTCAATAAATATCTTGAGTGACAGTAAGTAAAAGTGAAATTGCTAATCATACTAGGTTTTCTTGTAACAATGAGGTGAGACAGCCACTCAATAAATATCTTGAGTGACTGTAGGTAAAAGTGAAATGAGATTTACCCATTCATTTCACACCATAAAAGTCATCCTTTAACACAGAGGGTGTGGTGGGGTGTAAAGAACTCCTTCCCCTTAACTAAATAGCGAGAGTTCGATTCTTGGCTTTGGGTATGGAGAATTATTAAAAACTTTGGGTCAGTTGTCTCACCCTTCGAGGTGCTTCCAATCAACGAGGGGATTAGTCATTGCGATCGGCGGTGAAAATCCTGATGAAAATAATAATAAAAAAATAAAATAAAAGTCATCCTTGAGATATTTCAGAACCCAAATATTGATATAATTTATAAAAGTTCAAGTATAAAGGCATAGAGATCGAAAAGAATCACAAGGGTGCTATTCTATTTGATCTTTTCGTTGATCATAATCATGAATGCAAATGAATTCCGAACGATTGTGATGGTTCTGATATTTTGACTCTCCTAAGTCCTACCTTATAAAAATAATATTGTTTTGTTTAATTGTGTTTTAGCACATATTATGCAATTACAGTATTATCGATTACACATACAAAAGTATGACAAACATAGGATGGAGCCAAAATTGAGAGTTCAAAGGAGCGAATATAAGATAAAAAGGGAACAAAGCTTAATATTTTCTAATTTTCCTGTTTTTTTGGGTTGGGTGGGGTGGGGTGGGGTGGGGTGAATGTCAGAATAAAAACTAGGGCAATCCTTTTTCCCCCCTCAAAGTTGAGGGAAATGGGTGCCTCACCAGCGGAAAAATCTATGTTGGATCGGGTGTAATGGAGCTAGTGCCCATTACACCCTACATTTGTGTTGGGATGTGTGGATTTTATTATCCCAACACAAATGTGTGGTGTAATGGGCACCGGCTCCATTACACCGGGTCTACCATAGAATCACCCCCAGCCAGCCCCGTTGGTCTCGTTTGTGACAATGGGGGTGGGGGCTGGATGTCGGAAATAAAAAATTTGGCAATAAAAACGAAGTTGAGGGTCCTCGGTTGTGACAATAATAAAAAATAAGAACTTATTATGTAATTATCAAAATTTCTCCTCATTTATTGAAAATTACCAACGTACCCCTCATATTAAGAATTTTCTACAATTATACTCCCTGTGTGCTTAACAATTCTTACAAATTTACTCTTATAAACTTTACAAATATACCCTTGAGAGGGTGTGTTGGTAATTTCCATTAAATGAGACAAAATTTTGGTAATTACACAATAAGTGAGGGGTCTGTGTGTAATTTTCCCAAAAACAATAGGACATTTTACTTTTATATTAAAGTTGAGGGAGATGAGTGCCTCCACCAACTCCTTGGCTACGTCGGTAACAATAACAATCAAAATATGGCAAGAGAAAAAACTATAATAAATACATTCATAGCATATCTTATAGATATTTTCTTCTTGTACTTCTTTAAGTTTATTTGTCCCCACTCATAACATTGGAATTAGACTAAAGTTTGAAAAGTTGGCCTTTCAATCATTAAAATAACTTCATAAGAATCTTTGTTTGCAAGTGAGGGTGTCAAGGTGGCATCAATACAATACACCTCTTGATGACAACTAAGACCACCTCAGATCTTGCCCTGTCATAAGGCTATAGCCATAATCATATCCATATAGGGTTTGGTATGTCATTAAAATTTAATTAATTATGGGTTAATGGCTCAATTATAAATAATAAAACATGCCCATTTCAAGAGTAAATCAATCCTACCTAGTTTGGTTGATGTGGATGATCTTTTTTCCCTCAGTTTTTTAGCCAAAAATAAAAATAAAAAAATCCAAGAAATAAACATGGGTTCTTGATTAAGATAAAAGAGGATGTCTAAATCTCTATCTGCAAACTACAAAAATTCTACCTTTGCAGGTCTGTCTCTCTCTCTCTCTCTCTCTCTCTCTCTCTCACACACACACACAATTACACACAGGGGGACAAAATATTGTTTTGATTTTTTTTAGGGGGAAAAGGGGGAGTGGATGTCGAAAATAAGAAAATAGGGCAATGTTGTTTTTCCGTCAAAGTTGAGGGAAATGGGTGTCCCACCAGCTCCCTTGGCCCCGTCTGTGACGGATCATTCTATCCCACATCGATACCAATGGTCCCGATATAGCATACACCATTGAATCCACTAATAGGGGCATTTACTAAAATACCCCTGATCCAATGGTCTATGTCACACCGGAATTATTAGTACCGATGTGGCCAGGGACGGATCCAGGAATTAGGTGTTGGGGGGGCCGAAGTACCAATAACAAAAAAAATAAAATTTTATTTATAAGTATATAGTCAATATTTATTTTTGTTTTAATAGAAAAGTAAAATAACAATTCAATTTTTGTTGTTTGTTTTATGTTAGCTACCCTTTTAATTAAACAAGAATATTAAATAAAACTAAAGTTACATATGATAATCAAACTAAAGGGCTGCTGGAAATGGAGCTTTAAAAAATAAAAAGTGAATAACATGAGCTTTAGATAATCAAACTAAAGGGCCCCCCCCCCCCCCCCCCCCTAAAATCCGTCCCTGGATGTGCCATAGAATTTTCCGTTTGTGACAATGGGGGCGGGGGAGTGGATGTCGAAAATAAGTAATTGGGCAATTTTTTTCCCTTGGGTGCCCTCCAGCCCCCTTGGCCTTGTTGTGACAATAATTAAAAAAATAGGAAAAATTACACACAGACCTCTTACTTATTATGTAATTACCAAAAAAAAATTTCACTTATAGAAAATTATCAACACACCCCTCATGTTAAGAATTTTTTACAATTACATTCCTTGTGTGTTTAATAATTCTTATAAATTTACCCTTATAAACTTTATAAATAGACCCCTCGAGAGGTGTGTTGGAAATTTTCAATTAGTGAGGGGGAGTTTTGGTAATTACACAATAAATGAGGGGTCTGTATGTAATTTTTCCTGAAAAATAAGACATTTTTTTTATATCAAAGTTTGGGGGGATGGTGCCCCACCTGCTCATTTGGCTCCGTCCGTGTAATAATCAAAATATTACAAGAGAAAAATCTATAATAAGTACATTCATCGCTAGTTTGGTTGCTGTGGATGATCTTTTTATCCTCAGTTTTTAAGCCAAAATAAAATAAAATCCAATAAATAAACATGGGTTCTTGTCTAAGATAAAAGTGGATGTCTGAATCTCTCTCTGCAAACTACAAAAATTCTACCTTTACAGGTCTCTCTCTCTCTCTCACATTCATTTTATACAATTGAAGTTTTTGATTTTGTTGGGTATTGCATGCTTCTGCAAAGAACTAAGTTTTGTTATGATTTATGTTTGTGTTAAGTTCTATAAGAAATAATATTACATGTTTTGAAATTTGATTAAGGAGTTTGTAGTTCCGGATCATTCTCACAGTGTTTTATGAACTTTTGACATTAGTCTCTAAACAATCACAAGGATGAGTTTCACAATGCAATATTAATGAGTTATAGTTTTGGAACCATCAACAATCATCCACGAAATGGAATCTTATGAGGTTTTAGAATCACGTGTTAGAGTCTCATGACAATCACAATCATTCATATAATGAAACTCACGTTACGATATTTGCTGAGTAATAGTATTGAGACCATCAACAATCATCCATGAAATGGAATCTTATGAGCTTTTAGAATATCACTTGTTAGAGTCTCATGACAATCACAATCATTCATATAATGAAACTCACGTTACGATATATACTGAATTATAATATTGGGACCATCAATAATCATCCATGAAATGGAATTTCATGAGCTTTTAGGATTACGTATTAGAGTCTAAAGACAATCACATGTAAGTAAAATTTCATAAATTACATGATCCCATAAATCTTAAACTTAATGATTTTCACAAGTTTTCAACAAATAAAACTTGTAGTCTTTTATTGTTGATTCATTATTGGGCAAAGTGGAAAATTGATTTCTTTTCCTTGATCCTCTTTGAATGATGGAAATATGCGTTTACTTTTATCAGAATTACATTATCTGCTTTTTGCATAATCTCTAGATTAGAGAGATAGAGAGAAGGTCAATTCTTTTTATATTAAAACTCTAAGAGTTGTCTCCCATCAAGACACATATTCATTTAGAGTCATGATTTTCTTTACGTAAAGTCATGTCTTTTTATTAGCCAATAAGATATTTATTTAATATTACATAATTAATTACTTTATCAAATAGACTTTGATATTGATAAAATAATAACATGAACTTACTACGCATATACTATTTTTCAATTATGACGTCGTATAATGCCCATTCTTTCGATATATTCGTTAATTTTTTTGCGGTAATCTATAATGTCTTTCTTTCGATATGCTCATTAATATCTTGGGCAAATGGTACTAGTATGTTTCGATTGATACTCATTGTTTCTGAATTCTTATTTCATGATAAGATACATAATTTTCAATGCAAAACACCTTATAATACTCGTCGTTCTTACCAAAGAAGAATGTGATCCAATATAAATTTGAAAATTCATCAAACTCTCATCATTACGTACATATTGAATTCTTATACTATAATAAATACATTCATCGCACATCTTATATATATTTTCTTCTTGTACTTCTTTAAGTTTATTTATCCCCACTCATAACATTGGAATTAGACTAAAGTTTAAAAAGTAGGTTTTTCAATCAATAAAATAAATTCATAAGAATCTTTGTTTTTAAGTGAGGGTGTCAAGGTGGCAACAATACACCCCTCGATGACAACTAAGAGCACCTCAGATCTTGCCCTGTCATAAGGCTATAGCCATAATCACATCCATATAGGGTTTGGTATGTCATTAAAACTTAATTAATTATGGGTTAATGGCTCAATTATCAATAATAAAACATGCCCATTTCAAGAATAAATGAATCCCAGCTAGTTTGGTTGCTGTGGATGATCTTTTTTTCTTTAGGTTTTTAGCCAAAAAAAAAATAAAAAATCCAAGAAATAAACATGGGGTCTTGTCTAAGATAAAAGAGGATGTCCGAATCTCTCTCTGCAAACTAACAATATTCTTCCTTTACAGGTCTCTCTCTCTCTCTCTCATTTTGTACAATTGAAGTTTTTGATGTTTTTGAGTATTGCATGCTTCTGCAAAGAACCAAGTTTTGTTATGATTCATGTTTGTGTCAAGTTCTATAAGAAATAATATTACTAGTTTTGAAATTTGATTAGGAGTTGGAGTTCCGGATCATTCTTACAGTGTTCTATGAACTTTTGACATTAATCTCTAAACAATCACAAGGATGAGTCTATCAATACAATATTAATGAGTTATAGTATTGGAACCATCAACAATCATCCGTGAAATGGAATCTGATGAGCTTTTAGGATTACTTGTTAGAGTTAGAGTGACAAGCACAATCATTCATATAATGGACTCACCTTACGGTATTTACTTGAGTTATAGTATTGGGATCATCAACAAACATCCATGAAATGGAATCTTATGAGCTTTTAGGATTACGTGATAGAGTTTCAGGACAATCACAATTATTCATATAATGAGGTTCATGTTACGATATTTACTGAGTTATAGTATTGCGAACCATCAACAATCATCCATGAAATGGAATCTCATGAGCTTTTAGGATTACGTGTTAGAGTCTCGGGACAATCACAACCATTCATATAATGGACTCACTTTATGATATTTAATGAGTTATAGTATTGGGACCATCAACAATCATCCATGAAATAGAATTTTATGAGCTTTTAGGATTACTTGTTAAGAGTCTCAAACAATCACAATCATTCATATAATGAGACTTACGTTACGATATTTACTCATGTTACGATATTTACTGAGTTATAGTATCGGGAGCAATCATTCATGTAATGGGATCTTTTGAGCTTTTGTAACCGAGTCTCGGGACGATCACGGTCATCCAGTTAATGGGACCCACATGAGGTGAAGATGGTTGTGAGTATATGAACTTGTTGCATATAAAGCTCCTAGAATCACTCTTTTTCATCCTTGTGAGGCAATCCATTGATTTCTTTGCTTTAATTACAACATTAGAAGTTCAAAGTTCTAATGTGGGCTTTATGATTCTCTTCTAATGTCCAATTTACTCTGTCAAATCCAGTTATTAGTGAGTGCTTAAGTTATGCATTTTGTCATATGTCCGGAATAGACTATGGGAGAGCTCATGTCATCGGGTTGTTCTTAGGAGCTCTGGAAAATTAGAATTGAACCCACGTAGGATCAACTATACATGAATGCATTTTCTCGTCATATTGAGAAATTTTGTTACTAATAATGTTAAGTCAGGCCATACCACACCACACCATTTTTATTAATTTTTACGCAAACTGCAGTTCAAAAATTAAGTCTAAACTTCACCGCCTATGCGGTTTGGTGCCAACTTTGGTGTTAAAAAAACCACACCGCAGTAGACCGCCTATATATTATCTATTATTGTTAATTTGAACTTTTAATATTTTTTACTCAAAACACTACTTGATTTTTCAGTTTGATTTAATATTTAATATTTAGTTTGACATTGTCATGTTATATTCATTCATTGTGATGATTTTTATCAAACCAGGTAACATGATGCAAAGCTTATCTAAGATAGACTCAGATGGAAGTGCAGATTACATCAGTCGTCAAGTTCAAATGGAACATCATCAGTCATCGGTTAGTTATTTTTCTTACAAGTTACAACGGTAAAACGCATATTCTCCCCAACCTATGTAATGTTTTGCACTTTGTCCCCTATTCTAAAATCTTTGCACTCGACCCCCAACCTTTAATTTTTGCTAAAGAATGCCCATTGGCTCCATTTTCATCGGAATATTCCACCGGAAACAGAGCAAGGGTCATTCTGCAACAAAAATCAAAGGTTGGGGTGTCGAGTGCGAAAATTTTTAGAAAAGGGGCAAAGTGCTCAGTGCGACATATGTTGGGGGAAAATGTCTTTTACCATTCTTGTAATAAGCCTCGTTTGGACTAGAATTTCCTGTGGGTGTGACCATTTGGAAACCAACCCCAAAATCTGTGCTTGTCATTTTCCTTGCAGGGTTTTATATCCTACCCTATGGTTGGATCTTCTTTTGGAAGGATAACAGCTGCTTATGATCCAAATGTTATTGTAAGTACTAAAGAAAAAATCTTCTCTAGAAAATTTGGCCCGTTAGATAATCGAATCATTTTTTCGAAATCAAACCAGGTTTATCCTCGTATGATGGCAAGAAATGTGGTTCCTCTTGATTGTGCACAAGGCATCCCCATTTATGTCAATGCAAAACAATACCATGCAATTCTCAGACGTCGACAAACTCGAGCAAAACTCGAGGCTCGGAATAAAGTAGCCAAATCGAGAAAGGTATTTTGCAGTTTCCGATTCTTTCTTTTCTCCACAAATGAGTACAGATTCTGATCTTGCTCTGACTAATCATTTCATCTCTGTAGCCTTATCTTCACGAGTCTCGACACCTACATGCGTTGAAGAGAGCTAGGGGTTCCGGAGGGCGTTTCTTGAACAAAACAAATACGCACAAACCAAATCCTTCAATCCAAACACGTCGTAACCTATCTTTGCAGCAAATAAGTGGAGATGAATTTGAACCTGAAAGTGATGACATTTTTCAGCAACCTCAGTTTGGAGCCTTGTCGATCTCTTCTTTGACCACGGGTCCCACAGCAGCGCATTTTGGGGGGCGCTCACTTGTAATAGCACCCGATGACAAGCTTATGTTCACACGAATCAGCACGGTTACCTGATTCGGCTCTGCATTGGATAACCGGCAGATCATCCTTGGCTACGTTCTCTTTACTGCTTTTTTTGGTGCTGAAATTGGTGAACGAAAGGAATAATATCATCCTCAGCTTTGTTATTTTGCTAATTTATCATGCTTTGAGCTTGCACATTAACAGAAATTTTGAAGTGAATCTATGTGTAAAACTTTGAATTATGCCTAAATTTTATGACCTATACAATCTTGAAGGTTTTCTTTACTTGGCAAGCTATGTGGCTAGTTCATTATGCTTTTCTCTTATTGGAAAAATTCTCACATCAAAGTGTTCTCAAAGTTTGAGGATTGTGGAACCTATATTGTACTAAAGTGGCATGATCCTCACCGTTGGTTCGAGTTCATCCGACATATATAAAAATTTATCGGTTATTGGTCTCCTTCGAGACTCATTTCATGACACCCATTCAAGTGGGTTGGTAGCTGTTGAATTATATACATGATTTATTTCGGAAAACATTGTCACATCAAAGAGCGTTCAGCACCAAAAGACAGGCAATAGTGAGACCTATATTGTACTAAAATGACATAATCCTATTGCGTTGGAAGGAGATCAATTACACATAACAATGTTTCTATTTCACTTTATGAGACCATACATACATATATACACACACATGTTTATATATAATCAAAGTTGAGACTTGAGAGACCACCAAAGTTAACATTCATTTCCACATTTTAACAAAATTTACATTGGTATGACATTAGGCCGGCCAAGAAATCCAGCAAAAGACAAACTACATAAAAAGGGGTCAATATACACAAAAACATTTCTTGATCCCTCCCACTCCTCCTCCCTTCAAATCTTTCATGAAACTCTTTTTTTTTTTTCCTTTTTTAAGTATCATGAAACTCAAAACTTACAAAGCAAAGCCCTCTTGGTTCTTAGTCGAAAGCCGCTTGAGAAACTCGTAGGTCGTGATCATAGTCGTCGCAGACATAGACATCGAAGCCCATCTCGGGCCCAGCCCTCTATAACAAGCACCCAATCCACCTTCCTTAACCAAATTTCTCACGGTTTCTATAACCGTGGGCGATTTACCACGCACACTTCCTTCCCCATCCAAAACTTGTAACCTCGTTTTAATCGTATCGAGTGGCATTGTCACCAAAGCCGATACTCCACTAGCCATAGAAGCACTCAACCCTTGAACCGCCACCACTGACTTCCCATCCGGGGTATAACCGGTCCCACCATACCCATTTTCACCCTTCTTACAACAATAACAACCAATACAACCCCATATAACTCTATGTGCAATAGAGTAAGATGCCCACCAAACCGCATTTGACGGTGCATAAGTCAATATAGATATCCCGAAACCCCTATACAACCCCTTAACACCATCAACATTCACAATCTTCCTAAACGCGTCAATCCCACCGTTGTACTTTTTCAAAGAAGTTGAATTACAACAATCACTTCCTTGAACCATTAGCCTCTGGCTCACGACGTCTATAGGCGTCCAAACCAATTGTGCAGCCATTGCAGCACTTAAGCCAGCTGCAGCATTTGCAATAGCCGAAGACGAGGCCTCTGACAATCCAAACTGAACACTAGCTACATTACCTACATTACTCTTTGTAAATTCGAGGGCGCCCATATAAAGGGCTCGTGCAGGGATAGTTCCCATAAGGGACGTCCCAAAACCACGGTAAAATCCCCTGCACCCTTCGGTTTTAAATATTGAGGCCGCCATTTGGAAACACGATATATCCTTTATCATCACTTGCTGCCTCGTTTTCAACACAACAATAGGGTAAAGCGTACCCGAAACACCCGAAAACAGGGCAGCCCCAAGGAAGAAAAACTTGGATTTATCAAGCATTTCCCAATCTATATCTGCAGGAAGATGAATTTCCGATGTCGAATCATCCTCCGCAGTACTTAAACTCATCTTCCCCAGCTTAAATCTCTTTAAACAACAACCAAACACACCTCAAAATGTCTAATCTGCCTAGTAAAACTAAATCTTTCAGCTCCTAATATTTCCCAAAAAAGGAAAAAAAAAACCCAAATAGCTATATGTCTATAACTCTATATAAATACAATGAAAATGACATACAAAGCTCAAACAAACATTAAACCAAAACAACCCCTTTTCTTAAATCTCTCAGTACTCAAATGGGTCCAGCTTATACTATACAAAAACCAAACTTTATATCCATATCTATATCTACATATATATATCTATATATATATATAATAAATCATATATATCAGATAGTGTGAAGCATTTCCTCACCATAAACTACAAGCTGATGAATTTGAGACTTGTTTTCATTTCATTTCAGATTATTAACAAGATCTGTATATGATGATAGAGATGATTCATATATATATAATAAAGGGTTCAAGTATATAACTGAAAAAAGTGAAAAGGAGGGGTGGCGCAAAGGGTTGATGGATTAGGGGAAGTTTGTTCGAGGGTTTTGCGGATCAGAGGGGATGGACACGTGCCGGTTGGTGTTTCGAGAGCTTTTCTGTTTTGGGATTTAGTGTGGTCGAAGGTTGTTTATATGATGGGGCTGCGGGCTGATTGATTTCGTTCAAAGCTGTGGGTTTGATTGAGATTGATCCACATGTGGATTTGGGCAGCATTCATGAGAGATACAATTTGGGTAATTTTACGTCGGCTAGAGTCCGATGGTCCAAATTCGTATTTTATGTCAATATTTTTCATACAAATGTGTGTAAAGACCACATATGAGATAGACGTCAGAACCTTTGCATTTGGTCTAGCGTAGACACCAGTAAAATTCTGGTCGAGCTCAATTCGAATTTTTTCATAAATGTAAATTTGTGTGCGACATACATTTATGTTTGACTTTGAATTGAGAACATAATTCCTAAATTTAGTGTGGATTTGATTATGCGATAAGTTTAGAGAATTTAAAACATAAAGACATACCAAGACATGTACATTTTCTAAATCAGTCTGCAACCTCTTAATTAATTATATTTGAACTTGAGTTGAATAAAGAAATCTGAGCTCAAATAAATTCTTAATTGATAATAACTATTATTATTATTACTATTATTATTATTATTATTATTATTATTATTATTATAGTATATTGCTCACACAATTCCCGCAATTTAGTGACAATTCTAGTTTTCCACTGAGAATAATTATTATTAAAATAAAAGAAATACTTGGAAATAATAGTCACTTTGTCCTCCTCCACCAACTATTGGAGATATAAATATTAAATACTTAATAGCTGATCAAATAAATAAATAGAGAGCCAAGCTATAAAATATTCTCAAATTTTCTGATTATTTTAAAGTAAAATCATAAATGTTCATTTATTCATTTCCAATGGGCCCATTTGCACTTGTTCAATAGCTGATGGAATATTTATTGTTTAATTTATTACACCAATGTACACGTGCGTAGTCCATGTAAAATATTGGGCCGTCCTGGAACAGCTCTTTTGGGCTAGGAGCTTAAGCCCATATCAAGCTGCAACAATCTTTTTAGATGATCGAATAAAATAAATGAATTACAATTATTTTTTTATCAAACAAAAAATTATACTTAGAGGGTATTTGATGTTTGACCGAGCTTATAATCTCCTTAAAATAACTTATAAGATATTTGAGAACTTAATTGTTACAAAGTATTTGATAATTTTTTTTTATAAAATAGCTGGTAAACTTCTAAAATAAGCTGTTGGGAGCTTATAACTTAACATATAAGAAGACTCCAACCTATTTTTTTAAGAGTTAATAAGATTGAGAGCTTATAAGCATTAAGAGTTTAAAATAAGTTTAGCCAAACACCCTCTTATATATAATATGGAATGAGTTTCAAGACTCCTTGATAAACACATAAGATCTTTGCAAGTTATTGAGTGAATGATACAAGTTCAATAAATTTCAATAATTATACGTGTCATTCACCCAACACTCTTGCAATAAAAAAATCTCGTTTGCTTAACCAACCAGCGGGACATATACAAATAACGAAAAATCATTATAAGACACTATAATACTTTGGGCTCCGAGATGATCTCATATGTGATGGGGGACCCGCACATATATTAATACATGTGTGATGGAGATCACCCGAACTCTTGGGAGCCACCAAGTATAACGCTAATCCTTGTCATCATATGTAAATATACAAAAACTAACACTTGAAAAATGTCCAACAAAATGATACACGTCCTGAGATTAATCGAGTAGCATGCTTTATAAATTAGGAGGGATCCACGAAGCAAGAATACATCCTAGTTGGCAGACAAACCACGTCACCATAATCGTGACGTGTCCACCGCCTCCCACCTAACGCCGCCACGTATCACCCATTATCGCCACCTCACTTTTCTCAACACCGCCAAACTTTGTTCAAAATCTATCATCAAAACTTGTCACTTCTCCCATATAAGTACAAACACTTCAAAAAGTTCTAAAAAACCATCTCAAGAAACAAAAGATAACACAAAAACTAACCATGGAAGTAGCATTAAGGGACATGGGATTAGACAACGAGATGATATCAGTGATCCACGACATGCTCGAATTCATCGACGAACCCGAAAAACCCCAACACCCGTCACGCGCCTACATACGTGACACGAAAGCCATGAGGTCGACTCCGGCCGACGTCGTCGAGCTTCCGAATTTCGTTTTGTGGTCGACATGCCGGGGTTGATAGCGGACCAAATCAAGGTCCATCTAGAGGACGACAATGTTTTGGCGGTGAGCGGGGAGAGGCGGCGGAGTGAAAAGGAAGAAGGGGCAAAGTATTTGAGGATGGAGAGGAGGGTTGGGAAGGTGTTGAAGAAGTTTGTGTTGCCGGATAATGCGGATAAGGAGAGAGTGTCGGCTATATGTGAGGATGGAGTTTTGACAGTGATGGTGGAGAAGAGTCCACCTCCGCGGCCTAAGACGCCGAGGGTGATTGAAGTGAAGGCTGGTGGCGGAGGCGGTAGAGGTGTTCGACATGGTGGAGAAGGGGTGGAAGTGAAGGGTGGTGGAGAGGAGAAGGAGGGGGTAAAAAGTGGTGGTCGGCATGAAAGCGAGGTGAGTCATGGTGGCGGTGGTGGTGGTGGAGGAGAGGAGGTGAAGGGTGCTGGTTGGCATGAAAGTGATGGGAGCCATGGGGAGAGTATATGAGGTACAGCGAAATTCTAGTTCGCTCGTGGTTCGGAATATCCAAGTGTATTTCAGAAAATGTATGAATGACCAATTACATGGCAAATATAAAACACTCCTTTTTGTAAAATGCACATGAGTGTGACCAAACCGAAAACGAAAACTGGCTAGAGTCTATAATGTATATTGTGTGTATGTAGTTGATGTAATGTTTATGCATCTAAATTAGAGTTCAGTCCAAGTTTGATCGACCATAAGTAATGTGAATTATAAGAGTTTGGAATATTGTTGTTTTTGTGTACTGTGTTTGAGGTTTTGGTGTAAATTGCAGTGATTATATATGAATTTTTCTGGGTAAATAGTTAATGCATCTTTATATAGGAAAATTCTACCTCACTCCTGGCTCGGTCATACCAAATTAATTCATAAGGAAAGTGTATGATATGTGTTCCCCTATTTTAGGCAGTGTTCTATTTTTAGTCGCATAAGATCTCGTCATCCTAATTTCAGTCCCACACTTTATGGGATTCTAAAAAACGTCCAAATAATTTAAAAAAATTGTAATGTCAATTCTTCTTTTAAACAATGTTAGTTTCATACTTTATTTTGCATTTTAAAAATTGCATTTTGTCCCCTGAACTATACAATATGTATTAAACACCCTCTTAAACAAATATTAATGTGCACTTACCCCTAAAAAATTAAGTGCAATAAAAATATGTTTAGTGGGGTAAGTGAAAAAATATATATTTTAGCGGGGTGTTTGGTACATCTTGTATAGTTCATGGGACAAAATGTAATTATTAAAATGTAAAATATAGTATGATACTAATGTTGTTTAAAAAAAAGATTAACATTACAACGTTTTCAAATTATTGGGACGTTTTTTAGAATCCCGTAAATCGTGAGACTAATACTAGAATGATAAGATATTATAGGACTAAAATTGAAATTTTGCCCCTATTTTATTTCATATTTTGTTCTACATGTACATATTAAGTATATAATTATATAAATTAAATTTTTTGCTCAAAGTTGGTTTATTCGAATGTGAAACGATTTAATATTTCACTCTACAAGCTCATATCGGATTGATCGAGCTAGAACGTTTTGATGCATAAAATATTTTGAACATGGGAGAATGCAATTTTAGTCCCAAGGGATATGGGCCATTGCAGTTTTGGTACTGAGATGTATCGAACTGTAAAATTAGTCACAGTGAATCTAAATGTTACAATTTTGGTACCGACCACAAAAAATAAAGGACAAAAAAAGGTGTGGCTATGTTTGGTTATGTTTTCAAATCATATTTGGTCCAAAATTTCTATCAAACAATGTTTGTTTCACACAATATTTCATCAAAATTACATAACTTTTTTCATCCAAAAAAACATAATCATTATTTTTCCTCTTTCTCTCACTTTGTCCTTATCTCATTTTTTCTCCTCTATTTTTTATACAAAAAATTTCTCTCTCCTCTTAATATCCACAATCTCTCTCTCCTCTCTCTATCCCCCTCTCCTCTTTCTCTCTCTCTCTCCTCACTCTCTCTCTTCACTCTTTCTCTTCTCTTTGACAGTGTCTCTTTTTTTTCTTTTTTTTTTGTAAAGTTTTGTCATATTTTTTATCGTGTACCATTAAACTTTAAAATAGAAAAAAGTTTGTTTGTTTGTAATTCTATCATGAGAAATAGTATTGATAAAACATAGATTAAAATTTGTGGAGTTTTCTAAAATAAAACTTTCAAATTTTGTTTTTCAACTTAGTTATAGTGAAAGTATTTGGATTTATATATATATATATTTATATACATATATATGTTATTTGTACATATTATTTTAAAGTTTTACTTATTTTTTATATGTGTGGCTGTGTATTATTTATCTCATTGCTAAATTTGTGATTTGATTGTGTGTGTGGATCGAGAAATGCATGTGTATTACCTATATTTATATGTGTATGTTTTCTTAATGTATATTATGTGGAGAAAAAAAAAGGTCTTGGGACAGTCAAAGGCAATTTGACCACGGTCAACTCGGGTTTGACCGAGTCAACCGTGTGGTCAACATGGATTTGACTGCGTGAATAGTGACTTGAAGCAAGGGTTTCTTATTTCGTGGTTTTGGTTTGGATTTGGTAATTGAATTGTAGTAGAAGTGACCTGATTATCTAAGAATAGGATTGTATTTTAATAATTTTTAAAATAAATTACTTATTAATATTTTGTTTATAAATTAAATTAAAAAAAAGGAAAAAAAAAGAAAAAAGAAAAAAGAAGAGGGGGGGAGGGGTCATCGTCTTCCCCAATCTCCCCCAACCCCCCTCACACCCCTTTCCCACGCGCGCGCACACACACAGTTTGAGCGCACACAAACACACACAATTACACACACAAAAACACACACACAGTCACACACATACACACTATTACACGCACACACAATTCCACACACACGGTCACACACGCACTCTCACACACGCTGATACATATATATATGAATATATATACTTTTCTTTTAATTATATATCAACTATTATTAACACTATTACTTATATATGTGTGTGTGTGTGTGTATATATATATATATACTTTTCTTTTAATTTTATATAAACTACTATTACTACTATTACACATATATATATGTACACTAATATATATATATATATACACACACTACTATTACTTACATATATACATATATATTTATTTATATAATAATTATTTCAATCTCAATATTATATTATAATTTTTAATTATTGACAGACAAAAACTTACATGATTTGACAGCTATAGTAATTTATATTCCCTCCGAAAACAAAACCAAACACTATCTCACCAAAAAATCACTCAAAAACCAACTCCCAAAACATAACCAAACATTATCCCATCAAAATTGCTTTTCGTGTCCCCATAAAATTTTCACCAATAATTTTCATCAAAATACCATCCCAAAACATAACCAAACATAGCCTGTATTTCTCACGCATGGTTAATTGATTAAACCAATTTTGGACTCATTAGATCTAAAACCATCAAATGTCCAACTATTTTCACGTTAAAAGGAAAAATTGTTATCCAAACCCTGCCCAATCCCGTGGGCCGGCCATCCCTCCATCACACAACCAGCCCCTCCACCGCCCCACAATCGGTCGCCACCAAACCACTGCACCACCCGCGCCCACCTCGCCTTAGTCTCACCCGTCTACCCACTGAACGCCCCCACCCTCCAGCTACCAGATTCTGTTTGTATGTGTGTTTTCTCGTCATGTGTGTGGGGAACGGGGGACGTCTTCTTTCACTTCAATTTTTTAAAAAATTGTTTAATAAATATATTATATTTTGCATCTTATAAATATTTTATAGGCAGAAATGACGCAAGTTACGTGCAAACGTTCATTTTCCTTAAAAAATCGACGAATATGACCAAAATTGTGACATAGCATAATTTATGGAACTAATTTTACAATCTTGTAAATTTCCACCAAAATATGTTGGTCTAGTAGTATCCACCTTCCGTTTTATGTGAGAGATTTTGAGTTCGAATTCAGGTTGCCACTTTATGAAATTAGATGTAATCTTTAACTCAGAATTATGACTATCAACTCAGATTTATCATGCTAGATATGTAGGGTATCTCTCCTCCTGAATTAAAAAAAAAACAAAATACAATTCTTCCTTCTAAAAATGTAAAGAGTATAACCACTTATCATACAAAAATGTAATAAATGATTGAGCGTACTCTAATTTGAAATAGAAACCTCACTTGGGTTTGCACCAAGTTCCACAAAATTACGAGAACCTCCTAGAACCTCTTCACTTCACTCCATCCATTTCCCTCCAGAAACTTCTTCATCCTTCTTCTCCCCCTCCTATATATATGTGTGTATATCTATCTATATACACACACACAACAACATCAACAATCATATTCATCACCTTACTTACAAATTCCCTTAAAATCATCAAATTCTGAAATAATAAAAAAAATCCCCAAATCCTGCAAGCAATTAACCATGGACATCAGATTTCTAGGGTTCGACAATCCACTCCTCCACACCCTCCACAACATAATCGATCACAACAACGACGACAACGACAACAAATCGACCTACGTCCGCGACGCCAGGGCCATGGCGGCGACGCCGGCGGACGTCAAGGAATACCCGAACTCCTACGCGTTCGTGATCGACATGCCGGGGTTGAAATCCGGCGACATTAAGGTGCAGATCGAGGACGATAATGTGCTTGTAATCAGCGGCGAGCGGAGGAGAGAGGAGGAGAAGGAGAAGGCCGCCGCCGCGAAGTATGTGAGGATGGAGCGGCGCGTGGGGAAGTTTATGAGGAAATTTAACTTGCCGGAAAATGCTGACACGGAGAAGATAACGGCGGTTTGCAAGGACGGTGTGCTGACTGTGACAGTGGAGAAGTTGCCGCCGCCGCAGCCGAAGAAGCCGAAGACTATTGAAGTGAGGATAGCTTAATTAAGGAGTGTTATTGGAGGTATATATATAAGATAGCTTAATTAAGGAGTGTTATTGGTGATATGTAGTATGTATGTTTAATGTTGCTAATTAAGAAAAAGAATTGTGAGATTTTAAGAGTGTTTGATTATATGTATTTGATGTTTACTAGAAATTCGAAAATTCTAGCTTGATCTTGGCTCAGGCACTTTAATTTAAATTGAAGTGTAATTTTTTTTTTGGGAATTTTGATTTAAATTGAAGTGTAATCGTTTTTTGAAAAATTCTAGTTCGATCTTGGCTCGAGAACTTTAGATTAAATTGAAGTGTAATCCTTTGTGGTACTATGAGCTGAATTTCAGCTTAGATCTTGTTTTCTTTGATTAAAGTGTTATTTTAATTCTTCTTGTCATTAATCTGCGATGTAATTTAGTTATCTTGTAAATTATTTTTAAAAAAAATTACTAAACTTTTTCTAAAATAATTTCTTTATTTTTTTATTTCAAGATTCATTCTTAAAACTTTTCTTTTGGAAAAACTCGAAAGTTAATATTAACAAATTTTTGGATTAAATTAACGTTTTTTGAAGTTAAGGATTGATTATTTTGATTTTTGTTTATTAATTTTTTATTTTGGATTAACTAATAGATTCTATATTACGAATTTTATTTCAATATTAACTATTTTAAAAAATTTATATAATTTATTTTTCATAACATGGTAATAATTGCAAAATACTATTATTAACTTTTTTAGAAGACTAAAAAAACCTGCAAATTTATAATTAAAATTATTAGTTTCATTTATCATAAAAAATTTAAATGAAATAATTTATCATCAAAATTATTTTTCTCGTCATTAACTCAAAAAGCAAGTTATTCCTAAATAATATTTAGGTTCATTATCTCGAGTTTAAGCTAAACTTTTTTATTCGAGGTTGCAATATTTGATATGGTCCATTACATCTCGTGAAATAATTTTTGTAGAGCCAATGAGTCCACGTCCGTTTTAGTTGAAATAAGCGTAATTTACAAAACAATTTTATTATACTTGTTATATAATTTATTACAATTTAGTTAGTGAATTACATTGAATCGAGCTAGAATTTTTAGTTGCAAGCAATTTAGAATTGAACCCAATCTAATTCAAGTTTGAATTTTAGTTATTATTATGACATTTCATTACAAGTAACTCGGAATCAACTGAACTAATTTAGATCAAAATGTAACATCATTTAGTTACATTTAGAATACAGAAGTAGATAGGTCAAATACGCCTAGAAATAGTGTTAGGTCGATTCAAAGAATTTTATAACATTTTTCAAAAACCCAATGAATTTTATGACTCATGACCAAGCAAGCGGTAAAATGTCATGTAGACAAGAAGTCTACAACAGGCGAAAAAATGAAAATACACGAAAGTGCAAGTGATACACCAAATTTGGGTCCTGGGTTGTTTTCGCACACGAACTTGTCGGTGTAATTGATTCTTCTCGCCAAAACTCTCAGGTCAATCATTCATACCAGGTTAGTGATTAGTGAAAGTGAATACGAGTTCAGCCTTCATCAATTACAAATTATACTCTGGTATTAGGTTCGAAGAATCCGCGTGTTTTTAAATGGATCAAATAGGGTCGATCCGTAACTTTAAGTGTGATCCGAGATCAGGAACATCTATTAACTACACGTGGTGTGATCTTAGGGCCCCAACTATCATCATCATATCCGTACGATACAACATCTATAAATATCACCTCAAAATAAGTAACAAGAGTTCACAATATGATTTTCTATTATAAATTTGAGAGTAAGTTCCCTATATACAAATTTGGGCTCTTCGTACGCAAATACGACTCTCCAATTGGAAGTGTATCTCATACTTGAACTACGATAGACTTGATCCTCAAGTGAGTGCGTAGATAACTTAGTATTATTTAAGTGTAGTCTATAATTTAACTTTCACCTCGTCTAATTATACGACTTGACCCTAAGATAGAAAGGATCCCCGGATCTGACCTAAATCAGCAAGTATACACATGTAGATGTTTTCACAACTCCTCTCGAATCAAAATTTAAATTATAATAGTTTTGAAAAAATCTTAAATGCACATGTTTCGATACCTTTTGTAGATTAACATATAGTGTATTCTATTCCCATTTCATATGCTAAAAGGTGCAGACATCATCATGTGACGTATTGTAATGATGATGTGGAACAATCCGCGATCACTCTTAAATAATAGTTTTCAGAAAATTATGGTTATGTTTGGTTATGTTTTGGGATGGTATTTTGGTGAGAATTATTGGTGAAAATTTTATGGGGACACGTGCAATTTTGATGGGATAATGTTTGGTTATGTTTTGGGTGTTGATTTTTGAGTGATTTTTTGGTGAGATAGTGTTTGGTTTTGTTTTCAGAGGGAACATAAATTAGTGTAGCTGTCAAATCATGTAAGTTTTTGTCTGTCAATAATTAAAAGTTATAATATAATATTGAGATTGTAATAATAATTATATAGATAAATATATATGTATATATGTACAAATTTATGTGTATATATGTAGGTAATAGTAATATATATATTGTAACTATATGTATATATAGAAAAAAATATATTTAATTTAAAAAAAAATTGAAGACGAAAATGTGGTCTTCAATTTGCTTTTTTTCTTCTTCAAATTATATATATAATATATATATAAAATTATATTTAATTATAAATTTATATTTAATTTACAAAAATTATATAAAAAAGAAAATTTAAGAAATGTCCTCTTCAATTTCGTTTATTTATTTTTTTATTCTGATTGTATAAAAAATATATATATATAATTATTTTTAATTATAATATTATATTTAATTTACGAAAATAAAAAAAAAGAAAATTGAAGACGACACTGAAGATGTCGTCTTCAATTTTCTTTATATATATCTTTATATATATTATATATATATATATATATATAAAGTGAAGACGACATCTTAGATGTCTTCTTCTAAATATATTATAATATATATATATATATATATATATGAAGACGACATTGTGGATGTCGTCTTCCATATTAAAATATATATATATATATATATATATATAATATGAGAGAGAGAGAGAGAGAGAAAGTGAGAGAGTGAGAGAGAGAACGTGAGAGTGAGAAAAAGTGGGAGACATAATGATGATGTTTTTTTTGAAGAGAAATTAACAACTTTTTCGGATGAAAATTGTGTGATCCAAACGATGTCGGACGAAAATTTCTAGCGAAAATGGTGTTGAAAACGTAACCAAACATAGCCTATAGTTTGGAGTCGTTCTGATTGAAGAAAATTTTAGTTCTAATTCTGATTCGTTCTGATTGAACCTAATAGTAATTCACAAAATTTGTGATTCATGTGATTGACTATCACATTATAAGACAAGTGAATTACACTTCAAATCAGCCAAATGTATAAGTTATTTCATTCCCATTTCATACACTAAAAGGTGTAGAGTATTCGACATCATCATGTGACGTAATTCTAATGATGATGTGGAATAACGCAACTCAATCACTCCTAAATAATACCTTTCAGGAAATTTTAGTTCAAATTCGTTCTGGTCGAACCTAATAATAATTCACAAGATTTGTTATTCATGTGATTGATTATAACATTATAAGAAGAGTGAATTACACTTCAAATCAGTCAAATTCAATCTGGGCTAGAATATTTTTATACACCCTCTATTTTGATATATATATATATATATATATATATTCCATCTTGAAAGTTCAAGTCTAGGTCTAAGCACGACACTCTTGGTAGACTTCACACACAAGACCAACATTTATGTTCACAAAGTCTACGCATAAGTCGTCCATGAGGTACCGCACTTTTCTTATCCCATTTTACACTTTGATCAAAGAATGATGTAAGGCATTTCTTGGGCCCCAAATCAATTACTTAGCCACCACTTATAAGCAATAAGCAACAACAAAGAAGCTTCTTTCTACATTACAAGAAACTCACCAAGGAAACCCCCTTATATAATACACACCAATGCACACTCACTTGATCATCATGGCTGATAATCATCCCTACACGAACATGCCCGGGTCCCACGACTCGTCGATGAGCAATGCCCACGAGATGAATTTTGAGGTTTCGGATTTCCTTGAGTTCAGTGGCTGGATTGAGGAGGATCCCGGACTTTATTCCACACCGGAAAGTTGTAATCCGAGTTATACGACTAATGAAGTAGTCGTCAACTCGAGTGGTATTAGCAGCAACTTGTATGAAGGAACTATCGATAGTAAGTAAAGCCAATATATATCATAAAGTCATAATGCGTCTAAATATTGTATATTGTTAAACCCCCTTACACACACACACACACATACTTGGTTATATTGTCAAATTTCATATGTAGATTAAAGTCAAATTCCTAAATTACCCTACCATATGAACTAAGATATGTAGCTCTTCCTCCAGAATTAAGAAATCTGACTCTGTCCCTCGTTGAGTTTTTATATGCTAGAAAGTTCGACTAACATTAGGACGATTAATAACGCAGTTTTTGGTATTATCAGGAAATAGGAGTGTTAGTAAGGAGAAGAAAGAAATCAAAGACAAAGTTGCTTTCAAAACCAAGTCAGAGGTTGAAGTATTGGATGATGGCTTCAAATGGAGGAAATATGGGAAGAAGAAGGTCAAAAATAGCCCAAATCCAAGGTAAGGAATTAAATCATTTCTCCCTGCAATTAGAGCTAGAAACCAATCAAATTACCCGATATTCAATTCGAGATCGACCATTAAAAGTTCGTTTGAGCTTGATTTGTTTACATAACAAACCAAGCTTGAACGCTTTTTTTCCCAGTAAAAACACGTAGAGTTTTCCAAGTCCTAATTCTTTTCAACAAGAGCTATCATAAATTGTCTATAAAACATATAAGAACAATGGATAATGCATTTTCAACACACTTCTTTTCATGTTAGCATATTGAATCTTATACTCACAACCATATCATGTAATGAACAGGAACTACTACAGATGCTCAGTCGAACGGTGCCCGGTGAAAAAGAGAGTCGAGAGAGACAAAGAGGATCCATGTTACGTGGTAACAACCTACGAAGGAATCCACAACCACCAAGGTCCTCATCCCTGATCTCAATCATGGAAATTTTTCATCAAAAATACTATTAGTATTGTGTAACATATTTCTCCAAGAGTAGTCGGAAGAAATTATATGTATATTTAGGTTGTTAACAAGGGAAACTTGTAGTATTAGTCTCATACGATAGAGTTTTTTGCAATCTTAGTCCCACTGTTTACAAACTTACAAAATTAGTCTAATACGACGTATCTTTTTCATTTTTAGTCTCAATTGCTAAAAAAGGGAAGAAAAACGTTATTCTTGTTCATTGATTTGCACGTGACCATTACTTATTTCCTAAATCCTTAACGGCGCGTGCACGCTACACACGAAATTCCATCTATTTTAATGAATTAGATCAGAATTGCCAAAAATAGAATCCTATGGGACTATTTTTGTAACTTTGGAAACAATGAGACTAAAATTGCGAGAACACTATCCTATGAGATCAATATTGCGATTTTTCCTTGTTAATAACCTGTAATGGCCTAGCAAATCGGACTCGTCTTGCATTTAGACTCGACAATAGGGATTATTCTTACGGCTCCGGGAATTTCAAGTTCTGGAACAATTGGAACAGTACTGTATATATGGGGTCCAACACATATATAGATGATCGTGATTATTTCAACATTTGGAGTCCCGAGACACCCTAAAAATCCTTCTTTTCAGGAATTCAGTGCATCAACATGAGCAAAAACTTTGTGGATTCACAATTTTCAGCCAATTTGTACACATTCAATAAAAAAGCATAGTATAGCATATATGGCTGCTACTGCATGGCTTTAAAAACCTCAAAATCCCATATTTAAAACATAAATACTCAACAAAAACAATACCTTTTCTCGTTTCTCTTCGTCACTTGACGGCTTCGAATGGAAAAATAATATCAGGATTTCTTACATGAACATTTAGCGCAATCTGATCATCCCATGTAGCTGCTTCGCTTTCAACCGGAGAAGATATGCTCCACAAAACATCCTCACTCCATGCATTTCTCATTAATCCAGAACAACATTTTATAACTGCATTAGAGTTGGTAGAAACAATATTCTGGTTGGATTTGGCCATACCATTGGATAACAACCACCGCAATCCTGATTGTCGTTGTCTACTACTACCCCAAAGCTGCTTATCACTATTCAATCCAGCAAGATGGACTCTCGAGATTTTAAACTGCGACTCATAGATTTTCTCTTGTTTTTGTTCAAAATCTTTCGTATTTTCATCCA
This sequence comes from Buddleja alternifolia, assembly GCA_019426215.1. Classification (NCBI taxonomy): domain Eukaryota; kingdom Viridiplantae; phylum Streptophyta; class Magnoliopsida; order Lamiales; family Scrophulariaceae; genus Buddleja; species Buddleja alternifolia. Next base: position 902,147 of record CM033394.1, read on the forward strand.
AATGATCCTCTTCTGCTTTAAGAGTTTTCTTATCTACATGAATCAGAGCCAGCATCGACGAGCCCACCATTTCATAATTACGCAAGGGATCTCTAAGTTGCACTTTTAAACCCATTGTAAATTTTTTATCACAATTATGAAATATTTTCATCTTGCTCGTCTTCAGCATTAAACTCTCCTGAGTCCAGCTTAATCCATTGCTCCAATGACATGGAGTATTTAACTAATTCATCAACATTCGGAACTTGAAAAGCTGAAGCTCCTTCAGTTGTAACTGGATTCTAATTCTTGAAGCTGATTCAAGTTCTTGAAAATCTGGTTCAATAATGCACAAGCAATTATTTTGGTTTTCGGCATTAATTTTATCAAGATTGGAATGCCATTCCACATCTTCATCAAAATCCGTCTCCTCTCCCTCGAAGATCTCAGCAACGTCAATGGTTTCAATTACAGAATCGTCAAATCTTTGACTGCCAAGCTTTTCTGTTTTTTCCATTTCATCCTTTGTGGATTCTTCTACAGCCTCCTCGATTACATCAATCTCAGTGTCATTAAAATCATGTGAGGGATCAAATTTAGCTCTCGGGGACTCTGAATACTCGTAATCATCGAAATCCAATTCATTACCCTTCTTCGCTTCATCAAGTTTCTGATATAATAAAGTAACAGAGTGTGAAAGCTCTGATTCTTGGTTTGGTAATATGTCTTCAATAAAATCAACATCTAAAGACGGATTGATTATATGACCCCTCAGAATCAGCAAAATGATTCAATTTACTGTCCCTCACAATATCAGGAACTTTCACAAAATAACCTGGCTCAAACAAATTACCACCCGTTATGGAAAACCCGAAACTAAAATTTAATATAGCGCCTTTAGCTTCGCCCCTGAGCTTAAAGCTTGTTGTCCACTTCCCTGAGCTTCTCTTATCTCCCTCTAACTCCTCGAGTTTAAGTGGAAGCAACCTACTTAGATCAATCCAATGATTACCAATATCAATATTCGCTGCCCCAAACGCAGACACATGAAGCAAGAAAATCTTAGGCTCATATTTTGCTGAATTGTGTGCCCCACTTCTACTATCATAAACAGAACACTGGTGCATGAGAGTCTCTTCAAACTCAGCATTTCCTGAACAGACTCGAGCAGGGCGAGTTCTCAACACGTCGGCCTTCTTCTTCCAAGTTATACACAAGTTAAGGTTGTTGAAAGTTGGTGTCAATCCTTCAATTGCATGTACATGGAGAAAGAAACAACAGTTGAAGCCACGACTACGAATGTGAGTCAAAGCCTTTAAAGGCTTCTTCCAATTCCATATTGATGATCTCTTGTCTTTATTCGACGAATCTTGAATAACGACATTAGACTTGGATTCTGAAATGCCGGTTTTAGCATCCACATGTTCGCGGTGATCATAAGCATTTTAGCATCCCCTCACTCCTATCAGAACATTGAACTGTTCCTTGTAAATGATCTCTGAAAAGAAATAAAGCACCAACCAGAAAAAGGAAATTAAAAATGATTTAGCATTGGAATCCAGATAGTAGCTAATGTTGTAAAATTTCAATTTTATTGTGCAAAACCAAAATTGAGAAGTTTCAAATTATATGCAATATAGATGTAAATAAATCATATATAGATATAACTTATATTATAATATTAAAAAACATGTAAATAGTAAAGAAATTAAACGGCTGGCCTGTAGGAGTCACGTCACTTGACGCTGTCCTAAGATCGTGATAGCCTCCCCTCCGTGCAGGTATTGGCGGCTCATCACCATCCCAAGATAAAACCCAAGAAGGCCACGCCGGCGTCTCCTTTGTGAGCACGATCACAAGGAAACTAGTGAACAAGACCTTATCGCATTGCCCCAAAATAATAGTATATGGGAAACTAACATTTTAAAAATAAGATATGTATCTTCCATTCTCTTCATCTCTACTTATCTAGGAGACCTATATATAGTATTAAAATGCAAGATGAAACTGTTATAATTAATAACAAAATAAAGACATTTTAATTTGGTCAAAAATGGGGTTTCAAAATTTATTTACTTTAAAATTATAACTGACATTTGGCTTTGAATTTTGAGGTTTTAAATCTTCAAATTTCCAACAATCCCCCACAAGGTTTAAAACTTCAAAATAACATATATAAATATATAATAGGGCAACTGAATACTATGCAATGGGTGTAGGAGCCTTCCGGGCTTGAGCCTACACTTAGTGTTAGCGATTTCCATTTGAGGGAGCCATAATGGACTAGGCCTTGAATTAGGTCCCTTGACCAAACTTCAATACGCCACACACACAGTATCGACATCGGTCTCAGTTCGAGCGGGTTAGCGCATTAAAGGCCCTGCGCTCTAATCTTGATTCTCGTGAGGTCTCTAGGGTTAGCCCAACCCATAGCCACGGCCTATGTATGGCAACTCTCACTTAGGTGAAACCTCCAAGGGTACGTGTGACCTCTACCCCGCGGAATTCCCGTCTTGGTCTCATTAAAGGTAATACCCAACCTAACATCACACTTCTAAAGCACTTCACCTTAGGGATTGGGAAGGAGGCATCTCTTTTGGACACTCTCCTTTAAATTAGTGCTTTTACGAGTCACGCAGTACGGGTTGTTCCTACCCATTGAACCTTCTTCAGGGGGTCTCCCATCACAAAGGTTGGGTTTCTCCCGGAGGTGACTCCCTTGCGGGCTCTGCCCATCCCCCTCGATGATTACGGATCTAGCCTAATCGCTAGTCCACATATGCTCACAGCATATCTATATCATGCATGATTAATGATCTAGCATCATTGCTAGTCAACATATGCTCACAGCATTTAATTTATATAGCGCTTTATTTTGTATCTCTATATACTTTCACTTCTCTTTTCTTCTTGTCTTGTGCACGTGCACCTGTTAAAATATATACTTCACAGAAATAACCAATAGAGGTTAGTGATAACGCTGTCAAGCAAATATATTATATCACCATTTTTCTACTTAACATTTTTTGTTTGTTTTGAATATTTTGACTGTTGCAAGTCATTATCTCTGCTTCTCAATTGCAATTCATCATTTTCATTCTGCCTCATCATAATGGTATAAACCAATTTAAACTTTAATCATATGTTATGTTTAAATAAACTGAACTGATATAACACAATATCACATACCTCAATTTTTCACACCGTGGAATCAAACATTATTAGGTAATTTCTAAATCATGGAACATAATGTTATGTTACCTCTTAGTTATATTTATACAATCTTGTTTCCCTCGTTCCATGAACATGAACCTGCAGTTCACAATAAGAACTCCACAAGGAATAATTATCAAAATAAATATATAAGTGGTAAATCTAGAAATATCACATGGTTTTCTCAATCATCATTTCTCTCTATTTCCTCTGTGTACATATCAAGAATTTACTCAACAACATAGAATTATCATATAGGTTAAAGAGAATCAGTATATACCCCCACATTTCACAAGGTCTTGTAATAAGATTCAGTAGTCGAAGAATCAACTCAATATAACTATATATCCACTTCTAATAGTTGATAGTTGCATCTTGGATGTACAGAATAAAACAAGATAAGATTTACCTACTACCTCCAGGACTCGTAGTATATTTTGGATGATAACTTTGTGTCCCACAAAATTTTTCAAATAATAACGGAGTTCATTTTATTAGATCGACTAATTAACTAACCATATGAAGAAAATACACATGATACTACTTATATTAGATAAATCTTATGACTCATTCACCAATAGATTTTAAACAAGCTATCATTGTTAAAGTCTTCTCAACTATTATAATTATCACTACTTGTATGAAGAATTTTCAGATTTTAAAGACACCACCAAAATTAATTTTTACCAGTGTAAATCTTTTATAGATTTTACATTACTACTTCAGAACACATAGTTGCTTTTGTGTCGAAATCATTCATTATTCTTTGACAACCTAAATAACATTAGAATCATAATTAACTAATGAAGCTTGCTAAAGTGCAATTAAAATCATATATGGAGTTTAGCTTTGAAATAGCAATATATTAAAAGAGCTTTGTAACAAATTCTAGATATAAATGTATAATTTTTAATCATAAGATGTTTTAGCTCATTTGCTATACAAAATAAAACCAACTCCACAATTTAACATCATTAGATTAAAATTATTATTCTCAAACTCACTACAATGTCATTCCAAACAGTCTATACTTACATGGAGAATGTACTGCTTTAGCAGTACTAACGTTCATCATTGAATCATGTTTGACTCATTTCCATCATGACCTCCTCAAAATAGATAAGTATCACTTGATCACAATAATTTAGGGGTATTTTCTAAATACTCTAAGATTGTAAAAGACTTAAATTATTTAACACAAATTGAAAACATACCTCGTCGGAATCAATATAGTTTATGATGCATTATATTTCCACAATAAGACCTCTGGGCAATCTAGTGAATGCCAAGTCTCTCCAGCCAACTCGTACAAACGATAACATATGGTTGATCACTAAAAGAACTCATTTGTCCAATGAACATAGATATGCTTAAAATTCTTTCATTATTCTGGAAATATGAAATCACCACTATCATCTCATCTTTTAATTGTGTACCATTTAGCTATAACATGTGACACTTTATTTATCTGTTTTCTCGAATTGAGTAAATACCTTGTTCTTCTCAATTATCTTAGTAGCCATTCAATTTTTATTTTTATTTTTTTTTATTTTTTTTTCTCCAATCTTCGTATTAATATACACTTTCCTTCAATGGCATAGCAATTTCACGTTTTATAATATTTTAAAATGTAACTGATGAGTAAAGTTATTCACACAAATGTCATGTAAACATGTACAAAAGTTTCAGATATAAAACATCTATAGGAATGGCACTAAAATACTGATATTTAATTCATTTTACTTCTAATTATTTGTTAGTTTAACACCCTTAAATCTTTTGTGGGTTCATTTGGCTTTTCCTACTTTTGTTTGAAAATACAACTTACCACACTTCAACACCCAAACTAAGATTTCATAATCTTAAAATTAAGTATCAAAATATAAACATACCTCATGAGCTCAAAGCTTCGATGCATATGCATAACCAGAGTGATCACAAAGAATTTTCCTCATCTATCGGCTCGGATCAAAATATCAGGTTTCAAATACCAAGACAACTCGCTCACCATAGAACACTCCAATGAATTAAAATTTCAATCTCTTTTCTTTTCTTTGATTAAACTTTGATATAAACTGATTACTTAAACTATAAATGATATCAAGAATTATATTTGAATACGGCATCAAGGGTCAATTTCGTAGTGCTACATAAATTGTAGTAATAATCAAACATTTCTAAGAGTTATCTATATTCCAATTTCTTGACAATATTCTTTACCAAGATATCGAAACTACACAATTAAGTTTCAAGTACCTTCTATGTCAATTACTTTCAAGAAATTTAGTGGTGTACCTCACCAGCCATATAAACCAAACCATATAAATCATCAACTTCTTAGTTGATTGTTTTCCTTCTCCTTTAAATTTAGTTGAGAACAGGAAAACAATTTCACCGACTTATGAGCTGAAATAATTACGAATAAAAGAACATTTTCAGTCACATAAAATTAAAAATGAATTTTTCAAGTCTTTAAATTAATTGTTTTAAGCAGCAAATAAGTGATAGCTTTCAATTAGTTCAAGGGAAGATAAATTAGTATTATTATACCCTTCATTGATTTATAGCTTTATCAATGGAGTCTCATTCTTCATATTAGACTCATTTAATTCTAACAATAACATATACACCATTTGACTTGAATTGTAATTATCAGAGTTTATGTAGCATGAAGACAATTTCTCATAACCTTTACAGCAATCAAGCTACAAATATTTAAATTATATATATTTCAGGCATTCAATACCCTTTTTTTATTATTATTATTATTGTTGTCATTATTATTATTATTATTATTATTATTATTACACTAGACAACGTTATTGCTGGACCCATGATCACACAAGAAACTGATAGCCATAACTCATATATAACTCAAATCATAATTCACATTAATACTATTATTACTGTTGTTGATAGTACCACCATTACCACCTTCTTAATTAACTCATGTGATGAATTTTCATAAGAATATTCCACATCATTTATCAAATTGAAATATTTTATTCTCCTAAATATCAAAATCAGAAAGTGAGATTATACGAACACATTGAAACATTTCTTGAATTAATTAACCGTGGAAGTTAAAGAAGTACGGCAATAATATTAAACATTGGGCTAATAGTTATGTACAAAGCCAAAATCATGCACATGTAATCATAATATTGGTATGGCTATAATCGTGTAATAAACTTTTTAATTATATAATTAATTGTAAAAACATACCTGCCTGAAACTTGAAATTTAGCACAACAATTGAAGAAATTGATACCATTTTTCTTCAAATCTATATGTCCAGTAATGAGGCCACCACACGAATCCAGATTGCAAACTGACCACAAGTCTCAAACCATTCACCAGTAAACAACCCATTATCTTGTTCTGACATTCTCGATTTCGCACATGCATGGAATAGAAAAGAGGATCAGCGGTTAATTTTAAATTCACAAAACAAGAATCTCATATCACATCTTAGAATGTTGTAAAATTTCAATTTTATTGTGCAAAACCAAAATTGAGAAGTTTCAAATTATATGCAATATAGATGTAAATAAATCATATATAGATATAACTTATATTATAATATTAAAAAACATGTAAATAGTAAAGAAATTAAACGGCTGGCCTGTAGGAGTCACGTCACTTGACGCTGTCCTAAGATCGTGATAGCCTCCCCTCCGTGCAGGTATTGGCGGCTCATCACCATCCCAAGATAAAACCCAAGAAGGCCACGCCGGCGTCTCCTTTGTGAGCACGATCACAAGGAAACTAGTGAACAAGACCTTATCGCATTGCCCCAAAATAATAGTATATGGGAAACTAACATTTTAAAAATAAGATATGTATCTTCCATTCTCTTCATCTCTACTTATCTAGGAGACCTATATATAGTATTAAAATGCAAGATGAAACTGTTATAATTAATAACAAAATAAAGACATTTTAATTTGGTCAAAAATGGGGTTTCAAAATTTATTTACTTTAAAATTATAACTGACATTTGGCTTTGAATTTTGAGGTTTTAAATCTTCAAATTTCCAACAGCTAAATTATTTCTGTTCTTTTTCTTAGATTTTATCAGATGCATAAATCATTCATCTCTACTCTGAAGTGATTTTTCAAAGAAACAATAAAGTTCTCATTTTAACATGATTCTTAACATATAAACCAAAATGTGTTGGAATATTCCAAAAGACTCCGCCAACGTCGGTCAAATGAACTGAAGTATCATAGTTGACAAAAGTTGGGTAGTCAGGTTTATAGATTGAGGACTACAATGCTCTCAACAACATAGGTGGGATCGAAAATTCTTTTAGCCTTCATACCATGAACTACCTCATATAAATTTATTTTAAAATCCCAAATATGGGAGATGGAGAAAAACACACTTCACAAGCAACACTCGTATACATTTACAACAAAATCACCCATTAAAAAAGCTAAAAAGTACAATCAATTACACACAAAAATATCAAAAACATGAAGGTAAAAGATCTTCACTAAAAGGTTAAAAAACAAAAAAATAACTTTTACTAAAATCCCCGATTAATTATAACATGCACAACCACACAAAAAACTATACTGATACACACGGATGGAGCCAGGAAATTTAGGATAGGGGGGGGGGGAGGGGAAATTGTTGATATATAGGTATACACTTTTTTTTTGTAAAAGGAAATATAATAAGGAATTAGGTTAAATTACAACTTTTGACATACTTTATACGCTTATATCTCTTTCGTTATAGTCAGGACTTTGTGTTTGGGGGGCGAACTCAAAATAAAGAGAAAAACATGATATTTTTGGATTATGAAGGGGTGAAATTCAAATTTTAAAAATTTTGTAAGTTAAAAAATAATTTTTGAAAATTGAGGAGGGTGCTACCTCCAGCCCCCGACTCCGTCACTGCTGATACACATATCATAACTACCCATTTGCAGATAATGAAAAATTTGTCCATCAAAACTCACTGAAAATTCAATCAAGTAAGGAAGAAGTGCTGGGTAATCCTCCTGAATGCTGAGCTGAATATTTTTTTTATTTTTATTTTCTGTTTTTGGATTAAAGGGCTGGAATTTATTGGCGCTGATTTGTAGTTTGGTTGGTATGTTCTTGGGGATTGCGTGATATAATAATATGAAGAAATGATATTTTTGTCTTGTGTTTTGGGGAAGTGGGGTCATCGATTTTCTCTTTTTTTTTTACTTAATTCAATTCAATTGGAAGTAGAATAAATGGACATTTGTTAATCCCACAATGATATAATACATCATTGTGTGATAGAAGATCCGTTTCGAAATCCCTATATATCTAGGTCCATAAAAATGGGGAGATTCAAAACTTATGATAGGGGGAAAAAGTAGCGCCGGCCGGCACTGCCCCTCCCGGGACGCCGGCCAGCGGCAGACAGCCCAAGAAGCCGTCAACGGCACCGTTCCAGTGAAAACAAAGCACGACGCAGGAAGAAAAAAAGATGAAGGGAGGCAGACGACAAAACCTTAGAAATATAAAAGGAAAAGAGGTAAGTCAATAATAACGCCTGGCTAAACGGCGTATAAATGTGGAAACGGAAAGCCCCAAAAAGAAACGAAAAAACGACCAAACTTAACATTTATTCATGCTTATAAAAATATGGTAATATATATTTATTATGGGTGATTCAAAGATATACTGGGTTTAATAGAGTCGGTATATCAAATATTATTGAATGCAGAATTAAGATGGTAAAAAGTACCTTAGTCATCCAACAGTATTAGATAGACCGTCTTTAATACACTTGATCCATCTCAAAATTTTCGAGTGTTCTATGTGTCACATTGAGTTTCAAATTATAAAAATAAGGGATTATATAATTTGGAATCAAGATATTTTCAAGTAATTTGGCTATCTTTTATCGAATTAATATTATTTATTATATAATTTTCATGTAAATTACCATGTAGAGTTTATAATTCGATTTTTTTTGTTATTGAAACACGTAATATGGTGAAGAGAGAAAAATTATGATCTCATAGTTAAGTGCAAACTTTGGTAGGTATTTGATGATCTTCTTGTTGTTGAGTATGATTTCGTAGAGTTCAAGTCAATCTTTAATTTGTGATTATTGTAATTTGGACCATGTACGCTAATAATATCATAGTTAAATGCAATTTTTGTTCGTTATCTCATAGATTTCAAGCTAACTGCTAAATTATGGTTTTTCTAAAGTGGACCGTTCCAACACATCTCCGGGATTAAAAGGAAAAAAGACAAGAAGCAATATGATTGAAAATAGGGATATATATCATCGTTTATATACAACTTTCGTTTCACTTTTCTTAATTTTGACGATAACTTATTGCAAATAATTAACTTTCATGGATTTGATACGTGGATATTTTCGAAAACAATGGGGGCGCAAGAAAAAATGGTCTGAAAACAATGATGAACAACATGTTAAAAAAAGGGTGACGAATAGCATTTTCCTATGATTTATATTGTCAACTCTTTTTCACTAATCACTACCCAAAAAATAAAATGTTCTATATTGAAAAAAGATTTTTTTCATTCACGATTTTGCCACGTACATTTATTCAAGACATGTGAATCAAAATAAAAAATTGCACGAGAATGCAAAAACTCAACCATTTTATCCACGAAAGACTCGGCCAACTCGTTTTCTTAGTGAGAATTCGGAGACTTTAGGGTGCAATATGTCAAACAAATGCTACTAATTTTGTTATTTAAACAAAATCAAGGAAAAAAATTATGTTAGACAAAGTTCAATGGTCGGTCTATATCTTTCACGCAGTAAAATATATCGTGTGCAGTCCTTATACACATGTAAAGTATATCGTGTGTGGTCCCTATACACATTTGATGAAAGAGATAAATATAAAATTCACACTCGAACCATTGAATTCGGTCTGATATAAAATTACCCCTCAAATACTATTGATTATAGGGTGTTACATGTAAAATTTCTAATTCAAGGGTGCACTATGTCAAATGTGTTAATATGAGGGTGCAAAGTGTAAATTACCATAAACCTTCGAATAAAAAAGCACGTAGAATCCCTTTATTCGTCCCTAATTTCACTCATACATACAGAGGCACTGCATATCTCTCTTTCGTCGGAAAGATTCGCCGGAGAGCGAAACGATGTCGTATTTGCTGCCGCACCTTCACTCCGGCTGGGCCGTCGATCAGGCGATCCTCGCCGAGGAGGAACGCCTCGTCATCATCCGTTTCGGCCACGACTGGGACGAAACCTGCATGCAGGTAGATTATCTTTGTTATATTTCTGTTATTTATCCAAATTAATTACTTTTTATGAAGCTCTGTTTGATTATTGTGGTGAATGATTGGTTAATTTGTACTTTATTTGGTGTTTGGGGATGTTAGCGGTGAGAATTGCATCAGTTAGGGTTCTGTTGAGGTTACGATTATGGTCGGTTTTGTAGGTTTAGTTTTGATCTTTGAGGTTGCGTTATGGTTTACATGTGTTACTTTGTGGAGATTTGATGTTATTGAACTCAATTAATCACTTCAAAATGTATTATTTTCAGTTAGGGTTCTGTCAAGGTTATGATTTTGGTCAAATTTGTAAGTTTACTTTGTGGAGATTTGATGTGGTTGAACTCAATTAATCACTTTTACTTTTTATGAAGTTCTGTCTGATTTTTGTGGTGAATACTTGTTTTATTTATACTGTATGTGGTGTTGATGTTAGCGGTGAGAATTGCATCAGTTAGGGTTCCGTCGAGGTTACGATTTTGGTCGATTTGTAGGTTTAGTTTTGATCTTTGAGGTTGCGTTATGGTTTACATGTGTTACTTTGTGGAGATTTGATGTTATTGAACTCAATTAATCGATTCAAAATGTATTATTTTCAGTTAGGGGGTTATGATTTTGGTCAAATTGTAAGTTTAGCTTTGATCTTTGAGGTTGCGTTATTGTTTACATTTGTTACTTTGTGGGAATTTGATGTTATCGAAGTCAATTAATCGATTCAAAATGTATTATTTGCAGTTAGGGTTCTGTCATGGTTATGATTTTGGTCAAATTGTAAGTTTATTTTTTTATCTTTGAGGTTGAGTTATGGTTTAGATGTGCTACTTTGTGGAGATTTGATGTGGTTGAACTCAATTAACCACTTTTACTTCTTATGAAGTTCTGTTTGATTTTTGTGGTGAATGCTTGAAACTCAATTAATCACTTTTACTTTTTATGAAGTTCTGTTTGATTTTTGTGGTGAATACTTGTTTTATTTATACAGTATTTGGTGTTTTGGCGATGTTAGCTGTGAGGATTGCATCAGTTTGTGTTCTGTTGAGGTTACGATTTTGGTCACTTTTTATGTTTAGTTTTGATCTTTGAGGTTGCGTTATGGTTTACATGTGTTACTTTGTGGAGATTTGATGTTATTGAACTCAATCGATTCAAAATGTATGAATTCAGCTGTTTGATTTTTATGGTTGAACACTTGTTTTATTTATACTGTATTTCGGTTTTGGGTATGTTAGCTGTGAGAATTGCATCAGTTAGGTTTCTGTCAAGGTTACGATTTTGGTCAAATTGTAAGTTTAGTTTTGATCTTTGAGGTTTTGTTATGGTTTACATGTTTTACTTTGAGTTTAGTTTTGATCTTTGAGGTTTTGTATGGTTTACATGTGTTACTTTGTGGAGATTTCATGTGGTTGAACTCAATTATCACTGAAGCATGTACCATCTCAGCTGTTTTGTGAGCTAGATTCCCATTGGAATATTTATAACTATATCAGTCATTTTCATTGGGAATGGCCAGAATCAATTTGGAGATGATTTATTAGTGGAAGCTTTAGACGGGATAAATAAAACATGCCATTGTACTGACAAAATTATGTAACACTATCTTGTAAAATAGATGGATTATTGTACATGGATATTATTTTCCGAACATGAATAACCTTTGCACTTCATGCCTCCAGTGTATGCCATTGTACTGACAAAATTATGTAACACTATCTTGTAAAATAGATGGATTATTGTACATGGATATTATTTTCCGAACATGAATAACCTTTGCACTTTGTCTTATAAATTATCACTAGGTTTAGTAGCCTGTTTTACATGCCATGAAGTTTAAGATTCAGATTTGGGTCGATATCTACATATTCAATTCTGATATATTATTGTTGATTTGTGAGGAGTTGAAATTACTCACATCAGTTGTCCCATTAGCAATCATATGGCTAAAGAACAGTTTGTATTGAGTTGCTCAGTGTGCAACGTACATCTTTGAATAAGATCCAGATTTTGCCTGTGCGTGATCTGGAGCTTCAAGCTTGTCCAAATACACTTAACAGTTTTATTTGAGAGATGAAGTTTGTTGGGTGATGAAAATAGTAAACCTGGTGGTATTTTATCTGACACGGTTATCGCTCAATCAGAATCTTGCTTTTTCACAATGTCCGTATTTAACTGCTAATGCGTATTGAAAAGTGATGAGCTGTAAACAGAAACATTGTCCTAGATGCTTGTTTGGCTTGGATTCATGAGACCTTACCCGCTTGGTTACTGCCCAGGTAAGGTTGTCAACTGTTTGATCACATATTTGATGTGATTATTTTGTTTTATGACATCATCATATTTTCGTCTAACGGTTGATAACCCTCCTTGAGTAGCGCCCAAGTGGGTAGAAAAGTTTCCCGTGTGGCTTTATAGGCATATTCTCTATCTAATGGCGTCATGTTTATTCATTGTATAATAAGTTCTTCGCCATCATTTGTGCTGAACCTTCCTTATAACTTGTTTTAAAATTCGAAAATTTATAATTTACTCTAACTTCATTCTGTGGATCTCAATTCTCTCACTCGAAGTCTTTTTAATCATATTATCTCATTTCAATTTTCAGATGGATGAGGTCCTAGCTTCGGTCGCCGAAACGATAAAAAACTTTGCAGTGATATACCTTGTGGACATCACAGAGGTCCCTGATTTCAACACAATGTACGAGCTCTACGACCCTTCCACTATAATGTTCTTTTTCAGGAACAAGCACATTATGATTGATCTTGGCACTGGTAACAACAACAAGATCAACTGGGCTTTGAAGGATAAGCAGGAGTTTATTGACATTGTTGAGACCGTCTATCGTGGCGCTAGGAAGGGGCGTGGTCTAGTTATTGCTCCAAAAGATTACTCCACCAAATATCGTTATTGAGTTAATATGTACATCTTTCGATGAACCTGTGGTGCAATTCATTTTACTATTTTACAATCTGTACGGGGTTTGCATTTTGGAATGTTTGGTGTTGCATGGACATAAATGTCTTTGTCCGGTAAATCTTAGCATACATTCAATCTAATTGAACCAAATCAGATTGCTTGGTTTTGCTTTCTGGGCATGTAAAACATGATGGCTTTGAATCATCTGGTATAACTATCTAAACCTATGAAGGTATTGTATTTTAGACAATAATTTTTGTTGAAGTCTGATTCTTAGAAGTTTCTAAAACTCTAAATTTTGATATAATTATCACCATCTGTATGGTAGATTGTACAATGCGTGATTACATGGAGATTTGAGTCCAAATATTTTTTGAGGAATAGAGTTTGTTCGAGAGTATGGTGGTGAAAACTACCTCACTCGCTTGGATCCGACAGCATATGATGATCGTGCTTCGTAACTATCGAATATCGATACATCATAAAATAACTCAATAAGAGTCCTAGAGATTTTTATAAAAAAAAAAAACACTAACTACCCCTCTTATTTAGTTTAATTATAGCTCAGTCTGTTTATTTGAGCACATAACTACCTCCTCTTATAATAGACCTTACAATCGCTAAAACTAATGGATTTGTTGATATCATTAAAAAATATTTTCTAGATTTTTCTGTTTTTCCCTCGAGGGTGAATATAATTTTTCATATTAAAGATGATGTAATTCTAATTTTTAATTTAGTCTTAAATAAATAATTTCGTAAAAAACTTATTAGCATCTTTATAATGAAATGCAAATTTGGATTTATGTCAATTTGAATTTGAAAAAAATAAACAAATAAATAAATACCGGGTTTCAGTAGGGATGGCAATGGGGGAGCGTATGAAGCGGGTTTAGCAAAACTCGCTACCCGCCCCATTTAACTTTATTGATACCCACAACCCGCCCCGCCAAGTACCCGACGGGTTCGGATTTTACCCGTTAAACCCGAATGACTCATGAAAATTTATTAATTAATCATACTTGCAATCGTCTGACCCAAATCCGAATAATCCAACAACTAATAAACTTACAATATAGACAAATATCATGGAAATCCACATAAATAATAATCAAATGACATTCATAAGTCTAAATTTAAAATCATATCAATACGATACAACACCAAATAAAATCCATGGTCATGTATTTTAATTCTTCTATAGAATATTAAAAATAATTCATAAAACAAAATATTCCAAATTCTTCATCAACTCAACTATAAAATAAAATGAACTAGATCATCTTCACTAATCAATTTTCTCTCTTTATGAGACTTTTCAACTTCACATCACTAACTTGGTTAACAAATAAAATTTTATAAATAAAATAAAAAAGGTTAAGTAATGCAAGCTTTAAGTTACGTTGAATATATTAAATAAAAATTAAAAATTTATTTATTAGAATAATATTAGCAGGGCGGATTGCACTATACCCACTATCCACCCCATACCCTATCGAGTCATAAATTAAATATTCATAATCCACCCCATAACCCATTTGGTGTACCCAAACCCTCCCCATCGAGGCGGGTTCAGGGTGAATATCCATCTAACTCTGCCCCATTAGCATCCCTAATTTCTAGGACACGGAATCGAAACCGGAACCGCATTTATTTCTGGGACCCGAAACTGAAACCAGAACCGCATAATGAAGGACCCGGAACCGCGAGACCCATGGGACATGTTTTTCACTACCGGAACAGTGAAGCTTGCGGGTACCCGCGAGTTTGGAACCGGAACCGCGAGACTCGCGGGTACCCGTGAGTTTGGAACCGAAATCGAAACCGCAAGACTTTTTTTCTTTTTTGGGCTAGATTTTTACCTTTTTTCTTTTTCTTTTTTTCCATAACTATTCGTTAGTTTTTTTTCTGTTTTTCACTATTTTTTTTTCTATACATTCTCCATATGTATATTTTAATTAATAGCTTAGAAGACATGATGGGAGACTAAATTGCAGTGGATTAATTAACAAACACCCGAAATAACTTATTTTTAAATTACAAATAATAATTAGTGAAAAAATAAAACCTATTAAATAATAATTTTTCATGGATGAATCTTGTTGAGAATATCTACACTGCTTTAGACCAAACAGCCACCCCAAATCATGCTAGTCTCTTAACACATCTTAAGAATTACTCCAACATAAAACCGAGACATTATAAATAAATAATCACAACCACATATTAGTGGATGTCGTAACTCTTAACATTGTTCCATTTTTATTTTTATTTTGGTAAATAAATTGCATAAATATGAAATAAAAGAAAATGCTAGCCGAATCACGGACTTCAAAGAAGACGATGCCAAAACAGAGTCAAAAGGAAATAAAGGAACATTGTTCCATTCAGTTCCTTGTCTTTGACACATTGACACTTATGCATGTCCCCAAAACAAAACAAATAGTTTGGATATAATAATTTAACAAATCTTTAGGATTAAGTATTAGAATCAAAATGATTATAAAATTGAGCTTATATTACTAGTATTTAAAAAAAAAAATGGGGCGGTTCTGGGTCCTACCCGGAACCATTGGGCCCAAAATATATGCAACCAGAGCCGATTCCTGTCAAAAGAACCGGATCCGTCGAGGCGGTTCCGGGTAGGACACAGATCTGTTGCCATCCCTAAAAATGTTAGAATTTTAGTTTATACATGTTTGGGTTTCTTTTTTTAATTCCACTATGCCTTGCATGCCACGATATATACCAAACCAACACAGTCAATAACAAAGACTAAATTAGAATTCATCCTCAATAGTTGCGGATGATTTGGACGAGCGGATGATTTGGATGTCCAAACCATAGATTCAGTTGAAACTCATTCTCAAAAATGGAGGATGCATTTGATTTTAACTCAAAATTTAATAAACATTTCAGGGGTAAACATTTGATTTTATCATTAGTTGGAATCGACTAAATTATTTAACCATAAGAATTTCCTGTACTAAATACTTCACTTGCCCTCTTGGCCAAAATCCATGGACGTCCCTTGAAGATCACACGCACGCTGCTCACACTCTAACTTGCCCCACCGTGCATCAACTCGTTCACACGGAAATATAACCTTGCCCAAGCTGGTCAAACAAGAACGAGAAATAACAACTCTAAGCTCGTATAATCAAGATATATAGAATCCGAAAACAACCCAAGTAGAAGAGAGCATATGGCAGTGAATGAATCTATCGAGCACAACACAGATTGTATACCTCCTATTAACTACATTATGCGTGTGACATAACCATTGGGAGAATTCATCATGAGATCCAACTTGTACAGGGTTCGCTCTGCATAACATTTTAAATGTAAAAGTTATGGTGGATATATAAAACTTTATGCTAAGAATAATAGGTCTTAAAAATGACGGATCTCACTACGGGAAGTGGGGGGAGGGGGTAAGAAGGAGAGAGACAGAGTATGCACCTTAGAACTTCTTTGAAGTGATCTGCACATTCCTTACAAGGATACATGCGAGATAATATTGCCATCTGCATAAAAACGCGCGAGCGTAACACGAGTTTTATAGAAACTGCTGAATAAACCAATTACTTGGAACCGAATTCTCTCACAGGTATTATATCAAAATGATCTACTTTTTTCTTTGGTAATGATTCAACACTAGCATAAATATTATTTCCAAGAAAAACAAATAAATGAAGTATCGTTTTGAAAGCGAAATAACAAGAAATCTAACGTTTACGCACCCAATGATTAAGAAAACAAAAGTAATCAACGATATTAAGGAAGACAATCATTTTTTCGGAATCACCATATTTGAATGCAGAGGAGGAGCCAGGGGGGGTTGGTAGGGGTACCCCCCCCCCCCCGGTGAAAATTTATTTTTTTAGCCTACACCATTTTGATTTTTAAAATTTTGCCCCCCAAAACCAAAGAATATCAAGTTTCTCCCCATTTTTTCATGCCCCCCCCCCCTCCCCCCGAATATGAGATCCTAGCTCCGTCCCTGATTGCATGCACATAACAAAAAAACGACATTGAAACTAAGAAGAAAGTCATTCCTTTAACACACATGGCAAACCTTGCAATATAAAACAATCTCATACCAGCTCTTTTACATCTTTCTTCTGTTGCCTAGTTGGCTTGTCTGGATACTGGGAAAATAAGAAAACTTAAGACAATCAACACAACATGTTAATCATAAAAAGAATATGAAAAAGCAATTAGCAATATATTAGGCAGATGACATTACAAATTGCACATAAACGACCAATTGGAGATTGTTCACATCCTTATCCAAGAAAGAACGATTCAAAAGAGCCCAATCTCCCATAATAGAACAACAGAAATTCGAAACAAGCGATGCATATGAACAAAAAACCTGAGCTGCGAGTGTGTGAAGAAATGTCCACGTAGCTCTTCCAAGTTCTTCTTTTGTTGTTGGGCCCGAAGACTTACCCTGTAAATTCACAAGCAACACAAAAAGATGATCGAACCTATATCTAGTTCATATATGTATACATATATATATATATATTTCTAAAAAGGGTCGCACGCAATTGAAAGAAACTGGAATTCAGTAATCACGTAAATGATGGTATATTATTAAAAAGAAAGCCCATTGAGGACTTTTATCAAACAGGTTGCATGCTCGGATCGAAACTGAAAATACCTTTTTAAGGATTTCGGCGGGTTGAAGAAGATTTGAATCGGGTGACAAAAGTGGGGTGTGGTTTGTGGTGTGTGAGAGTGAAGGTGAAGGTTGAAGAATGAAGTGGGAAAGATGGGTCTGGACACACTCTGAAACTTTGCCAAACGCTTGGAACAGAAGCTGAAACGGATTTTCGGACATCCACATACTTTGATTTGAAATTAGTTTTTCTGCCGAAAATTTGGTCTTATGGTTTTGAATTTGATTTGATGCACTAGATTACGGTGATTTTGTTTTTATGCGGTTGATTCAGTAGATGTAGCAGTTTGTAGGAATTGGTGCGATTTATTCTGTATACGGTAAATTTGGAGTAACTTAATGTTGAGAAAATGGTACTTTAGGGTTTTAAATGGATTAATGCAATTGATGATTCTCTGTATGTGGATTTTATAACGTAGGGGAAAATTCTTGTATGAACCGAGTTTTGAACCCTAATTGTGAATAGGATTGTCAATTGAGTCGGATCTATCCGAAGTCCGATCATTCGGTTCGCTTAAGTATGAGCCGAGTTAAATTGAATATGAGTCGGGCCGAATTTGAGCTTACAAATTGAACTCGCCCAATTTGTGAGCTGAGCTTGAGCTTTGATAGGCTCAGCCCGAATAGCCCGAAATCAAAATTTTCTCTGGTTAATGCTTTGTCACATATAACTATATGAATCACATTATAGATTTTTAAGCTTGAAGTTTATGAAATCATTTTTAAGCTTGAAGCTTATGAAATCGATTAAATATATATATTAGTAGAAACTTTTGATCCAAGGAGATTTTGGAAGAATTTTTAATTATTTTATATCACTTTATGTCACCTCATATACATTGATAAAGATTCTAAATTTTCATAATTATTATTGTAGACTTTGTGGCTCCATTAATAACATTTGAAATTATACATACTCATTAGCGTAAATATTTATTCAATGTACTATTCGAAATTAATCTCTTAATATGATTTTATTAGATACCTTTTTTTATTTGAAAAAAAACTAATGAGCCGACCCGAAATAGGCCCGAAGCTCGTAAAAACGTGAGTCTAAGTTTGAGTCGAGCTGAAGAAAAAATTTATGAGCTGAGTTTGAGCCTATAATATTCAAACTCGATGAGTTTGAGCTTGAGCCACCGTAAACTCGGCTCATAGAGCCCGATTGACAGCCTTACCTGTGAACCTTGTGGTTATGAATAAAACAACTCATTTGTTTTGCAATTAAAAATTATATATTAAATTATGTGTATTATTCATATTTATAAGGTACACATGTGAGTTCAAGACCCAATGTATATAAGTATTTTCCTGACATACTTGATGCAATTGTAATTATGTTTAAGTTGCGTAATTATTGTTTACTTTATGTTTTTGCTTGTTTTTGCTTTTTACAGGAGATTTTCTTACCTTTTTTGCTTTCAATTCCTTAAAAATTTACCTTTCAATCAATATATTCACAATTTCACGCAATTTCAATCAATAATAATTTACTCCATTCAATACATTTTCTCCCTCTTTCATGCTTTACAATTTCTAATTTAAATTTTAATAAATAACTAAATAAATAAAATTATCATGCATGAATAAATCATTTTTGAGCGAATGAGATCAGTGAAGCTGGTCCATTGGTTCACTTAATACTTTTAGGGAAAACTACGCACAGATCCCATCTGTGATTACCAAAATCCCTCACTTATTGAATGAGTATACTTTATGTAATTTTCATTGAGTGAGGATTTTTTTTGGTAATTACACATGGTGTCTGTGCTTTTATAAAATTGTAAAAGAGTGTGTTAGTGAAACCAACAATATATGATTAACATGTTTCATTAACCTCGATCCATCATAAAATAACTCAATAAAATAACTCAATAAGAGTTTTATAAACATATTCATTTATTTAAGGACAAAGTGCACTTTACCCTCTCTAAAGTTCACCTTTTGAGTACTAACCCACCTCAAAACTTAAACAAGATACTATGCACCCTAACATAATTAAATGTCTAGAACTTTGCCCCAAATTTGAACATTCAGGTGAAAATTTTAACATGTCAACCTTTGTTTATTTGTATGGATTTAGAACTTTCTTTTTTATCTTTGCATCAAAACATCTTTTTCAGGATCTTTTTCTTAAAATATTAATTATTGCCTCGGATTTTTCAAAAATGCATAAGTCGATTTTAGAATTCATGTTTCTACGTACTCACTTTTAGCGTCAATTTACATTATAAAACATAATTGATTAGCGTAGGAGATGATAAATGATAATTATGGTCTTACAAGTTCATAATGATTGTAAGACTGAATACCTGATAAATATAATACAAGCATTGGTTTTGGTGCAAAATATTATACATTTTAATTTTCTAGGAGGCATTGTCTCTTTTATTTTTTTGTGTTTTAGAGGGGTCTAGTGCTAAAAGGTAGGTTTTGGAGGGGTGAAGTGCATTTTGCCCTTTATTTTTTTTCTTTTAAATGAAACGGTTACATCGGATATTGAATCAACAATTATAATCAATAATTTTTAATACAAACTAGTAATAACGGACTACAAACTAGTGACAAGGGACAACGGATTACTATATAAATAAAGAAATAATTCACACATATAGTGGAATCAAACCCATAACTCCTAACTCGTGGCTTCAATCTTAACGACTAAGGCCTTGTTTGTTTATGTTTTTAAATTCCATTTTCAATATTCTGAATCACAAAATTCTAAAAATCCATAACACAAACCATTTTCATTTAAATTCTACCTAACTTTTTCAATTCCCCATATAACTACCTATCACTCACTATATCAATCATTTCACACATTTATCAATCAACATCATTTCCTCCAATCATTACTTTCTATTCAATCTTCCACTTTTACTATATATTAATAATAAATTTCAAATTTCAAATTTCAAAATATATTAATATTAAATTAACTTTATATATCTATCTATCTTATTTTATTATTTATTTATTCACATAATCATTACACAAATAATTAACTCAATTATTTAATTCATATTTTACAAATCTCAACCACTATTTAAAAAATAAACAAACACAACACACATCATATCAATTCTCACACGAATCCATATAAATATGCATTTTCCGAGAAATTTTCAGAATTTCATCTCAAAAACATAAACAAACAGAGCCTAAGTAATCATGAAATTTTGCCCTTTATTCAATGCTATAAAACAAAAAAGTAAGTATAATGGGCTTAGCCCACCAAAGCCCAATACCGTTCAATCGAAACCCCATATAAAACGAAATCTATACATACACAATTACACACACTCCACCAGCACTCCTCTCATCACTGCTAAAACCCTAAGCCAGATCTCAATCTCTCTCCAGTCCGCCCTCGTGCAGTTATGTCAGGCTCAAAAGAACCGACAAACCCTAAAAGAGAGGAAGACGAAGAGGATGATTCAAAACCACCGGCTGATGACGAGGATACCGGAGCTCCGGTTGCGCCGATCGTGAAACTTCAAGAAGTCGCCGTTACCACCGGCGAAGAAAATGAAGATGTTCTACTCGATTTGTGAGTTAATCGATTACTTACTTTGATTTGAAATAATATGCTGCTTGTTATTAGTTTTTGTGCGGAAAATTTGTTTTAGGGTTTTGAATTGACTTGATGCGCTACATTGCGGTGGATTTGTCTTTGTGCGATTGAGTCTGTGGATGTAGCGGATTGTAGGAATCGGTGCGATTTTTAAATGGATTAATGCAGTTGATGAAGCTTGGTTTATCGATTTTATTACGTATGTGGCGTGGGAGATGCAATTGTGATTATGTTTAAGTTGCGTGATTATTGCTTACTTTAATGTTTTTGTTTTTCTTGGAACTTGTTTTTAGCTGAAGGATTTAGAATGTATTATTTGCAGCTTGTTTGTGTTGCTTACTTTGATTTGAAATGAGATGCTGCTTGTTATTAGTTTTTCTGCCGAAAATTTGTTTTAGGGTTTTGAATTGATTTGATGCACTAAATTATGGTGATTTTGTTTTTATGCGATTGATTCAGTAGATATAGGAGTTTGTAGGAATTGGTGCGATTTATTCAGTATACGGTAAATTTGGAGTAACTTAATATTGCAGAAAAGTGGTACTTTAGGGTTTAAATGGATTAATGCAGAAGCTTGGTTTGTCAATGTTATTACCTATGTGGCATGCGTGGTGCAATTTTGATTATGAATAAGTTTTGTAATTATTGTTATTGAATTTTTTTTAATGATCAATGTGACGTGTGTATACATTTGTTGGCTTGATGCAATACATATATGTTTTTGTTTGTTTTTTTATTTTTCTTCGCACTTGTTTTTGGCTGAAGGATTTGGAATGTATTATCTGCACCTCGTATGTGTTGATTGGTTTTTGTAGTGTTTGAATATTATGGTGTTGCTAGTGTGTGTGTATGTTATTTATGATTATTAATCTTGGATTGTTATCATTGGTAGGAAATCAAAGTTGTATAGATTTGACAAGGATGGTAACCAATGGAAGGAGAGGGGAGTTGGGACTGTGAAGCTACTAAAGCACAAGGAGAGTGGCAAAGTTCGGCTTGTTATGAGGCAAAACAAGACTCTGAAGATCTGTGCCAACCATCTTGGTGAGGAAATCATATGCTTATATTTGTGTATCTGTATGTTCTCGGTTGTGTGTATATGCGAGGAGTGTATGTATCTAATATCGATTTTCTTGATGCTATAAATGGGATCTCAGTTGTATGAATTTATTGTGTAATATTTTGTTAAAGATTCATATCTTATATTTATGAGGTGTGCATTTGACTGAAAATTGAGTTTGCTTTGTCACTGTAGTTCTGCCCACAATGTCGGTGCAAGAGCATCAAGGGAACGATAAGTCGTGTGTGTGGCATGCTGCTGATTTTGCAGATGGAGAGCTGAAGGAAGAGTTTTTCTGTATTCGGTTTGCCTCTGTGGAGAGTGAGTCAATTCTACTTTATAAGTAGCTTTTCATGCCCATATTCCCTTTTTTTCTGTGCTGTAACAAAGTAAAATGGTAAATTTATGTTATTATATGCCCTTGGATTAAATGTTGAACAAATCGAAGCATATGAGTCTGTAACCACACCTCTTAAGTTCTTGGGTAATCTACATTCTATACTTTTTGTTGAAGTAGCTTTATTTTTAAGGTCTAGTGTTCTTTGTGTAACTATGGAGGTTTCTTTGTCTAATAGTTTCAAATTTGAATGTTCATGATAAAATACAAAAGTCAATCCTGTTAGGTTTCATACAAAAGGGATCCAGGCATTTATGTTAAAAATTTCATACCCATTTGAGTCTGTTAGGACATTTTGCTAACCAGTAATTCATGTCTCATCCGAACATGTGATAAATGGCTTCTCTTCTGTTGATTTGCTTTTGATTCAATTGTTTGAATAAAATCCAGAATCTTGCAGCCTTTCACATTCAATAAGATTGTATGCCTATAACTAAGGATCACTTACAAGTTTAACTTTAGGAAACATGGATAACATCCGCCGTATCTTTTTTACATACGTTGAACAAATTCTGATTTGCCTATGGCTGTGGCATTGGTTTGAAATATAGAAGTAAAACTTTTTGGGGAAACAGGTGTCCCTAGACTACGAAATTAAGTATGTACTTTTTGTAAAATGATTGAATCTTACTATATCTCTGTACTCTTTATGTTCTTGTCTTTGGTAAAATTATAATTTTTTGTTTTGTTTTATAAGCTAGGCAAGAGGTTAGTGGATGGTTTGACAATGGAGTCTTAAGGGTACTATTGGTATCAACATGGGGGAGGGGTGAGGGAAAGGATTCTTGTCCTTCCTTCATGGGAATAGGTACTAGGCAGGGAAGAAAAAGCCAAACTCTTATTTTTTTAATTATAACATGACCAAAATAAAAGGAGGGAAGATTGAAATTTTACACTTACACTCTGTTTGGTTCAAGAGTTTTGGTGAAGAAAATAAAGTGTTATTTGTTTTCCATCATTTAATTTTTCTCAAAATAATAATTAGATTTCCTTCCTATTTTGTTTTCCATTTCATTTCACTAGTAATCAAAGAAGGAAAAATGAATTTTCTTGTGTTTTCTGTTCCTTTACTTGGCAATTTCCTTGAACCAAATAGAGCATTGTCCATTTTCCTCTCCATCTGGCCTTTCTACTAAGAAAAATTGAGAGGTGCACCTCTTTCCTGACCTGTTCTCTTTCAAATAGTATTGTACTTGACCATACATTTTCACATTTTTGAGTTTGGATTGTCTTGTTGATCAATTTTCTTTCCCTTATCCTAGAAGACAGTTTTACCGATAAAAGAAAGTAAAATTACTGGAATATTGCTTCTTCCCTGTGAGATGAAAAATATATTATTGGGGTCGTCTGCATTCATGGCATGCAAAAGATTTCATGTAGATTATGTGTTCAATCTTGTTTTTCACATACTCCAGTTATTATTCAGTCACTGCTCTCAGTTGGAATCAAGCATTGCATGCGATCTGAATTATCTCCTGATTTACTTATTTTCCCCTTTTCTTTCCCTGTTTGTTTCAGATTGCAAAGCTTTCAAGGATAAGATTGAAGAAATCACTGAATCTCAAGAACAGGACGGTGGAGAGAGCGAGGAAGGCACCACTGCTGCCAATCTCATTGAAAACTTGAGTGTGAAGGAAAAAGAGAAGGAAGAGAAACCAGAGGCCAAAGAAGCACCTTCATCCTCAGAAGAGAAACCAGCACCTGCATCCTCAGAAGAGAAACCAGCACCTGCATCCTCAGAAGAGAAACCAGAGGCCAAAGAAGCACCTGCATCCTCAGAAGAGAAAAAGGACGAGAATAAGAAGCAGGAAAAATCTACCGATGATAAGTAAGGAAGCGTTCTTGTCTGGGTTTTTGTTGACAAGGGTCGAAGCATGGGTAATTCAAGTGAATTAACCCAATGTTGGATATTATGATTATGAAACATAGAGTGTATCTTGTGATTTGGTTTGTTTACTGGTGGTTTCCTGGTGGGTCGGTGTCAATTTGTGTGTATGTTTGTTTCTGTGTGGGTTGCCTTGATATTTGTTGTTTTTCAATGTGGTTGGTCCAGTTTAAATTGCAAAGGATTTAAACAGGGTGCATTACCCCAGGCATATATCTTGATGTTTTATAGAGTCCTTGTTTCATAGGCTTTGTTTAAGCTTGTTTTGGAGCTTTAATTTTCATGCAAATTTGTTAATGATTGTTTTAAGGGTCGAAAAGTAACTGGAGTGTAGGTAGTCTATGGTTTATATGTGAAGAAAGTAACATGATCTAGACGATCAATTTTCTCTAGTTTTGCATGTTCTTACTCGAATATGCTTTTGGTAGCTGAAGACATAACATGTAGACAACATTGTCTAGCAAGAGCTGGACATTTAAAAAGTTGGGACGTGTAATTTGGACGTCATTCTTAGGATCTTGTGAAATTTGAGTCTGGGGTTGATCTTAATTATTCACGTGGGATCAGCATATCCGCCATTATATACGGATGTGTGATTATATCGAGACTTGGGACTTTCAGAACCTCTTATGAAATTGAAATTGGTGATTATTTGGATTAGGTGTATGTTGAAAAAATGAGAGTTGGACTTATATTGTGCAGTGTGCTTCGTCGTTACAAAAGATATGTTGAAGCTCAATGTTCAACTTGAGGTCAAAGCTTCATTTTGAGCTCGATTCATTTAGCTTAAAAAGTCCATAATGAACACTATTTTATGTTGGATAAAGATTGAAGTTTGGTGCGGAATTGCTTGATAAAAATTTAAATATATGTAGAAAATCAAGTTGTTCAAGCTTTATTTCATGTTCGACTCAATTGAAATTGATTCGAATTTGATTTGGTTTGCAATTAAATCAATATCAAACATAATTCTAATAATATTCAAGTCATCATCTTTAGTTCGATTATGTACACCCCTACAAAATTTTGGTAACGACCAACTTTTCTGCCGATAGGTAACAACATTGTCGTGCCCCCAGCAAGCTATAATGAACGGAAACTCTTGAAAATAATCTTGAGCAGTATCATATCTGTATCCATTATGAATACTCTCGAATACTATGTCCGAGCTTTTTTTGAAATGTCCAAAAAAAAAAATGGATATTTTATTTGATACAAAATTTAGAGTATCCAATACATTTTGGATACCAAACAATACTTTTTTCATATTATACAATACTTTTTGAACTAAAACAGTAAACGAGTTAATATTTTCTATCTTTTGTTAAAAATTAAAACTTAAAAGTAACCAAATACCAAAGAAATTAAAAAATCTAGACAATTTATTTAAATCAATGAATCTATTGAATAATATATATTTTTAACTATTATACATGTATACGTATCCTCTACATATCGTATCCTAAACTTTTTAAATTTGCTTATTTCATATCCGTGTCGTATCTTATTCGTATCCTCGTATCCATATCCGTGTATCATAGCTAGCAAGAAAAAAGGGCTCAACTTCCCTTGAAACAGTTAATAAGTTCCCATAGTAATTTAGCCATCCATAAAATGTCGCACCAGAAACTGCCACAAGAGAAAAGCAAGTTCCCTTTGCTAACCTGGGCAGCCAGGTCCCAATACCACACAAATTTACTCTAATTCTCCCATTACACACTCTTCTATTAATAGCTCCTAATAGTTAAAGCAGTTGGAGTTCTATAATACTGTACAATTAAAACAAGAAGCACCCATCTATATGTCACTGCAAACACAGAACTTGGGGCGACAAACCTACAAATATACAGGCATACGCCACCAACATTGACAAAGGAGTTCAAATTTCTATTATTGTTGTTATTATGGAGACATTACATTGTCCATTGTTGTGATCATTTGTAAATCAGTTTCCTCGGCTGCTCCGTTCCTCATTTGACTTCCCCTGGAATCACCTGATATGCATTACATTGTATTAGTACATAGGCCGTAAGGGTGCCCAGCCAGATTCTGAGGCCTGGCCTGAAATTAGGGATGGGCATCAAGTGAAGCCGGTGAGCTTGAGCTCGAGCTCAATTAGACATGTACGGAGGCTCGAGCCTGTAAATTATATATATATGTATTTATTTTTATATATATATATATATATATAATGATGTATTCAATATTTGATATATAGCATACTAGAAATTAATAAATATATATGTATATTATATTAATTCATATTTAGTGACATATACATTATTTCATTTTTAAGTTGGGACTCAGGTTCGGCTCGACTTGACCCAAGGTCGAGCTCAAAACCTTTGGCTCCAGCTCAACTTGTGTGCACCCTTAGCCTGACCATGTCTCTTACCAAATATGGAGTCAATTGATGGCCGGCTAGGTGATGTACTCCTCGTATGATCTGCAGTATTTTCTGCTAGTATTAGTGCAGGTAAAGGTTATGAATGTTCTAACCAACTAGTATTAAGCAGAATTTTTCTTTTCTTTTTATAAGACTAATTTTAAGCAGAATCTCAAAAGAAATTGCCAGCCACAGTTTTGAAAAAAAGATAATATCAGAGAGGTACTTTGGAGAAACCTGATAATGAAACAAGTACGAATATTTGAGTGGACTCAGGGCAGGGCAAGTCCTTACCTGGTGAATTGCGCAATGCCTTGACAGCATCAAAGTTTTTGTATGTATAGCCCACAAAACTCAAATCTTTCGGAGTGAGATGCATCTGTTTGATGTAACATGATAGCCAAGTTTTTATTTCATTCACTATCTTGCTAAACATATGAGAAGTAAAGCACTAAAGAAATGAAGACCATTTTATCAAGATTGCATTTGGTCAATTGACAAAAACAAGAAAAATCAAAATGAGGCACATAATCTTATATTTTTGAGTATTTTGCAAGAACTAGTGACCGATAAATTGAAAATATATAAAGAGCAAGACAAACCTTTCGTGAGGGTCCAGAGCCAGACCTTGATGGTGTTGGAGGATTCAACTGTTGCACCAATGAATTAATTATATTAAAAAGGCTATTCAGAGAGGGACAGAATATAGATTGTCACTTAGCATAAAATATCAAAGACACTAGACAATGGAAATTTTGCAGGAACAAAGGAACAAATGTGAATTATTCTATCTTGTTCTCTTTATCATACTTTGAAAAGATGATCTCAGTTCATGAGCTCTTGACCACATGGTATGATTTAAATCCCAAGACTCTACAATTAATAAGAGATCCTGACTACGAGTTCTATTTATATTTATGGATATTATTTTAACAATAGTCTCTTTCCTTTAGATTTATACTTCTATTAAAAACTATAAGATCATATTTGAGAACAGTTGATAATACCCAATCATGTAATATAAAAGATTTCCATTTTGAAAAGTCTATACATTCCATTAGGTTTGAAGTCTTAGCACGAGGCTAGTAATTAGTCGCTTAGAACCGAGCTACAAACACAGAAAAATACTGGTGCAGGAAGGAAAGAGAAGAGAGCTTTGGTCTTTAGAGGGTTGGCAGATAGAGGTTATCAAGCACACAACTCACTTCTCATATGCTTAAGTTTATCCCAGTAGACCCACATTTATGGAAATCTTTTATATACATTATAAGATGCTACATAAGTAGAGCGCAAAACTGAGAAAGCCATTGCACTTACCGTCTACAGATGACAAACGTTCACCAAAATATGTATCGAATAACTTGTCACCAAAATAACATAAAAAGCATGAAACATAATAAAAGCAAAGAGATTAGAGTGTACTTCATCAAACTTCATAAAGTTTTGGGTATCCAGCTCTCCGTTAACCTCTGGTTTAAAAGCTGCTTCCATTTCATATAGTTTATCCCATTCAACATCCATGAACCAAGGGTGAACCTGCACACATTAATTTATAATGAGAGAGAGAGAGAGAGAGATTACAACTAATGTTTTGCAAATCATACCTTTATCTGGGCTGCCCCTCCAGTTCCAAGCCTATGTTCCACATCGCAGAGTAACCTACATATAAGATCTTTTGCCTCAGGACTCAAGTTGACATCTTCAGGGAATCTCAAGTGATTTCGCCAATGAACAATCTGGCAATTATTAGTAAACTCTATCAAAAGACAATTGCTTCACAGTAATCTGTAGTTTGTACAGAAATATAATGGATCATTATTCTTTTGTTCTCTAGCTAAATGCAGAATCTGGCAATCAATCTGAACAGAACATAGGACAATTCACGCCACTAAGGCAATCCACCAGTTAGTGGGCTGATCTTTGACATACCTCCTTTTGTCCATTTCCGGTAACTTACCCCAAATTTTTTGGAAAGCCAGGTGTTTTCATGGAGGCAATTAGAACAAGGTAAAAGAATGTCATGCCTGTATACAAAATAACCTTGTTCTTTTAAATCAGTTCACTGTAAATCAATATGGTCCAGCTTTTATACTCCAAGAAATGGAAGTGAAAAACTGGTAGCATAAAACATATGGCATTTGGTCCTAGCCACTCTTAATGTAGTACTAGAAGTAGATATGAAGTTCAATGGAAAAATGTAAGTTGTGAGATATATTATTAATTATGTACCTTCCTGCAAGTGGTCATAGGATCATCAGAGTAAAAGGGGGGGTAGCCAACAAGCATTTCATACATAATTGCACCCAATGACCACCTGCACACGTATATGGTGGTTAAGGAGGCAAGCAATAAACAAATTAGAAGATATTTCATTTTATTTGGCATTTAAGTAAAACATAATTTGGTGGCAAGAGATACCAAGCGAAACAGATTGTGAATGCACGTATTTTTAACTGATACAGGTAAACCAACACATGAACGATAAAAGTACAACTGAGAAGGAAGGGGGATTTGAACTGACCAGTCACACTCCATGCCATACCCTTTTTTCAACAGCACTTCCGGAGCAATGTAGTCTGGTGTGCCCACAGTTGAAAATGCCTTAAGAAATAGAAAAATGAATACATTACCCCCCCCAAAAAAAAAAGAAAAGTTAATATGGTAAAATCATGCGAACAGGAGAATGATGCATCAAAAGTCACCAGTTTTCATACAACTCAACGACAGATGACGGTGCCCTTAGATACATTAGAAAAGAAAAAAAGTACAGTAAGCTGCACAATAGGACTACCTTATCAGATATTAGAAGAGACTAAATTGTTATAGTTCGAGTTCTATTAAAGATAAATTTCAAAAAAAAATAAAAAAATGGGATTTTATTTGGTTTATCTTCTGAATGGAGCAAAGAAGCGGGGAATTTACCACCAGAAAAGCTTCCTAAATAAGAGGCTGCAAAGTAGCAATGGTTTTCCCGATGACTAAGCTAGAGAGGCCGCTGGATTTAATTCAGATCCATAACTTTCTTTGATCGAAAATAGAAGGTAAGGGGTCAAATGAAGGTTTTTATTTTTAAAGGGAATAAGCGGACATGAGGTATAATTCATGGGGGTTTAATACATTTTACCTAGAAGTTGACCACATCATCCAAAAATCAGGGACAAGTTAGAGAAATTAAGAGAACCAAGTCTACCATATTAGAAAAAGAAATACAGCTTTCTGTGGACTTCATTCCAGATGACAGTTAACCCCCTCTTAGCCATGACATTCATGAGTTAACCCATATTAACTTGAGCTTTAGATATAAATGGCCGTTAAACTAACAAAATTAAGAAACAGAAATTAACACTCGACCAAGCACTTACCAGCATGTCTCACGATGTTAAATAACAATAAAAAAATAAGAGCCTCATGTTTGGTGAAAAGTTTCTTTTCTTTCTGTATCATTAATCGCAAGCACCTAATCGCCAAGCCCTTATAGCGTGGTCGTTGGGGAAAAAGGAAAACTCTAAACTCATTTATGATTCCTTACCAACGTTCTCCGATTCATCTGCCAGTGCTGAAGTTGTTCATGAGGACTTCTCCAGCTACTACCGTTGGCAGCATCAGGAAAGCCGCCATCAATGTCCATTGGCTCCCTTATATTTTCGTCATCCATGGCCTCATTTTCCTGCACTGTAGATAAAGTTCTACAATCGAGTGGCTTGCAAAGACCAAAGTCTGAAAGCTTCATGTGACCATTTTTATCAAGGAGAAGGTTGTCCGGTTTGATATCCCTAAAGAGGATATGAGGGTGGAAAAGTGAACATAATAAGATATGTTTTCTGACAATAAATAGGGCCTCATTCTCCAGAAAAATTGGTATTGAATGCTACAATTTAGTAAATGTTAGAAATGGAGTCATCACCTGTGAATATAATTATGTTTGTGAATGGACTCAATGGCCAGCACACTTTGAGCTATGTAAAACTTAGCCACTCTTTCAGAAAGTGTATCTTCTCTCATCAGCAGAGTCATCATGTCACCACCAGGAAGATATTCCATGATAAGATATAAATACTCAGCATCCTGAAAAGAGTAGTATAATTTAACTATGTAGTGGCTGGCCACCTCTGCCAATAGATTCCTCTCTGCTCTTACATGTTCCACCTATGGAGAACAATATTCCGTTAGACTAACAGAGCTTCTAATGGAAAAGCATTACCCAAAACTTCATAATAAGTGGAGAACAATGAGTTGCTCAGATGAGAAAAATTAAAAAGGACTCCACAACTCAGGACATTAATTGAAACCTCGTTGAATGCGGCAAAACTTTCCATCGGTTGTAAAGAATCAGATAAAATCTCCACAAAGGACGATCAGAAAAGAAAGCGTACAATGAACATGCAGATATGTTTACAATACTATCTCCAGAGATATGCTAAATGAGTCCATTGCTTCAGCATATCATTTTTCATATTAGAATCCGTAAAACATCATGATCAACAGGATCTTTCAGTAAGGTGATAATATTTCATGCCCAACCTTAAATTAAGATAAGTAAGCATATCGAACTCAGGAAATAGATGAATGCATGAGCTAGTTAGAGGAGCTTCATGGACTGCTCCGCTTTGCTTTATGAAAAGAAGTGAAGATCTGAATGAAGTTCTGCATGTTTGATTGATATGCTCACCTGTCCCCTTGAAAGCATTTCAGATTTCTTTAACTTCTTCATGGCATAAATATTGCCTGACTTTTTCTCCCGACATAATCGGACCTGAAGTTTCAAATCTAATCAGCAGCAGATAAAGCAACAAAAAAATATTAACCTTTCATGTGATATTATCAGGTTATGCAAATAAGAGTTCTTTCATGGGGGTGCGGGTGGGGGTGGGAATAGAAGTTTACAATCTATGGATGAGGGGCTTTTTTGAAGCATGTAAATAAGAGTTTCTTTCAACGGGGTGGGGTTGGGGGTGGAAGTTTACAATCTATGGATGATAGGCTTTTTTGAAGCATGTATTCTCATAATAGACAATGGCATGAAAAAGTGCACTTTCATGATTGCGAATACATTATAACCCATATAACTGAGATGAAAGAGGAGATATTTTCTAGATTACCAACCTCACCAAAGGCTCCACGCCCAATGATGGTAAGATGCTCAAAATCATCTACGCATATCTTGTTCCTTCTTAGTCTCATAAACTCTGTCTCCTTTCGCTCCAAATCTTTAATAAGATTTATCTGTTCGTCTTTGGGCACATCTGAAGATGCCAACTTCCTTTCTAGTACCCATCGCCTGGAGTGAAAAGCATAAAAATTGAAGTTCTAGAATTTATATAAAATATCTGCAAGATTATGGACAATCTAAACTAGCGGAAGTAAGTGTTGTTTCAAAAACACCGATATAAAATAACAGGTATAAGTAAGCATTGGTGTGAATGCATCGATATAGAGTTGATTTAAATTACTTTTTATGTGAGTCTAGAGCAGACAATTTGCAGAGAAAACATACAAGACGAGGATGTGCAATTTTGTTTCCTTTATGCATGAAGGTAAAGGTGTCATGACTAAGGTGCTGAAAGACTAGAACAGGTTTTAATCTTTTTTTCGTCATTTGATATGTGATATTGATTATTCACCAAAAAAAAAGATATGCGATATTGATCTATATGTACTTAATACTTCTCCAAATGACATTGCAAAAAAAAAAAAGTAAGAAGGAACCATCAGTTCTTATAGCATTTACATATAATTAAAATTTTAGGTAATACTTTCTACATACCAAGTTACCATCTATATGCCAGTGAATTCAACTAGTATATACGCATTTGGTAACCAATTTAAACACTTCGTAATCTACAGACAGATGCGATAATATTGAAACTTTAGCCTGCTGGTGGTCTGCTTTATAAACTTCTGCACTAGGGTAGCTCAATTCACCAGTCAAAAAAGGCACTTTGATGCCGTCTATCACTTCATACTCTACATTATGAATTTATGACAATATCTTAAATAGAGCTGCTAAAGTTAAAATCTGATGGACAATAAATCTTTGTCCACGAGAACTCAAAAAAGTTGAATTGCTCCTAACAACTAATTAAAATGATATATGATTTTCAACATGGCACCATACTTATTAATTTTAAAGGCATCTAATGTCAACTAAAGTTAAAAGGGTACAAAAAATTGCAGTACTAGATATCCAAATCATAGTAAACCTCCTCCGCATGACATTTTATATGCTCAGAAGATAAAGGGAAAAAATAAATTGCTCTTCATATCCTCAAAAACTCTGACATTGGTCTATTCATCGCCTATCTCCACTATCACTAGGTTGACAGATTAATGCGTACTTACTTTTCTTTTCAATCATGCCATATATCAATCATAATGTTTCTCTAATATAAACGCTCTCAGGTGGAGTAGAAAAACAATCCTCCATGCTGTAACTCTCGTTGTATAGAGTACAAAAAAGGGTAACCTCTCCCAGTCAGGCCCCAACAAAAATCTCAACTACTAACCTGAGCATCTCGAACTAACTTTCTGAAGTTGATAAATTACTTTAATACATCAACAAAAAGTTCCAAAACCCATTTTCTGTAACCGGTGACAATGACATCAGTACTATAACAATTCATGAAGGTTCAGTTTTCAGTAAACAAATTTTGACAGACTTTACTATGTGGTGCACTCTCATGAAGATAGTTATGTAAGCTCGATTCAAGGAGACATACTCACTCGAACAAAATTTGTCAAATCTTAGCAGCCGTCATAACCCGTGATATATACTAGCATCTATATTTCGAGAATTCCAACTTAAATTTAACCCACTTTTTTTCTTTTTTCTTTTTTTTGGAACTAGTGAGCTTTGCTATATAACCCACTTAAGTGTAAACTTTCTGCAAATTCAGTTCAGTTGAATCAATAACGCACTAGAAAGGAAATTCTTCTAACACTAAATAGTATTAGGTACATAAAGACCAAACAAATTCACCATATATACACTAGACAACTCAATCATGATTCATGAGTAATCAAGCATAATCTTAATTAACTCTCAAAACCTAAAATTCAACAGTAAAAACACCAAAAAAATTACCCGGAATATCAAAGCAAGCACTAGATCTTGTCAACTCCGAAGTTAAATTGCTACTCAAATTTATTAATTCGCTACTACTTCACCACATTTGCAAGTCAAAAAAGCTTCTACTACAACAAGCACATAGTTTTTCATTAATATATCTGTATCTAAACGTACCTTCTTTCCTTTCTTGTATGCTTTTCATTTGATTTTTATAATGAGAAGGCCACACAAATTCACCATATATACATACATATATATAGACACACACACACACACACTAGAGTCTAGACAACTCAATTATGCGTAATCAAACATGATTTTAATTAACTCTCAAAACCTAAAATTCACACAGTAAAAACACCAAAAAAATCACCGAAATATCAAAGCAAGCATTAGATCTTGTAAACCACGAAGTTCAATCGCAACTCATACTAATTAATTCACCACTACTTCTCCACATTTCTAAGTCAAAAAAGCTTCCACTACAACAAGCATATATAGCTTCTCATCAATATATCTGTATCTACTGTAACCAAAAAACATATATATATATACATGTATCTACACGTACCTTTCTTTCCTTTCCTGTATGCTTTTCATTTGATTCTTGTAATGATTCTCGATGAACTGCTTCGCAGCAGCGACTTTCTCCATAGTCAAACTCGAACCCAGAATTTCTTCTTCGCCGTTGCTATTTTTCTGTTCTCCCTCCATTTTCGTTTCCGACTCTCTCACTAGATTTCCGCTAAATTTGCTTCTCTGTCTCTCTCTAGAAATATTTCTCTCTCTCTGTGTATATATATATATATGTGTGTGTGTGAGTGAGTGTGTATTTATTGCAAGGACGAGAGAGAGAAAAACCTTTGAAGGCCCATTGACGGTGTCGTTTTACCTCGTCAGCTCTTATTATTGGAGAGGGGATCCCCTGCTTTTACATTGTTTCGGAATTAGTGCATCACACTGTTGAAAGTGATTGGGTAATGCAATTCTATGACGGACCGAGTCCAACGGTCCGAATGTATAATTTGTATATATATCTTTCATGCAACCGTGTGTGGAAACCATACAACTGTATGTGAAAACTACACACAATACATCTTAATATATGAGAGAGATGCATAGAATTTTCCAAAGTGATTGTACATCATCATGGGTCATAACTACCAGAAGTTTTCTCTCAGAATGATCTCCACCCTCACGTGTACTTGTGATAGTGGACTCCCCACATATATATTTATATATGTAGGGTGTAGATCACCTGTTAGTCTAACTCGCGGTAGTCACTAAGTACTACCCATAATGAAGGCTTTTGATTATGTTACTATGGAGAATAATTTATTAAAGAAATATTTATGGTCCAACACTAGTACTATATATATATATATATATATATATATATGAAGAAACCTCTAAAGAATTTATTTTACTAATATGTTTACTTAAGTTACTAAAATTTATTTTCATCTATAAAATTGTAAGCTTTTATTTATAGGAAATACACACTTGCGCACATGTGGAAATTGTAAGCTTTTTTAATTATAAGTTACTAAAATTCATTTTCATCCTTTTAGTAACTTAATTATATTGCTTTTCATAAATATTATAATGATTAAATTCCTTATTTCGAAATCGTGTTCTAATGTTACTAAATACCATAATAAATCTTATATGTGAAAAATGGTACACTATTAAGTTTACTTAGTAAAAGATAAACACCTAATAAAATGTCAGCGTCATCTCATGATCATTTTTAGAAGTTTCGATCTACCAGAACTCTAAGCCTCGAAACATTTATAACGAAGGTGGAATGTGAAAGAATAGAGTGGACTAAAATAATGTGTTTAATATTGTCTGAATTTTAATTAAGCTCGAAATTTGTGTTTGAATTTGTTTTTATTGTCAATTAAACTGAGTTGGAACAAACTTTAAATGATTCGAACTCTAGTAACTTTCACAATTCTACTCATATTTTCACTTTTAACTAACCAAATCGAGTTTGAGTTGTGTCCCAACTCTTATTTGCACAAAATGAACTCTTGACAAATCGATTTCAAGTTAAGTATCAAACTATTTGATTTTTTTTCAACCCTAAGCATGACATTTACTACAGTGATATAGGTAACAATATTTAATGAGTTAATAACTTATATAATTAATGACTTGGATGGCCTAAATTATGGTTCAGGCCCAACAAACTTCTAGCAATTAGGGTTCCACGTGTTAGGGATTGTGCCCTAAAAATCCAATTATATGAAACATTTATATTTTGTTTATGAAATTGATCTTTATTAATTTTGTTGCAATTTATGAGGATTATAGAAATCGTACTATAAGATAGACGTAGTCCAATATAATATATGATAAACCAAATGGAAGTGTTGTTCTATGAAAAGATTTGGATTATATGTGTCATATATTATTATAAATAGGTTGCAGTCGGTGATAAAAATGAGTGTCTTATCTGCTAAAGACTATAATATACTATATTCGATGATTTGTCTTAATCATGGGAATGAGGATTCCATATATAGTATATTCGTGTAAATCAATGAGATTGAAACACTAAACCGGACCAATTAAGTTATTATTTTGGCTACTATCGAAAATATTGGCTACTATCGAAAATAAATAATCTAAACAACTCTAAATCCTATGATTGTCGTGGACTAATGCATCTAGTGTATATTACTTTGATGTATTCAGAAGTGAGGTCTTCGGCGACCAATATACTTTATACATTGAGTAATTGCATGAAATGTGATTATGAAGGACATTCATAAGGAATCTATAATCTCCATGAGAGATAAGAAATATTCCCTTTAATGGATTTGCAATGTTCAATTTTTCTAAAACTTTGGCCAAAGTATTTCAGGTGAAGTGTCACTGAAATTAAACGAAAAATGAGTTTTCGTATGAAAAGTTGACAATGAGCAAATTAGCAATTTTAGGCTAAGAGGTGAAGAATAAAATAATAGTAGCATTGATTTTAGTTCTTCACGGATATTTTAATAGAGGAGTTGGTTGTAATATTCTTAAGTATGTGAACTCTTGATTAATTTAATTAATTTTAGAGTGCAACAATATTTATTTAGTGGACTTAAATATTATTAAGTGGTAATCAAATATTACCATACGACGGTAATTCGATTTGACCCATTTGGAGCTAGAATTAGTTTTTTCCTAAGGTCCCTTCGCAAGCCTCGAATAGAAACTCAATTAAATACTAAAAGATCCATTTGATGGATTGATTTTTGAACTCAGATGAAAAGATGTGAGAAATATCTTTAGAAAAAGATATTTGAATTAAAGTTAAATTAAATTTGATTTAATTTAATTTAAAAGAAAAAAAAATCGACGGGTGACCTGGTCGTCGGGTGCACGGTGGCCTGCCCGCCGGGTACACGGTGGCCTGCCACCGTGTGGCCTTGAGCTTAGACCACTGTGTGGTCCTTTGTCCCACATAGACTAAGAATGAAAGATTTCTTAGCTTTGCCATCTATATATAGAGGCTTAAGATAAGTTCAAAAATAATATAAAAAAATATTGGCAAAAGAATTCTTAAGTAATTTCAATTACTAAAAAGAATATATTTGCTAAAGTTATAAAATTCCTTTTAAGGAATTTTATTTTAGTATTTTTATATTGGGAGCCCACTCTCCTGGGTTTATAGCAAAGCTCTGCGAAGAAGGCTTTGCGGTGCGAGAGCTCGGTTCGATCTTCGGCGGAAGGTTGGTTTTGAGTTTTTAATTATTGATTTTATTTCTATAACATGCAATTAATTAATTAGTTTTAATTAAATTGTCCAATTAGATAGTTTTTTAATTGCTAGCTATAGTTAATCAATAAGTAATTAATTAAATTATTTAATTAGTTGTCTTTCGTCATAGTATGTATGATTTAAATTTTTTTAATGTCATGCATGTACGCATTAGAGATAGATTCTTTAATTTAAATTCCGCTGCGTATTTTTTGGGGTTATTTTTGAAATAATTTCCCAACACCACGTACCCTATAATTGAGAGAAAGAAATACTCTCTTCTTGGTAGGAGAAACAAAAGAGGAGGAGACTTCCTCCAACATTGCTTATGAGTCTCTCTGCTTTTTATTGATTTGAGCGTCGGAGTATCAACGCCGGGAAAATTCTCAACGCTTCTTTTAATGCATTATTCTTTTACAAATTTAGGGAATTTATCGAAACCTATGGTACAAAATTTGTCCACATCATATAGTGAGATTCTTGTACATTCTAATATACACAAATAATTATGATATATGAAAATATAAAATTACAAAATTCTAAGAATATTTTTCAAAAAGTGCGTTTGCTTTAGAAGTACAAAGAGAAAAAGATAAGTGAGAGTGAGACTGATTATAGGGAATAGCAACCAGCTCATTGGGTTTGGATCTGGTGCACATGACAGGTCCACTGTAAACTGGATCTTACTTGGCAGCTGGCTTTGTTTGTAGGTTGGTTTGGTAAGCCTTTTAATTTAATTTAATTTAATTTGTCACTTTTAAAACCTAAAAATCCACTAGAACAATATTAAATAAATTGCAGGAGTACCATATAATTGACCGATTTGGTATTAGTCACGTTGTGCAACTAATACTAGAGCAAAACTACACTTGAAGTGAAAATATAAAAAATATAACACTTTAAATATAAAATGCTTTTATTCAATTAAATAATGAAATGGGATGAAAAGTAAAATAAAATTGATTAAATTTGATGTCTTGTTTTACATTGCTCTGATTTGAGTGGCTCAATCAAGAAACAATCTATGCTAGACAAAGTTTAATAGTTTTAGTGTTTATATTTCACACAGTAAAATGTATTA
The DNA here is from genome assembly GCA_019426215.1 of Buddleja alternifolia. Lineage (NCBI taxonomy): Eukaryota > Viridiplantae > Streptophyta > Magnoliopsida > Lamiales > Scrophulariaceae > Buddleja > Buddleja alternifolia. The sequence continues at coordinate 941,420 of CM033394.1, forward strand.
TGCGCGGTGTCCACACATACTTGTGTGAGAGAGAGATACATAATTCAAACTCGAACCATTATACTTGATCTGGTATATAATTACCCATCAATTAAAACGACCATTTTTATTAGTATTAAAAATCCGCAGCAGTGTGGAAATTTTATGTCAAATAGTCTTTTTTATTTGGATTTAATTGCCCACGTTCAATTATTCACATACAAATATTACTTTTTTTCTTTTTATATATTGTTTGGGTGGGGAAATTGGGGATTGCCGCGAGGGAAAGATGGGCTCAAACCCAATACTTCATCCTCAAATGCAGGGAATGGTACATTGAGTCAAATATTATATAATATATATCCAGAGTCACATGTCAAGTATAATTCATTTACGATTGGCCAAAAAATTCTTATTTATAAAATCCGAACATAATCATAACTATAACGAATCGGGATTGCACAATTGATTCAATCATTGGCAAGTGAACAATATTTCAATGCGATTGATGCATAATATACTAATAGAAGAGGATTAACCACAACGTAAATATTACAATACTTGTTATATAATTAGGTAAGTGTTATAATACTTATTATTCAACTCGTTGAAGTAAAAAAAATTATACGAGCGAGAATTTTCCATCACGAACCGACTTCGTAGTCATTGTTCTGTCTGTGTCATTTAAATATTTAATTATTGACAATATACCACAAAACCAAAGTGATCGGATCCAATGGATTCAAGCTTTTATGGTTATTATTCAAATCAATTATCATAGAAATATATTTTATTAATAATTAAGATAGATGAAAAAAGGTCGGTCAAAAACATATAAATGCACATTTGAATGTGAGTGTACGACAGAATCTTGAGTCATCCAGCTGGTATTTATTTACATAAAATAGGTAATATATCATTTATTACACAAAAGTTTTATTAAATTAAGATGCAGGGCACTTTTACAAATATAATAAAAACCAGCCTATAATAATTAATGTAATCCTAAGATTTATCAAAGGATAGTGACATCTAATATATATATATATATATATATACACACATACTTATACAGGTTGTCTTGCTATTAAGATATAATTATTTTCTTACATGACATAAAATAATTAAATTGTTATAGAATAATCCCAAAATATTATAAAGTTGAGAGAAAATAAAATGAGAGAATGAGAATTTTTTTATTGATATTTTCATGTGTTTTTATAATACAATGATATAGCTTATTTATAGGTACAAAACAAGAATATCAAAAGTTTATTACATAATAATAAGAGTAAATTATATTGATGAAAATTGAGGAGTCATGGAGATGAAGAGTTTTTGGAAGTTGTATGAACATCTACAAAATAATTATTCATAATACTCCCCTTGGATGTCCATCACTTTAAAATATGTCTCGTTAAAACTTTACTAGGAAAAATCCAATGAGACAAAAACCTAGTGAAGGGAAAAGAGTACATATCAATACGCAATCATATGCTGGCTTATTAAAAACCTTACGAGGAAAATCCAGTGGGAAAAACCTTGGTTAAGGGAAAAAGAGTGCAACGCGTATTATCTCCCCCTCATGACAATATTAGTCAAGATCTTTAAGTATATGCACGTCAATATTGTAGATTAGTTTTTCAAATGTTGCTGTGGGAAGTGCCTTGGTGAACAAATCAACAAGATTATCACTGGAATGGATTTGTAAAACATTGATATCACCATTTTTTTGAAGATCATGAGTGAAAAAGAATTTTGGTGAAATATGTTTTGTTCTATTTCCTTTAATGTACCCTTCTTTCAATTATGCGATACATGCAGAATTATCTTCATATAAGATCGTCGGGATCATTTTTTCAGAAGATAAACCACAAGTCCCTCGAATGTGTTGAATCATGGATCGTAAGCAAACACATTCTTGACTTGCCTCGTGAATAGCCAAGATTTCTGCATGATTAGATGATGTGGCCGATATGGTTTGTTTCATAGATCGCCATGAAATGGTTGTGCCACCACATGTAAATAAATAGATTGTTTGTGAACGACCATTATGAGGATTAGACATATATCCAGCATCTGCATATCCAATCAATTCGGACTTGGGTACATTTGAATAAAACAAAACCACATCGATTGTTCCTCTAAGGTAGCGAAGTACCTGCTTAACCCCATTCCAATGCCTTCGTATAGGAGAAGAACTATATCTTGCTAATAGATTAACAGCAAATTCTATATCAGGTCGAGTATGACAAGCAAGATACATTAGTGCACCGATTGCACTTAGATATGGTACTTCAGGACCAAATAGTTCTTCATCACTTTCTCGAGGTCGAAAAGGATCTTTGTTCACATCTAGTGACTTTACGACCATCAAGGTGCTCAATGGATGTGATTTATCCATGTAGAATCGCTTTAGCACATTTGATACATAAGCGTCTTGATAAACAAAAAATTTGTTCTTTAAATATTCAATTCGCAACCCAAGGCAAAATTTTGTTCTTCCAAGATCTTTCATCTCAAATTTTTTCTTTAAGCAATTAACAGTTTTTGGAATCTCTTCAGGAGTTCCAACGATATTTAAATCGTCAACATAAACTGTAATTATAACAAACTAATTTTCAGATCTTTTCATGAAAATACAAGGACATATTGGATCATTCTTATATCCTTCCTTCAACAAATATTCACTGAGACGATTATATCACATTCGTCCAGATTGTTTCAGTCCATACAATGACTTATTTAATTTAATTGAGTAATGTTCTCGAGAACTTGAATTATATGCTTCAGGCATATTAAATCCTTAAGGGATTTTCATATATTAGACGAAAATCAAGTTTTTCATGCAATGTCAGACTTATTATATAATGAAAAGTAGTTGCATCCACCACAAGAGAATAAGTCTCCTCATAATCTATGTCAGGTCGTTGCGAAAATCCTTGGACAACAAGACGTGCCTTATATCTTACAATTTCACTTTTCTCATTTTGTTTTCGCACAAATACCATTTTTATCCTACTGGCTTTACATCTTCAGGTGTACTGACTACAGGTCCAAAAACTTTTCGTTTTGCAAGCGAGTTTAACTCTGCCCCAATTGCGTCTTTCCATTTTGGTCAATCATTTCTTTGTCGACATTCATTAACAGACTTTGGTTCTTGATCCTCATTATCATTCATCATATTTAGCACTACCTTATATGCAAATTTATCATCAACGTTGACTTCATTTCGATTCCATCGTATCCCGTTCATAACATAATCGATTGAGATCTCATTATTTTCACAATTTTCAGGTACCTGAGGTTCTTCTTGAACCGAAATATTAGTTATGATTGAGGACTCTTCTGGAGTTATTTTATCCTCGATTAGACCATCTTGATTCTTAGCTTCTTTTCTTTTTTGAGGATGACTATCTTTGGAAGCGATAGGTCTGCCACGCTTTAGGCATGCAGTAGACTCATTACTTTGACCTTCAGGGACAACAATTCTTACTGGAGCATTAACAGCTGGTACATGTGACTTAGTCACTTTCTTTAGGTCAGTAAATGCATCTGGCAGTTGGTTAGCTAAACCTTGCAAGTGAATTATCTTTTGAACTTCCAGTTCACTTTGTTTTGTTTGAGGATTAAGATGAGATAAAGATAATTCATTCCAACTAATTTTTTTTTTCCAATTGCTTATTTTCTTCCCCTAATGTTGGGAAATCTGATTCATCAAAATGACAATAAGCAAATCGAGCCGTAAATAAATCTCCAGTCAATGGCTCTAGATACTTTATTATCGATGGAGACTCGAATCCAACATATATTCCCAATTTTCTTTGAGGACCCAATCTTAGTGCATTGTGGTGGAGCAATTGGAACATATACCGCACATCCAAAAATTCTTCAATGGGAAATATTTGGTTCCTGACAAAAAACCAAGTGCAATGGGGAGAACTTACGATAACTTGTTGGTCTTATGCGAATAAGTGCTGCTGCATGCAAAATAGCATGTCTCCAACAAGAAATAGGAAGTTTTGATCTCATAAGTGAAGGTCTTGCAATTAACTGCAGACGCTTAATAAACGATTCAGCTAAACCGTTTTGTGTATGAACATGTGCTACAGGATATTCAACATCAATTTCAATAGACATACAATAGTCATTGAACTTTTGGAAGTAAATTCACCCGCATTATCAAGGCGTATTTTCTTAATTGGATAATCAGAAAAATATGCTCGTAGTCTAATCAATTGAGCAAGTAATCTCGCAACGCCAGGTTGCGAGTTGATAACAAAGATACATGTGACCATCTTGTTGATGCATCAATTATAACCATAAAATATCTAGATGGTCCACACGATGGGTATATTGGTCCACAAATATCGCCTTGAATACGTTCTAAAAACATAAGAGATTCACTTTCTACTTTTGTTGTTGATGATCGAATAATCAACTTATCT